>CM062812.1:876797818-877320104 GCA_031772625.1 Pinus tabuliformis
TTTGATTGTTTATGGCTAAGAAAATTGGCAAAGGCAATGGTTGTTGCATTAAATGACATTTTGGCACGTCTATTTATGGAAATAATTGAAATTAGGAGAAAAAGGAGGTGAAAGGTCATAGGTTGCATGTGAGGAGGAAAATGAACAAAAATAATGGAAAATGAAGAACATAGAGGCCTTATTCATAAAAAGGCTTCTCACAAACATGGGCACCAACAACCCCTCCTCTCCTAGGACACAATCAATCCATTACACAAGATTCGTTTGCAACTCCTTTTGTTGTTAACCTCTTTCCTCTCTCTTGATGTGCATGTTGTCACCTTGGCTGCTTGGTAGGTCTCCCAACAATCCATGTGGGCTCCTCCAAACAAATCCTAAGTTCTCCTACAACTACCCATCAAACCCATCATTAATGCACACCTCTAGGGATAATGTGATTCTATTGTAGGTTGTTGTTTCTAGTTAGGGTTAACTACAGATCATGTCAACCTTGTTCCATTCTCGAGCAAGCCTTCCTACAGCTGCAACATCCCTCCAATAGACTTCACTTCCCTTCATTGTTCCTAATGGAAAGTCTGCACTTGCTCTCTAGGCTTTCCAGCACTCTCCTCAAGATGTTACAGACTCAACCTAGGAATGCCAAGCTATAGCTGCATGTGACTCTATTGAAGGTCTACCCATACCTTAATCACCATGAAAACTACCTAGAATTTTCTCACTATGTACATGGAGAACTCAACTCCTGTAATAATGATTCTACCCTCAAATCCATGCAAAAATCAAACCTCAAGTCTTGGACTAGTTAGAGTATACAAGGTTTGCATTAACTCAAATTGTCTCCACCCTAGAGGTCTCCTTTCCTTGCGTTCTTGATGGATATGCCTACAACCTACTTTTGGGAGTCTGTAGCCTACTTGGCCTCCCTAAATAGACCTTCTATCCACCTACACTTTCAATGCAACACTTTGGCTTGCAATAGAGAAAATACCCACAGATTTTATGCCTAAGACACCTTTCACCTACTTGGCCTAATCTCAATTATACCCTCTCTTCCTCATTGGCTGCATTTGCCCAAAACTATCCCAACAATCACAATAATGACCGCATTATCCTTTTCATTAGTTCTCCTAGGGTTCTGGCTCCCTTAGGTATACTTTGACCTCCTTCCTCCTTAAACAATTTCCTTTCTATGCTCCTTAAGGTGTGACTATAACCTACATAACACCTTTTATTTATACACCAACAAGAGGGCTTCTCCAATGTTATCTAAGGGCTTGAACAACTATCACAATTAATTTTTACACCAACCCAACCTTGACACTTCACGTGCAAACCCATTAAATAACTTCAGCAATTTGTAACTCCTCAACGGCAACTTGAAATTAGATGATTCTCATTGAGTTAGAATTGTCTCACTGAGAGCTATCATCCTCATCCATCACATGTAAAAGACTCATCACGTTTTTTACCCAAACATATATGGGTGAAAAACCCTAGGCTTGGGTTCTAAGCCTGTAAGCATACTTGTGGCGCTTTTTCCTCCAACTCTTGAACACTAGTGCTTGCAGTAGCTCACAAGCTACACAAAAATATACACTCCCTTTTAGTGAGAGAGGTGCTTCAAAGACTAGGAAGTAACCATCATCATTCAGCGACACTATCCCATCTGGAATCCATCACTACAACGTACCCTATAGAACGAATCTAGCAATCTCAGTAGTGCCTTTGCCTCTATCACATCCAAACCTCAAGATCCTTAATCTCGACAAGGTTGCTCCTATGAGGCTAGACTCCATATAAGCCTATACGATCTCAAGTGGCTCAGTATTGTAAGCACTCATCGTCCTAGATCGAATACCACTCATGCAAGTCCCTCCAATCTTCGATATGAAACATCACAATCTGATGAAGAATCTAGAATTCCAACATGTTTTCCATCAAATGAAGCCATATCAATCAACTTAATCTCTTCCCTGCCAAAGAAACCCTCGAGTTGTCCCAACCATCCATGACAAGACATAAGAAGTCCAGATCTATAGACTACCACACAACATGTTGAAGTGCACCAGGTTCACCACCGATCCACCAAAACTCCCAACCCATATCATCATGAAGTATGTGAAGACCACATCACCATGTCTTTTGCTGAGCCCTCTACTACATGATCCAGACACCCACAACTCCCTCTTTTTTGTTTCTTTGTCCACACTTTGATTTATTGTCCCTCAAAGTAGCCTAGATATGCTTTGATACCATGTTTAATTTCGATGAACTTGGGCCTAATATAGAATCTTAAAATCTCTGACGTTACCAAACCAAGAATCTCAGCGATACTACTTTGCATAGCGGATTATAAACAACAATAAATCACACACTTACAAAGTATAGACAACTTTTTACAATTTTCACCCCAACTTTGTTATATTAAACAACATATAATACAACAGTTTAAGGCTCTCATACCAAGGATAATGGCCCTCATATAGCCACTAGTACAAGACAATATATAGGGGCTTGGTCTTAGTCCATCAACAACCTATCTACCCTCAAGAAGATACACTTACCATATGACTATAGTGTGCTCTCTCAGCTCCTCTTAGTCGTACCCTATACCTACATGGTCCTTCGACTCTCAATCTGCAACTCCTGCCTCTGTCAATGCTCTAAGTCCATCTCACCACAGAATCTCAGTTATCCAATATTCTCTCTAGTTATTCCTTTCTCCATCAAGGCCACAACACATCGAGACCCATGTCAAGGTTTTCACATCTATACCTGTGAACAACTCTCAATCTACCCACTACTTCTCCTTAGCTACGCAGGGACTTCAACCCACTATGGTCTTCTTGTGCTGCATCGATGAAGACCAACATATGACTCAGAGGGATGCTACCTATCACTGCAAGATTTTCATATCCCACAACGAACACGGGCTAGGAGGATTGCCCATCATATTTTGTAGAAGTCATTCTCCAAACACAAGTCTCGGGCTCCATAAACTTCTCCTAGTTAATGAGACCATTGAGCTCAATAATTGCCTCTCTCAAAGCTACCTTTGTCCATATAGGTGTTGCTCATTAGGATCCAACTTGGACACTATCGTGCTATCCTCTAGCAGACCATAAGTTCCCACTCACATCCACACTTGCTCTTCTCTCACGTGCCCACCAACAGTCGATGAGAGACCAAGTCCACATTGTAGCATCTACACCTTGTTAGGGAATCCCCACACTTACGAGACCCTTACACATGGCTTCCCACAGACTCCACCAGTCTACCCTTTTCTCTACCATAGAGGATCTATTGCACAAATGTGGGCACCAACAACTTGTCCTCTCCTAGGACACAATCAATCCATCATACAAGAGTCAATCTACAACTCGTTCTCTTGTCCTCTTGCCTCTCTCTTGATGTGCCTGATGTCACCTTGGCTACTTGGTATGCCTCCTAAAAATCCACATGGGTTCTTCCAAACAACTCCTAATATCTCTGAAAAGTTCCCATCAAACATACCATTAATACATACCTCTAGGGTTGGTGTGATTTTGTTGTATGTACGCAAGCATCATTTAACTGTAGGAGTTACACATGATTGAGGTGGAGACATGGAGTTGTGGTCTCGATAGACTACATTATGAGATGGGTTGGGAGTTTTGGTGGATCGATGGTGAACCTGGTGCACTTCAGCATGTTGTGTGGCAATCTATAGATCATGGACTTCCTATGCCTTGTCATGGATGGTTGGGACAACTCGAGGGTTTCTTTGGCAAGGAAGAGATCAGGTTGATCGATATGGCTTCATTTGATGGGCTACAAGTTGGAATGTTGGATTCTTCATCAGATCATGATGTTTCATATCCAATATTGAAGGAACTTGCACGAGTGGTATTCGATCTAGGAGGATGAGTGTTTGCAGGACTGAGCCACTCGAGATCGTGTAGGCTCAGAGGGAGTCTAGCCTCATAGGGAGCAATCCTATCGAGGTTCAGGATCTTCAGGTTTGGATGTGATAGAGGCAAAGTCACTACCGATATTGCTAGATTCGTTCTATAGGGTACGTTTCAGTGATGGATGATAGATGGGATAGTGTCGCCAAATGATGATGGTTACTTCGTAGTCTTGGAAGCACCTCCATTACTAAGAGGGGGTGTTGATTCTTGTGTAGATTATGAGCTACTCCAAGCACTAGTGTTCAAGAGTTGGAGGAAAAAGCACCACAAGTATGCGTATTGGCTTAGAACCCAAGCCTAGGGTTTCTCACCCATAGATATTTGGGTCAAAACCATGACGAGTCTTTGACATGCGATGGATGAGGATGATAGCTCTTAGTGAGACAATTCTAACGCAATGAGAATCATCTGATTTCAATTTGTCGTTGAGGATTTACAAATTTTTGAAGTTATTTAATGGGTTTGCACATGAAGTGTCAAGGTTGGGTTGGCATAAAAATTACTTGCGATAGCTGTTCAAGCCCTCAGATAACATTGGAGAACCCCTCTTGTTGGTCTATAAATAAGAGGTGTTCTGTAGGTTATAGTCACACCTTAAGGAGCATAGAAAGGAGATCATTTAAGGAGGAAGGAGGTCAATGTATACCTGAGGGAGCCACAGCCCTAGGAGAACTAATGAAGAGGATAATGTAGTAATTATTGTGACTGTTGGGCCAGTATTGAGTAGATGCAACCAATGAGGAAGAGAGGGTCTAATTGAGACTAGGCCAAGTAGGTGAAAGGTGTCTTAGGCATAAAATCTATGGGTATTTTCTCTATTGCAGGCTAAAGTGTTGCATTGAAAGTGTAGGTGGATATAAGGCCTATTTAGGGAGGCCGAGTAGGCTACATACTCCCTAAAGTAGGTCATAGGCATATCCAACAAGAACGCAAGGAAAGGAAACCTCTAGGGTGGAGAAAATTTGAGTTAATGCAGACCTTATATACCCTATCTAGGCCAAGACTTCAGGGTTGATTTTTGCATGGGTTTGAGGGAAAAATAATTTTTAGAGGAGTTGAGTTCTCCATGTACATATTGAACGAATTCTGGGTAGTTTTCGTGGTGCTTAATATGTGGGTGGACCTTCAATAGAGTCGCAAGCACCTGTAGCTTGGAATTCCTAGGTCGAGTTTGTAACATCTTGAGGAGAGGATTGGAAAGCCTAGAGATCAAGTGCAGACTTTCCATTCAGAACAATGAAGGGAAGTGAAGTCTATTGGAGGGATGTTGCAGCTGTGGGAAGGCTTGCTGGAGAATGGAACAAGGTTGACATGATCTGTAGTTAACCCTAACTAGAAACAACAACCTACAATAGAATCACATTATCCCTAGAGGTATGCATTAATGATGAGTTTGATGGGTAGTCGTAGGAGAACTTAGGTGTTGTTTGGAGGAGCCCACGTGGAGTGTTGGGAGGCCTACCAAGCAAACAAGGTGACAACATGAACATCAAGAGAGAGGCAAGAGGACAACAACAAAAGGAGTTGCAAATGACTCTTGTATGATGGGTTGATTGTGTCCTAGGAGAGGACAGGTTGCTGGTGCCCGTGTTTGTGCAATAGCTCCTCTATTGCAAAGAAAAGGGAAGATTGGTGGAGTCTCTTGGAAAACATGTGTAAGGTTCTCCTAAGCGTGGGGATGACCTAACTAGGTGCATATGCTAAAGTGTGGACTTGGTCTCTTGTAGATTGTTGGAGGGCAGCATGAGAGAAGACCATGTGTGGACGTCATTGGGCACTTATGGTCTGCTGGAGGACAATGTGATAGTGTCCGAGCTAGAGCCCAATGACCAACACCTTGATGGAAAAAGGTAGTTTGAAGAGAGGGAGTTGTTGAGCTCAAGGGTCTGATCAGCCAGGAGCAGTTTATGGAGCCCGAGAATCGTGTGTGAAGAAGTGATTCTACAGTAGATGACGAATAGTACTACAAGCCTAGTCTTCATCGGTGCAACATCAGAAGACCATAGTGGGATGAAGTCCCTTAGTAGGTGAGGAGAAATAATGGGAATATCGAGAGTTGTTCAGAAGTGGAGCTATGAACAACTCGACAAGAGTATTGATGTGTTGTGTCCTTTATGGACAAAGGCACAACTAGAGAGGATATTGGATAACCTAGATTCAGTGGCTAGATGGACTTGCAGCATTGATAGACACAAGAGCTACAGATCGGGAGCCAAAGGGCTGAGCAGGTACAGGGTACGACCGAGAGGAGGTACAAGGTACGAGCGAGAGGAGCTGAGAGAGCTGAGAAGGATTTTGAGGATTAGTTGGCAACATTTTGACAGGTTTTGTGGAGCTCTCTCTCTCTCATACTCTTGGACACTTAGAGGAGTGTGGCATACTTGAATTTTGGAGCAAGAAGGAAAAGGAAGAGCAGGAAAGTGCAAGAGGACATCGGGATCAGTAGCCACATCGTGATTTTCTTGCAGGTACTGAGTTTCATGTATGTTTTGCCCATTAGTTTGGGCATGCATGGCATATGCGTGTGGTTTCTTGGTTATGATTCATCATTGGCAGGGATGATTGCCTGGATTAATAGTTGATTTGCGTAGCCTTGTCATCTCTGGGATAGCCATGGTGTTGCGGGAGTTTAAGAGATCATGTTATTTCAAAGGAGTGTTCCTGAGAAATGATCCATCAAAGAATTATTGTTAATATATCTCATCAAGGACTACATAAGGCCCCATTCATAGATGGCTTCTGAAAAAATGTTTAATCATCATAAGATCCCCCTAACTGTATGCATGATCTTCCTTTTGGCATAGTCTCCCCATCAAATGCTTAGATTGTCGAAGATTAGCTCAACAGAATGTGTTGTTGGTAGGAGAGTTTAGGAGACTTTCGGATCCAATTTGTTTCTTTCTCCATACTTGTGTAACTTTATTATCTAGCATAGTTCTAGCTTGAGTAGGTGCCCAAATCAAGTTACAATTACGTGCCATATGACCAATGTTATGACACTTGAAGCATTCTATTTTGTTCATGAATAAGAATTCATGGCTTCTTCTTGCGAAATTGCTTCTCGAAGATTGATAGGGATCATTATAAGCGCTGCAATATTTTTCCATGTGTCCAAAGTTTGTACAAGATTAACAATAACCAAGAAATAAAATCTGGTACATGGGAGATGGAGATTTCCTTGATGTGCTTCTAAAGTCTTTCTACCTTGAGTATGATGATAAACATTACTTCTCGCATCCTTGACATCATCTACATTTCTTCTTGGAACAAGACTTCCTTCATTGTTGCCTTGACTCTTATCCTTACCTTTGCTGAAATTCGGAGCATCAACATTTCTTTCTAACTTCCTGACATCTTTGTTGTTTGAAGTATTATCATTCTTGCTTGAGGATTCACCTTCATAGCCAAGACATGATTTATCAAATGGAGATCTTTCATGGTTGAGCATGTAATCCAAGGCTTGAGAGCTCTTCAATATTTTATCCATTCCTTGAACCCTTTTCCTAAGGGAGACAATCTCTTCTTCCAATCTTTCGCAACCATTATTCTTCTTAGCAAGTTGTTTCTCAAACTCTTCCTTGATACGTATTGCTTCATTTGCTTCTATTTTAAGGGAGATGATATCTGACTTCATTTTGTAGATTTCTTCATTTTCTTTCGCTAGAGTACTCTCCATTTCTTCCTTGATCCTAGTAGCTTTATATGTTCCAGCCTTGAGAAGATTGAGGTCAGATTTTAGTTTGAAGATATCTTCATCCTTTGCTTTTAGTTGGTATATCATGGTGTTTCTCTCCTTTTCTGCTTCATCAACCTGTCCTCCTATGATTACCAATGTTTCCATTGTCTTCTTAGCTCCTTGTGCTAACTTTCTTGCTTCTTGTAGTTGTGATCTAAGGGAGGAGACCTCTTCCTTGTATTGACCAATCTCTGCTTCAATTTTGTTCAAGCTCTAGTGCCTTTGTTCAAGGTGGTTTGACAAGTTATCTTCTCATTTCCTTGCTTTATCCAATTGATTTGTCATGGATATTACTTCTTCATGATGCTTTCGTTTTCTTTGATTAAATTCCTTCTTAAGCTTCGCAAGCTCTTCATCCCTTTCTTGTACTTTAAGCTTGACAAGGTAAACATTCTTTCTTGTTTGGTCTTGGTCACCAGCTAGTGCTTTCTTATTAAGTTCCTTGTTTCCCTTTTTCAAATTGATAATCTCTTCCATGGCAGCCATAAGTTCAATGAGGAGATCTATTTCAAAATCTTTTTCATTCTCTTCATCTTCTAGGTCTTATTTAGCCTTGATGAATCATTCCCATTTTCAGCTTCTATGATGGGTTCTGGATTTCCTTATTGGTTTCCATCATCTTATTGACTAGTGGTCATGGTCAATGCTCCTTTTGAGTGAAGGTCATGAAGTTTGTGGAGAGGTCATCTCTGGGATAGCCATGGTGTTGCAAGAATTTAAGAGATCATGTTCTTTCAAAGGAGTGTTCCTGAGGCCCCCCTAACTGTATGCATGATCTTCCTTTTGGCATAGTCTCCCCATCAAATGCTTAGATTGTCGAGATCAGCTCAACAAAATGTGTTGTTGGTAGGAGAGTTGAGGAGACTTTTCGGATCCAATTTGTTTCTTTCTCCATACTTGCATAACTTTATTATCTAGCATAGTTCTAGCTTGAGTAGGTGCCCAAATCAAGTTACAATTACGTGCCATATGACCAATGTTATGACACTTGGTAGGAATTGACCAATGTTATGACACTTGAAGCATTCTATTTTGTTCGTGAATAAGAATTCATGGCTTCTTCTTGCGAAATTGCTTCTCGAAGATTGACAAGGATCATTATAAGCGCTGCAATATGTTTCCATGTGTCCAAAGTTTGAACAAGAATAACAATAACCAAGAAATAAACTTTGGTACATGGGAGATGGATATTTCCTTGATGTGCTTCTAAAGTCTTTCTACCTTGAGATCCTTTGATGATAACCATTGCTTCTCGCATCCTTGACGTCATCTACATTTCTTCTTGGAACAAGACTTCATTGTTTCCTTGACTCTTATCCTTACCTTTGCTAAAATTGGGAGCATCAACATTTCGTTCTGACATATTGACATCTTTGTTGTTTGAAGTATTATCATTCTTGCTTGAGGATTCACCTTCATAGCCAAGACCTGATTTATCAAATGGAGATCTTTCATGGTTGAGCATGTAATCCAAGGCTTGAGATCTCTTCAATATTTTATCCATTCCTTCAACCCTTTTCCTGAGGGAGACAATCTCTTCTTCCACATCTTTCGCAACCATTATTCTTCTTAGCAAGTTGTTTCTCAAACTCTTCCTTGATATGTATTGCCTCATTCACTTCTATTTTAAGGGAGATGATATCTAACTTCATTTTGTAGATTTCTTCATTTTCTTTTTCCAGACTACTCTCCATTTCTTCCTTGATCTTAGTAGCTTTATATGTTTCATCCTTGAGAAGATTGAGGTCGGATTTTAGTTTGAAGATATCTTCATCCTTTCTTTTAGTTGGTATATCATGGTGTTTCTCTCCTTTTCTGCTTCATCAACCTGTTGTCCTATGATTACCAGTGTTTCCATTGTCTTCTTAGCTCATTGTGCTAACTTTATTGCTTCTTGTAGTTGTGATCTAAGGGAGGAGACCTCTTCCTTGTATTGACCAATCTCTGCTTCAAATTTGTTCAAGCTCTGGTGCCTTTGTTCAAGGTGGTTTGACAAGTTATCTTTCTGTTTCTTTGCTTTATCTAATTGATTTGTCATGGATATTACTTCTTCATGATGCTTTCTTTTTCTTTGATGAAATTCCTTTTTAAGCCTGGCAAGCTCTTCATCCCTTTCTTGTACTTTAAGCTTGACAAGGTCAAATTTCTTCCTTGTTTGGTCTTGGTCACCAGCTAGTGCTTTCTTATTAAGTTCCTTGTTTTCCTTTCTCAAATTGATAATCTCTTCCATGGCAGCCATAAGTTTAGTGAGGAGATCTATTTCAAAATATTTTTCATTCTCTTCATCTTTTAGGTCTTCTTTAGCCTTGATGTCATCATTCTCATTTTCAGCTTCTATGATGGGTTCTAGATTTCCTTATTGGTTTCCATCATCTTCTTGACTAGTGGTCATGGTCAATGCTCCTTTTGAGTGAAGGTCATGAAGTGTGTCCCATATACCCTTTGCTGATGAACATTTTCCTTTATAGAATCAGGTAGAATCAGGTAACACAACGAATACACATGTCACATTATAACAACTACAAAATACACATACATAACACGTAACACAACATGTATGACATGCAAAAAATACCACATGTATACTAGTACCATATTTACAATATGTACACAGTACGACCTATACACAACACCACTTCCATAATGTGTGCACAATGTCACATGTACACGAAACCACATGCACAACGTGTACACAGTGCCACATGTACACTGCACTGTCGATACAATGTGTACACAATGTCACATGTACACAACATGTACATGATGGCACATGTACACTGCACCACATGTATGACATGTACAAAAGACCACATGTACCTTAACCTAAGTGACAAGTTGATTCTGAACCACGGTTTCCCTTCGCTCCAAGATGAAAAGTGGATCGGGCATGAAATCTTCTCCAGTTTCCACATGTATCATATTACAGTCAATCACATGAGAATTTCCATGAACATAATTTTTTTAATAAAGACACATGAAATAAATTATGAAATCTAACATGGTTGGGCAGAGCGAGATGATAAGCCACTACGTGAACTGTGTCCAAGAGTTCAAAAGGCTCGCAAAATTGTGGCACCAACTTTGACAAGTTTGTGCGCTTAGAGTACTCTTCCTGGGTTTTTCCCATAAATACACATGGTCTTCAATGTTAAATTATTTATGTACTCTTTTTTTGTCTGCATAACGTTTCTTTTGATCTTGTGTTGTTTTAGTATTCTACCTGATTTTCCGCACTATCTGTTCCATTTCCCGCAAAGCATCTGGCCCTAATATTAGCTTATCTTCTGCTTGACACTAGCTCAGGCGTGTATTGCAATTCCTACCATACAAAGCCTTAAAGAGACTCATTTTAATAGAATCCTCGTAGCTATTATTATGCACGAATTATACTAAATGTAGAAGCTCCTCCCACTTAGTAGGTTGATTCATAACATACATTCTTAGCATGTCCTCCAAAGTTTGATTGGTCCTTTCTTTTGAACTCATTTATTTCTCAAAATATAATGCTTATCATTAGTCACATGGTTCATAGGGATTATATCATCCTCAACTTCCTACTACATACAATTCAAACATCATTAAAATTCTTTTACCTTTCATACATGCTGAAAGTTTTACTATTATTATACACGAATTATACTAAATGTAGAAGCTCCTCCCACTTAGTAGGTTGATTCATAACATACATTCTTAGCATGTCCTCCAAAGTTTGATTGGTCCATTCTTTCGAAATCATTTATTTCTCAAAATATAATGCTTGTCATTAGTTACATGGTTCATAGGGATTATATCATCCTCAATTGCCTCCTACATACAATTCAAACATCATTAAAATTATTTTACCTTTGATACATGCTGAATTTTTTACCTTTCATCATATTTTGATCACTCTTTTTGTTGATACACAGACTGCTACCTTTACTAAGCTCCTCTCTTATTCAACCCATCTTTCCCTAAGCTAAAAAAACTTTTATTTTCACGTTTCAACTTAGAACCCTTGGTCCATGTGACTAGGACCCTAGGGTTTCCAAATTTATTTTTATTGATTCAGGATGCATGCTTTTATCTTTCGTAATATTTTGCATCAACCTTTTTGTCGACATAGAGACTCATACCTTTGCTAGTGCACTCTTCTTTGAACCATCTTTCCTTGAGCTTGAAACCCTTTTATTTCCATGTTTCAACTTATAACCCTTGGTCCATCTCAACTTCTTCTACCTAGTTATCAACTCTTAACTTATTTTTCATTTAACTTTTCCCTACAGTTTGTGACTAGAAGCCTAGGGTTTCCAAATAGATTTTTGTTGAGTGAGGAGGAATGGTTTTACCTTTCATCATACTGTGAATCACCCTTTTTGTTGACACAAGGACTAATACCTTTACTGGTCCGCTTTTCTTTGACCCATCTTTACCTGAGGTAGAAACCCTTTTATTTCCATGTTTCATATTATAAACCTTGGTCCATGTCAACTTCTGCTACCTAGTTGCCAACGCTCAACATGTTTTTCATTTAACTTTTCCCTAGGGTTTGTGACTAGAACCCTAGGGTTTCCAAAATGATTTTTTTTGAGTGAGGAGGAATTCTTTTACTTTTCATCACATTATGAATCACCCTTTATTTTCATGTTTCAACTTCTAACCCTTGGTCGATGTCAACTTATGCTACCTAGTTTCCTACTATCAAATCATAGCATGACCTTCCACCTATGGTGGTTTCTTAAATAAACATGTGTAAATTTACTATTCACTTGTCTTATGATGATGATTCACTTGAATTACAAGTATATTTTTTATTTCACTATGTAGAGATGGAAATTGAAAAGCCACATGATGGATAAGATGTGTCCAATCAAGCTTATCAATCAAAAGATGATCAAGATGTTCCCTATTGACCTAATCAACCGCTAGAGGAGCATGTGCCCTATAAAGCTGATTAATTTTTACTAGGGAACAACATGTGCTAGTTAAGCTAATCAACTAATGGAAGAAGAATATTTTCCATATCAAGCTTATCAACCACTAGAAGAACAAAAGTTTCCTCTCAAGTTAAGAGGATAATAAGGAGTTACAGTAGTTTGGAAAGTGGTGGACCATTTATAGGAAATGTGGATGCAAGAACAATAGACGACCTTGGGCAGCCTATCCCTCCTCACACTATTAGATACCATGACAATAACATCACTCTACAACATTTTGAGAAACATTCAGTTGTTGCACAAGCTGAGATACTACATGGGTTGATCAAACATAAGAAACTAAAACATGCCACAAAGATTTTTGGTGTCCAAGATGCTAAAATCAATAAGACACATATGAATGCCACTAAAAATATATCAAAGGAATTTAATATGTTTGGAAAATCAAGAAAACCCAATGATCAAGGTGCGCACAGGGAAATTACAACTGTTATTGTTGCACCAAGTACATCGAAACAACAAAAGTTGGCAACAATGTCAAAATTGCTCCATGTTTTGAGAAAAAACCTTGCGCCAAAATAACAAATTCGTGGCTCAAGTGAATGAAAATGATGGATCTTCTTTTTGGGCTCTTATCACCAGGCAACCCTACCAAGATAAGTTTACAGCAAGAATCAGAGCATTTGTGGTAGAGTTTTCGGAGAGTCATTCCCCTACTATTCTAGATAGAAACCATGTCATATGACATCACATAACTAAAGGTGAGTATGTGGAACGTGCTAAGAACATTGTGGAAATGAAAGAAGTTGCAATGTTCATGTAATTCCAGGAAAGCAATCACCATTTGAAGATATCCATAAAAATGTTTTAGAAATTGAAGACATGGTTGATTAGGCCTAAAACAATCCGTGACACATGTTTTTGTTGATGTCATGTTGAATTTCAACTACATTATGATAATTTCCAGGAATTTTACAAGAATAACTGTAACGACGACCCTCCTATAGTGCATGATTTTGTTTCATCAATATTGTGCAAAAGGGATCCAGAAGAGTTGTATTATAAGAAAATATGTATAGGTGGGAGAAGAAGCATTGAATGTGGTGATTTAACATTGTTCCATATGAACTTTTTTATTGATCCCAACCAATATGGGATGTTAGATGTCATCGTCACATGGAAGGATTATGAGTATGTCATGGGAATTCTTCAACTCTGGCACCTAAGAGGATCAACTATGTTGAGGATGAGATTCCTATTCCACAATTAATGGTGGCTTTTCAAAACCATATCTATAAATATATCAAACAGTTCCATAGGTCGAGGTGGCAAGCATCTAGATTTAAGCATTCTCGCAAAGTATCTGAGCCAAGAACAACCTTATTAGTGGTGGAATTTTCTTAAAATTACACATTTGGTCCTCAATCATAGATACAAAGTGAGTATTATAATTCAAACCAAGTTTCCATATTAGTATATGTTCTGTATATACGTGCACAATTGAATATTGATGCGAGGGATAACACTCACGAGTCACATGATGTGATTAAGGACTATCACTTTTACATCAGTGATTAACATGAGCATGACACATTGTTCGTGCACCATTTCTTTGACATGATTTATGAATCATTAAAAAAATGGTATAACAGTCAAGAAGCATTGAATATGGTCAGATGGTTGTGTAGGGAAGTTCAGGTCAACACACACTTTTTATTGGTTGAGCCAATAAAAATGATTCATGATTCATACTGACTCCCGCAGTGCCTACAAGGGAGAGACTATAGTCTTTTTCAACCAATTATATGTCATAGACTACAAGATTTAAGCCACGTTTTCAAGGCTAGTCTCCAAACCACTCCCTGAAACTTGATGATACTTTCCAAGACAATAAATGAAACTATGACAAACCCTCTTAACACAAAACTTGATCAAGGAATTGACCTAACGAAGCCTAACCATGACATAAATTTCGTCGAACACATTGTGCACATGTAATCTAGAGGTTATAACAACATATCTGTGTATATGGGTCTCATACTTATCCGAGAGTCGTAAGGAAGCATTGATGCCTTATCAAATTATTTGCATTATAATCTATTGGGTAATATATCCATTTTTTAGTCATTTATAAACCAAATCATCATGAGATCCATACATCATAACTATCATAATACATACTCATAACCATCATATAACCAACAGAAATAACAAGGATACAATAGCCATAAATACCACATATGAATCCATACATTTACACATGAAATACTAAGGAGAAGGAACTCTTATTAATGAATACAAAAGCCAATAAGGTTGGGACTTCCATGAACCACCTGACCATAGATAAGATGAACCAAATATTACTTCCAGCAAGTCACCCCTATGCCATATTGCAAGCATGAATGTGGGACTCAAAACAAAAGAACCAAATAGGGCTTCCGGAGGCTAAATCCTCTCACCCTCATTAATAAAATCAGGCATTATCGCAGCCCTCACCGGATCACTAGGCCATAAACAAGAATGTATGCCATTGGATTTATCCACCTATACCATGAGGAATTTGTGTGTCTCCTAGTCTCTAGGCTTTACCCCAATCCATGATCCAATCTAGGGATCACTAGGTCATAATCGAGACACCACCCTCAAGGTATTATCGTACATCCTTCCATTCAATGGTAAGGATTACGAGGCTTAATCAAGGGAAACATCCTCTAGGATTTATCATATATCCTACCATTCACTGGTCAAGGGTTCTTAGACCCACCGAGGCACAAAATACCTGGCTTTACCGCAACCCATAGTGTGGTTTCGGGGACACTACACTAGTTTATTTACCGTAATCCATAGTCTGGTTGAGGGATCACTATGCCATGTGACCTTTCCTTTCAAAGATCCACCTAACTCATCTTTGAATCCATCTGCAAATCCAACTTGACTAAAAGATGAGAACCCAATCGCACCATGGCTATTCAGAAATGGAAATGGTAGGTTGAAAAAAATTTCACACTTGGAAAAACCCATGCGACTGACAAGAGAACCAAGAACACACATGGATAGCCATGCATTCCAGAAATATCAAGGAAATCATGCATGCAACTCGATAACTCCAAATAATCTTGTGGTAGCCACTTGATCCTGCTCTTCCTTTCTTTATTTTTTCTTCCCCTTGCCTTCTTTTCCTTTCTTGATCCAATGCAGGAGTGATCCAAGAAAAATACAAGTGTCCAAGAGTGTGAGAGAGGGAGAATAAAGAGATTTGCAAAACTAAAATGAAAAAATTCCACCAACTAATCCTCATAAGCCTTTTTATTAATGAGGCCTCTATTTTCTTCAATTTTAAATTATTTTAATTCATTTTCCTCCTCACGTGAAACTTGTGAACTTTCACCTCCCTTTTCTCCTAATTTCCATTATTTTCATAAATAAAATGTTAGTTAATGCCATTATGCCATTCGAAAGCCTTTTCCATTACCTTTGATAATTTCCACTATGATGTTTTTCCCACCATTCATCTTAGATTACTTGTCCCATGAACTTGGTCTTATATTTTTTTACATGAATTTTTAACCAGGGCTATTACAAAATCCTCTCTTGGGGGGACATTATCGTTGGTGTTCAATGACACCTAAAACTAGCAAGACCGCTGAAAAGAAAAACATACCGCCTAAGGAGCTTTATAACACAGGTCATTATAGTATTTACAATGACCACTTTTGAAACATGAAAAGCATACTATTTATTGGAGCTTTATAAGAGAGCTCATTATGGTATTTATAACAATAAGCTCATATATTCATTCATACTTTCTTCAACTAGTAAATAACTATATTGTCTATGGAGATTTATAAATCCATATCGATACAATATATACAATAATATACACATATACACATATGCACATGTTCTCGACCAACAAATAAAAGGATATGTTGTGCGCATCCTCAATAAGGGAATACAAAGGCTTACACCTCCACCATCAAAAGTAGTACCAGGATTAACCTCCTTCCTAGGAAGTCCAGAATCCACTACCAAAGTCAAAGATGCATCTAATGTCCAATGCTACAACCCTGTGTTGTTGTCCTCTCAGGGAAAAATTATTGGCTCATTATTTTAAGGCACACTCCCAATTTGAATTTAATTCTATTTGGTAATTCTAATGACCAAAACAAATATATCCCTGACCTTCCCTTATCTACTACATACTTCCTCGGGCTATCTACTCACCCCCTTTTGTGTAGTCAGTCACCGCCCAAATTATCTGACATCCCCTATTCTGGGTGATCCATTCCTTGGTAAGGATTCCTCGAATCAGAAGGTCAATAACCAAGGCATATACCTGCCTCAAAACAATCATACCATCCATAGCATGCTCATTAAAATCAATGGATGCTATTAGGAAATAGTGTCCCACAATGGCCCTACTCCTGAAGTGCTTGATCGACATAATGTTGCTTATTTTATATTGTTGCCAATCCTTGTAGTGAGTTTCAACTAGCCAACCAAGCATTTTCATGATTCGTGTACCAAGAAAATAACATCCATTAGATTTAAAACAAATTGAAATAAATTCAAATCATAAGTCACTGGTAGTTCGTTAACAAGGTACACTTGAAATTATGCTTACTTCCTGTCAAAACAAGTAAAACTATAATATCTAACAGAATCATCGTGTCTAAACCTCAGCCGACTCAAAACCTGCAAATGATGAGGATTGAGTCTCGCGAAGAGGATCTGAATTTGAATATAGTGCTCCGAAGTGGAATTGAAACAGGTGATGATAAGGGGAAACAACCCGAAGACAGTGCACGGGTTCGCAAATCTCTAGCGAAGGAGGTTTAATTTGATTTGAAGCGCGCACGTGAAACATTCATGGAGGAAAATAAGATCTTCACGAAGGCCTCCAACCCAGGGAGAAAGGACGAGCCTCGTCAAGAAATGAACCCTTCTATGCTTACGACCTTTCTAGAAACCTGCATGAAGCTGATGCATGGTAATAAAGCTATAAAGGGGTTACATGAGCTTATAAATAAATGCGTCGGAAACACTCCAGGTGAACCGTTCATGGTACGGAAGATTGGTAAGCTTAAAGCAAGGATAGGTCAAGAGATGAGACTCACCGTGCAGATAGGAGAATATGAAATTGATCAGGTTATTTTAGATCTGGGGTCAAACACGAACGTTTTACCGAAGCAGACTTGGGATCGGATGGGAAGGCCCACACTGCAGTGGTCTCTGATTTAGTTAAGGATGGAAAATCAATAGAAGATCATCCCCAAGGGACAAATACAAGAAGTAACTGTAGATTTGGAAGGCGCAAGTGCATTTGATGGCTTGAAGTAATAGTAATTGTGGATTACAACAACCCTTACCTTGTCCTCCTTGGTATTGATTGGGCTCCTGATATGAACAGGGTAATCAACCTAAAAAAGTGAAAGATGATATTTGATAAGAAATCGCCCCACGTAATACTACCCCTAGACCCTGCTGAAGGATAGTGCTATATTGAACTAGTCTGCGATTATGAGAGCAATGCCGATTTTGACTGCATATATAAGATAACAATGTGAGACCAAGATTGGGTGAATCCAATAGCAGATGGACGAGTTATATGGGATCGTGAGAGTTCTTGCACCTCAGAGTCTGATGAAGACTTAGAGTGCTAGCACAATCGATTACATGAAGTAATGACGCTGAACTATAACATGATGACCCAGTCACTACGATGTGTGTCATCGGAGGTAAGAAATCTTCCCACTTACGATGGCTTGAATGATGTAGATGTATTTATGGATGAATTTGAGAGGGAAGTACCAGAGAAGCAGCGATTCGAGGCTTTGGATTGGGAACTGCGCGCTATGCCCGCAAGATGGTGGGGTACGCATAAGGGTAGCTTTGATGATTGGCGTGAGTGTAGGAGGATGATGCGCACATGCTTTGGGAAGCTAAAGATAAGAATGATAGACAAATATGATGGGAATAATGATCTGTGTGCACACTTGGTCAAATGGGATAAGGCTTATGGAGTGAAGCCACAACCTGAATGGGTCCACTTGTTCTGTCATACCCTCAATGTCATCCCAATGAACTGGTACTTGGCAATAGAGCTCCGCCATGGTACAAGTGAATGCGATATTTTGCACGAAGGATTTATAATGACATTCAGCTTTGAATATGGGTTTGATTGTATTGACGAAGTGCGACAAGGAGTGAAAGCAGTAAACTTTAGGATACCGCAGGATCCTTTGGATCTAATTCAACCTGATTCGACTACTCAGTTGAGCCATGCACTGAAATGCTATAATGTAACTGATGAAGAAGAAGATGTGGATTCATGAAATATTAACATCCCTGAAACAGAGGGTCATTGCGAGGTGGAGGGACCGTAGCTTTAGAATCTTGATATAACTGCGCCACTGAAAACAAAACAGGTAAATATTTGTATAGAGGCAGAGCCCAAAATCGCGAAGATTGGAGATTAATGGGATGACGCGATGGTCGATAAGGTCATTGAATTTCTCCGCGAATACTAGGATTTTTCCCTACCAAGTTTATGAAGCTAAAAGGGATAATAGGAGACTTGGGTGTTATGAAGATCACATTAAATCTCAAAGTGAAGCCAGTTAAGAAAATACCTTATCATCTCAATCCGAAGTAGAAGGAGAAAGTCTGCTTAGAGCTGGACAAGATGCTTGCTGCAGGCATCATTGAGCCCATAGAAGAATGAGATTGTGTGAGCCCAATGGTGGTATAGGAAAAGAAGCAAAATGATGAAATAAGGATATGCGTAGATGATAGGAAGTTAATGTTAGGATATTCTGACACATAGGAAATAGTTAAGTACAACTTGGTCTAGTATAGAGTTAGGTAAAGTGTGCTTCTCTACTATGTACATTTTGTAACTTACAATCTGACGATCACGATATGTAGTGATCCAACGGTTCATTCTCTCCTTGGTATTACCGACACTTGATCTGTGGCTTAACACCCGATTGGTCCATGATCTCTATTTAAAGAGCATGGAGGGTCATTTGTAGGTTAACCGTTCATGAGATAAGCTTATGTAAATTTTCATTCTTTTATTAATAAATTGCCTGAAGTGGTCGCGTTGGCTCAGGCCGTGGACTGTTTTCCTCTTTGAGGGTTTTAACCACGTCAAAAGTAATGGTGTATTGATCTGTGATCTGTTTGTGAGCGGTGTCCTTTCAGTCTGGAGTGAAACTTTCAGTCACTTGTACTTCTCCTGAAGTTGATGCTACCTTATACCCACAACTTGTAGGAAAACTTTTGTATCTAACCCATACTCATCCTGACCTTTCCTTTGTTGTTGGCCTTGTTGCTCGGTTTATGCAAAACCCACGTGAAAGTCATCGGAAAGTAGCTAAAATAATACTTCATTATGTTCGAGGTATAGTTCAGTTTGGGATTCATTATAGTGCCGAAGCATCTCCTCTATTGGTTGGTTTCACTGATTCCGATTGAGCTGGTGACCCTGATGATCGGAAGTCTACTGCAGGTTATGTGTTCACTCTTGGTTCAGGACCTATTACATGGGCTTGCAAGAAACAAGGTGCCATTTCTCTTTCTTCAACAGAAGCAGAGAATCGTGGTGCCGTAGAAGCTAGTAAGGAAGCCTTGTGGCTTCGTCAGATCCTGTCAGAGTTTGGCTTTCAGCAGCAGCATCCGACTACACTTTGTTGTGATAATCGAAGTGCCATTCAACTATGCAAAGATATATTCCAACATCAGCGCAGCAAACGCATTGAACTGCACATGCACTTCATCAGAAAGGTCATTCATGACCATGTTCTTGAAGTTCAATATTGTTCAACAGATGATCAAGTTGCAGACATCTTTACAAAGGCTCTCACAGAGGCTAAGTTCACTAAACTTTGATTTATGGTTGGAGTTCAGGAAGTTGTCACTAAGGGGGGATAGGCTCTAGTGCCTCCTTCCTTCTCCTATTGTGTCATATTTGTAAATCCTTCAATCCTATCCCAAGTTGTTCTTAAGGGGGATGTTAGGATATTCTGACACATAGGAAATAGTTAAGTACAACTTGGTCTAGTATAGAGTTAGGTATAGAGTTAGGTAAAGTGTGCTTCTTTACTATGTACATTTTGTAACTTACAATTTGACGGTCACGATATGTAGTGATCCAACGGTTCATTCTCTCCTCGGTATTACCGACACTTGATCCATGGCTTAACACCTGATTGGTCCATGATCTCTATTTAAAGAGCATGGAGGGTCATTTGTAGGTTAACCGTTCATGAGAGAAGCTTATGTAAATATTCATTCTTTTATTAATAAATTGCCTGAAGTGGCCGTGTTGGCACAGGTCATGGACTATTTCCCTCTTTGAGGGTTTTAACCACGTCAAAAGTACTGGTGTATTGATCTGTGATCTGTTTGTGAGCAGTGTCCTTTGGTGTTCTGTCTGAGGAACTTACCCTGTAAATTCCTACAGTTAAATGATGCTTGCGTACATGATCCTTTCCCGAATCGATCCACTAATGAGGTATTGGATAATGTACGTGGCTAGGAAGTGTACTCCTTCACTGATGGGTTCTTTGGGTACCATCAGATCAAAATCGTGCTAGAGGATAGAAGAAAGATGATCTTTGTGACTAAGTGGGGATGTTTTCAGTACAATGTAATGCCTTTCGGATTGAAGAATGCACCCGTGATTTTTTCACGCGTAGTCATTGCTCCATTCAAACTATTCATTCATAAGTTTTTGTAGGTGTACATTGATTACTATACTATGTTTGGGCTGGTTAAATGCCATGTGGCAAGTTTGCGCGTGATGCTAGATACTTTTTGAAGGTACCAGATTGCACTCAATTTGAAGAAATGTTTGTTTTGTGTTCCTTTTGGGACTTTGTTGGGACATGTGGTTTGTAGATAGGGACTGATGGTAGATCTTGCAAAGATCACAATGATACTTAAGTTGGAGGTGCCAAGGAGTGTGAAACAGTTGCGCGCAACGTTAGGACATACTAGGTATTACATGAAGTTTATCAAGGGCTATGCCCAGATCACCGCGCCTATGGAGAAGTTGTTGAAAAAGAATGTCACATTATGTTCGAACGAGTATTGTAAGAAAAGCTTGGATGTATTAAAATAGAAAATGGTCACCACGCTGATTTTAGTCTCCCTAGATTGGAAGGCTTTCATGTACATGTAGACGCGTCATGTATAGCACTAGGAGTAGTATTGGCATAGGCTGGAAGAGGAGAATTGGACCATCCTATATCATTTTCAAACAGGAGGCTATCTAAGACTGAGAAGAACTATTCCACCACCGAGCGCGAAGGGTCAGCCATTGTATACATGCTCCAGAAGTCTAGACACTATTTGTTGGGTGGACATTTTAAGATGTGTACGGATCATTCCTCGTTGAAATCCCTCGTCAATAAACTTGTGTTAGGGGAGAATCTGTAGATGGTTGTTATTTTTCTAGGAATATGATTTTGAGGTTATTGTGAAGCCTCGACGACTGGACGCAAGACCAGACCATCTATCGCGCATCGAAACAGAGGAAGAGTCCACTAATTTGGAGGAGGGATTTATTGACATGCAATTGTTTCACACTCCTCGGACCCTCCAATTGCTCCCAGAGCATTGGTATGCCTGTGACTAGGGACTTTCTCAAGTAGTTTTGTGCCTACGACTCTAAATTTTGTGCCACTTTTTTCTGGCCCATGGCTCAGGTCACTGCCCATAACACCGTGACACTTCCAGAAATGAAAGATAACATCGGAATAATGATACACATGTAATTAATTGAACAAGGACTTGATTGGACCACTACTAACCATGACATGCATTTCATCTAACATGTCACACATATGGATTTTACAGGTTTAAACAACATATCTGAACATAGGGGTCACATACTTATTTGAGAATCTGTTAGAAAACCAGCTCACAAAAAGATAGAAAAGATAGATCAACGCCTTATAATTCAACCTCTTCAAGAGGGAAACCTCCTTTACATTAGACAAATGAACAATTCTTGGATGATACAAATGACTAAACCTCCCTTCTATATATAGGAGTCTAAGGTGTCATAATATAATCAAGCTGACATAAGAGTAATAGCCTAAGGGCACAAAAATAACAATAGTGGGTTTCTATGGGGCATACTAATAACAATATGGGGACAATAGGGGCACAATAATAACAATAAGCAATACAATAACAATAGTAATGGGGGAATCACTAGTATTATAGGGGCCTAACATGCCCCTCTCATTCCGAAAAGTGTTGTCCTCAACACTTGAGTAGTTATGGATGCTTCTATATAAAATTCTAATCCTCCCATGTGGAATCTTCAGTGGATAAGTTTTTCCACTTGATGAGATACTCTGAAATTGATCGATTTCATAGATTTCGAGTTCTTTTTTCAGTGACTGCTTTCGGGTCCAATATGATTTTTCCTTCCTCGTCAAGTTCTGGCAATATTGTTTGAACTGGGAGCTTGTCACCTATAACCTTCTTTAAACATGAAACATGGAAAATTGGTTGCACTCGCGAAGTTGCAAGAAGCTCCAATTTGTATGCCATAGTACCAATATTTTGCAACGCCTTGTACAGACCATAATACTTTGGTGATAATTTATTATCCTTCTTAGCTTGCTTGAGGGACATTTGTTTATATGGTTGTAGCCATAAGAATAACCAATCACCTACATCAAAACTTCTTGCATTGAAATGTTGATCTGCCTATTGTTTCATTCTATTCTACACCACTGCTTGAACCTTAGATTTTTATCATAAATATGATGTGATGGATGGTGGATGATATCCATAAAGTGCCATAAATGGGGTCATTTTTGCTTCAGTATGGAAGGAAGTGTTATACCACCATTTAGCCAGAGGCAACCATTTGAACCATTGTGTTTGTTTATGAGATACAAAGCAACGAAGATATCCTTCAAAACATTTGTTTACTATCTCAGTTTGGCCATCAAATTGTGGATGATAAGATGACCTATGAGCTAACTGAGTACTGAGACAAAAAAAAAATTTTGTCCTAAAATTTCCAGTGAAAATGGGATCTCCGTCGCTTACAATAATCTTTGGTTTTCCATGTAGGCTTTTTGTTTCCATAAATGCAGTAGAAACTGTATTGGTTTTAAATGGATGTGATAATGCACAAAAGTGTGCATACATGGTAAGTTTGTCAACTACCACCATGATGACACTCTTTCCCTCAGACTTGGGTAAACTTGTGATAAAATCCATTGAAACCTCCTCCCAATGTTGGCTTGGAATGGATAAAGGTTGTAATAGACCTAAGATCTTAACTGTTTCAACTTTATTTTTTTGGAAAACTAAACACTCCACAACAAACTTTTGAATATCCGATTTAAGGCCATCCAAAAAAAATTCCTTCCTAACCCTATGGTAATTTTTTTAAAATCCTGAATGCCCTCCTAAGGGAGAAGTGTGCAATTCCATAAGAATCTTTTGTTTCAGTTGAGATTTCTTACATAGGTATAAGCGATCTTTGTACCATAATGAATCATTTTTCCAGCTAAATGTATCAGATGTACTGGGATCTTGTTGCAACTTTCGAATGAGTGCCCATAATTCTTCATCATTCTTCCATTCCCCCCTTGCTTGATTTATCTAATCTGGTTGGATAATAGAAATGGCGCACAACAATGCTTCCACATCCTCATCCTTTCTTGAGAGTGCATCTTCCACAACATTTTGCTTCCCTTTTTTGTAGATGATTTCAAAGTCATAACCCAACATATTTGTGACCCACTTTTGTTGCTCCTTATAGGATAATCTTTGTTCGAAAAAGTATTTAAGACTATCATGGTCAGTTTTTACCTTGAAGTGTCTTCCCATTAGGTAGGGTCACCATTTCTTAAGTGCATGTAGTATTGCCAACATTTCCTTCTCATAAATAGCTTTGTGTAAATACTTTCCCTTGATTGGACGACTTTAGAAATCAATGGGCCTTTCATCTTGCATTAAAACAACACCAATTCTATTTCCTGAAGCATCACATTCCACAATAAAGGTTTTTGTGAAGTCTGTTGTAGCTAAGACTGGTGCTTGGCACATTGCCTCTTTAAGATGTTCGAAGGCATTTGTTGCTTCTGGAGTCCACGAAAATGCATCTTTCTTCAATAATGTTGTTAGAGGTGCTGCTATTCTCCCATAATTCTTAACAAACTTGCAATAATACCTTGTCAACTCGAGAAATCCTCTCAGATGCTTTATGGATGTGGCGATTTTCCATTCCTTAATGGCTTTAATTTTTCTAGGGTCCACCTTAACACCTTCATGAGATACAATATGACCCAGATATTCCACCTCTTGTACTCCAAAGAAACATTTGGAGCTTTTTTCATATAATTGTTTCTCCTCCAATAGTTTGAGCAGCCTGTCAATGTGTTCAACATGATCCTTCCAGGACTTTCTGTAGATTAGTATATCATCAAAAAATACTAACACAAACTTTCTAAGGAAGTGTTTGAAAATGCAATTCATCAAACCTTGAATTGTAGAAGGTGCATTGGTAAGGCCAAAAGGCATGACCAAAAATTCATAATGACCCGCATGAGTTCGAAATGCTATTTTCGGAATATCTTCAGTCTTCATTCTGATTTGATGATATCCTGAACAAAGATCCAACTTGGTGAAGTAAATTGATCCATGCAATTCATCCAATAATTCATCAATGATAGGAATGGGAAATTTATCTTAAATAGTGAGCTTTTTCAGCTCCTTATAATCCAGACACATGTACCATGATCCATCCTTCTTGTGCACCAATACTACTAGAGCAGAGAAAGAACTTTGACTAGGTTAAATTATACTAGCCTCTAGCATTTCTACAACCATATGTTCAATTTTTGCAATCAAATGAATATCATGATCGTGATCACGAATAGGTGGGATACCTTTGGGAGTCTTAAATACCTTGGAATGATTGTCCAAGACCTTTTGGAGATCTAGAGAAATAGATGATTTCGATGTGGGAACCTCTAGCGAACATAATTGTGCAATTACACCTCGTCGTTCCTTCTTTATAAGCTTTCTCATGCCGTTAGAGCTAATTATCTTTCCCAATTTCCCTGAAATACCCCTTAATTCAACTTCCTTTCCTTCCGCACAAAATTTCATGAAACATTCTTGAAAATTAAAGGCTATTGTACCCAAGGATTGTAGCCATTGGACTTCTAGTACAACATCAGCACCTACCATTGGAATGGAAAGCATTGAGCTATTCAGTACATATTCTCCCATGGATAGCTTGATATTATGGCACTTTTCAGAGAAATTTATGGTCCCTCCACTTTCAACCATCACTTGACACTCTGGTGCTGGATATAGGAAGAAATTCAATTCCTTTCCTATCTTACAATGAATAAAATTATGGGTACTTCCCGAATCAATCAACACTATTACCTTTTTCTTCTTGATATGTCCTTCTATCTTGATAGTTTGAGGAGTGGTAATTCTAGCCAATGCATTACAAGATATGGTTAGATTCATTTCTTCTTTATTTAGGGTTTGTTCCTGGACTATATCCTCTTCTTTTGACATTCCTTATTCCTTTTCTTCCTCCTCTTTTCAATCTATGTAGAATAATTTCTTCTCGGCACACTTATGACCTTTGGTGTATTTGCTATCACAACTGTAACAAAGCCCTTTTTCTCTTTTTTCTTCCAATTGTTGTAGTGTCAACATTGTAGGTTTTTGAAGGCTAGGGGAAACAAAACTTCCATCTTTATAGTTGTGAGTGGTAGGCTTCCTGGTTGCCATATTTTTTCTTTCAATTTGCTTGCTAACTTGAATGCCTTCTCCAATGAATCAGGTTCCCAAAGGCGAACCTCATGTTGGATATTATCCTTTAAAGCCCCTATGAACAAATCAATCCTATGATCCTCTGGAATATCTTTTACACTTATGTTCAATTTTTGGAAGTCCTTAATGTACTCCATCATTGAACCCTTTTGTTTGAGATTTATCAATTGGCTAAAAAAGGTGTTGTTTTTTGTATCCTCATAATGTGCTATCATTTCTTTCGTAAAAATTGCCCAAGTGATAATTTTTTTACAAGAGAAAAGCCATTGATACCATACAAACTGATTTGAACGTACCTATTGTGTGTTTTGCACATTATGGAGATCGAAAAATTGCTCCATCTGTAGTATCCATGTTCCGGGGTCCTTGCAACAACTTATTCAAATTTATCTTTAATTCTTCCATCTTATCGTCCATGCCATTCATCTTAGTGTCCATTACATCCATCTTAGCTTCCACGCCGTCCATCTTAGCTTCTATCTTAACTTGCATGCCATTCATATTAGCTTCCACGCCATTCATCTTGGCTTCATTTACCTTTAGTGAGAGTGAAATTTGTTGTACTTGGTCATGTAATTTTGATATATCATGTTGTGTTTCTTCCTCTTCTTCACGAGTCATGCTAAATCTTCTAGGCTGCTTACTAGGTGTTTCCATTTTATTTCTTCAGGGCATTAATTAATGATAATAATTCTTCACTATTCCCTTTGAATTCCTTCAAACTAATTTTTCAAACCATTCTTATGCAAAATTTTAAAAAATTGCACACCTTTTTTTCACTTTGTAAGAGCTCGATATTGAATCTGTTGTATCTCTGTCACCACGAATCTAGAATATCTAAAATCTTGTCTTGCGATAGCCCTCTAAGTCCTCTTTCTAACTCTGCAAGTCTGATCAATTTTGGATTCTCCAAGGAATAGTTATGCCAAATCTCCCACGGTCACCTGATTATAAACTAGTTTAGTAGAGCGAACTTGTATGACATACCAAGTGTCATTGTTTTGACCTTAGTACCTGAAACTGATATAAAGAAAACTACAGGCCGTCCTCTTTCTTAAACATTTTACGAAAGTTCAATCTGATCCTCAAAACAAAAGTTATGCTGATTTTCCCCAGGTCACATGTTTGGAATGTAATTCGGGAGTCTGCAAAAACCCTAACTGCATTAGATCATATCTCTGCAAATATAGGGGGACAAGCTCTGAAATTCAGACCCGAAGTTCAAACAATTTTAGCTCAAGTGGATATTTTCTGTAGCTTCTAAAACATCGCAGAAAAAAATTTATAGTGAAAATTCCACGATGACCTGTTTGGAGTAGCGAAACCCTAGAATCCAAAGCTCCGATACCAAATGTTAGGAAAATAGCTCACAGAAAGATAGAAAAGATAGATAAACACTTCATAATTTAGCCTCTTTGAGGGGGAAACCTCCTTTAAATTAGACAAATGAACAATTATTGGATGATATAAATTATTAAACCTCCTTTATATATATAGGAGTCTAAGGGGCCATAATATAATCAAGCCGACATAACAGTAATAACCTAAGGGCACAAGAATAACAATAGTGGGTTTCTATGGGGCATACTAATAACAATATGGGGACAATAGGGGCACAATAATAACAATAAGGGATACAATGACAATATTAATGGGGGAATCACTAGTATTATAGGGGCCTAACAGAGTCACTAAGAAGCATTGATGTGTCATTACAATAACTACATTACCATCTATTAAGTCAAATATTCATTGTACATTCAATGCTTAACCAAACATGATGGGATTCATACATTTTAACTGTCATAAATCTCATTCATAACCAACATATAATGATCCAAGTGGATCTCAGGACACATGAAAAAGGCTCAAAAATCAAACTTGTAGAAAGGCAATTATCTTGACATCATATCAAAGTGCTTGTTGCCTTGATTCCAATGATGCAAATGACGCTCCAATCTGAGTCCGAATGAAAGAGATAGAAGCAGTCAAAGTTTTGCGTTGATTTTCCCATGTGGTAGGCTTAAAGAATAAAAAAATTTGCCCAAACTCAACCCTGGATTTTGGCCAACTTGTGCTGGATTCCAAGTGAATTTGTGGCCTGGATCAATTGTTTCCTTCAGCCTAAAAATGGGTATTTTAAAAATGACGGTTTGGCCTGGATAAATTGTATCCTTCGTGCAATGCAACGCACCTAGCCATTGGAGCAACTGAAATGATCATGTTTTGACTTATTCTGAGCAGTTTCTGGTGGAGAACTTCTAGGAGAAGTTGTAATTTGTTGACCTTGTTCCTTTAGGGGTTAGAACAACACTTTTAGGGACTTAGGAGCCCTTGGTTTATGGACATTTCATGCCTGGAGTTGTAAGGCACAAAAATGTGTATAACACATGGTCTTCCTGTGCTGCACTGATGAAGACCAACATAGGGCTCAGAAGGATGCTACCTATCACTACAATATTTTCATATCCTATAATGAATATGGGCTAGGAGGACTGCCCATCATCTGTTCTAGAATTCATTCTCCACACACAAGTCTCGGGATCCATAAACTTCTCCTAGTTGATGAAACCATTGAGCTCAATAATTGCCTCTCTTGCAACTACCTATGTCCATATAGGTGTTGCTCACCGGGATCCAACTTGGACACTATCATGCTATCTTCCAGCAGACCATAAGTTCCCACTCACGTCCACACTTGCTCTTCTCTCACGCTGCCCACCAAAATTCCATGAGAGACCAAGTCCACATTGTAGCATCTACACCTAGTTAGGGCATCCCCACACATGGGAGACCCTTACACATGGCTTCCCAAAGAGGAGGGAGGGTGGTGGCTGGGCGGGGGAGGGAGGGGGAGGGGGAGGGGGGAGGGGTCACCCGGGCGGGGAGGGAGGGGGAGGGGGAGGGGGGTTGCAGCGGCCCGGGGGTGGAGGGGGCGGCCCGGGCGGGGGCGAGAGGGGGAGGGGGTCGGGGCGGCCCGGGCGGGGGTGGCCGGGGGTAGGTGGGCGCGGGCGGCCGAGGCGGGGGGGGCGGCCCAGCCGGGGGAGGGAGGGGGAGGGGGAGGGAGGGGGAGGCGGGTGGGGCGGCCCGGGCGGGGGTGGCCGGGGGGGGTCGGGGCGGCCCGACCGGGGGGGGAGGGGAAGGGGGTGGAGGTGGGGGGTGGGAGGGGGCGGCCTGGGGGGGAGGGAGGGGGAGAGGGGGGGTGGGGGCGGCCCAGGGGGCCGGAGGGGCAGGGGGCGGGGCCCGGGCGGGGGGAGGGGGGGCCGGGGCGGCCCGGGCAGCCGGAGGGGGAGGGGGGCAGGGCGGCCCGGGCGGGGGGCCTAGGGGTGGGCTGGCGGGCGGGGAGGGGGAGGGGGAGGGCAATTTTGGTTATACAAATAAAAAATTTATGGTATATTTTTGTTGTTAATTTAAGTTAGTATGTTTTTTATTTACTAATTTATGTGTTTTTTTTTAGGAAAATGGCATCAAGGAAAATTTCTGTGAATATTTCTGGAGCAAGGAGTCTTAAAGGTGTATCTTCAAAAAACGTTGGTGAACGAACTCCACCTGAGCTCATACCTACAAATATGTCAACTGCTTTAAGTGATAAGAAGCTAATCTCAGATTGGAAAAGTTCAAAAGAGGTGAAATTTCCATCAAGAGCCTGGTATGTGAAAGAAAGAGAGAGCACAACTGTGAATATATATCTATACATTGATACACGCAATAATAATGAAAATTTGGAGGTGATGGGAAAAGTCATAGATATGTGTTCGGTACCAAACACTGAAGTTGTTTACGTACTTACAAAAGCTGCCAAGTCACATGAAAGGATTAAATACCGACTATCATATTCATTATATGACAGGAGAGAGGTATCTACAAAGTTGTGTAAACAAATCTTAAATGATATGACACAAAACACGGTAAGTATTGTTATTTGTATTTTTATTTTGCGTTTTGAAAATGTCTCGCTATATTTTTTAACTTTGATTATATTAACATATGATATTTTGTTTGGCAGAATTTTGTTGAAAACTGTTCAATTATGTTGGGAGGCATTCATTACATAGAGCATGATATCATGAAAGTTGTCAGCCATTTTTACTCGGTGTCAGAAGAAGATATGCAAAACATGGAAAATGTAGTAATTGATGATGCTACAAAACTACATCCAAAGAATCAGAAAAAAAGGCCTCTGGTGGATAAATCTAGCAAGGGTAAACAAGTTACTTTTGGGGACGATGAAGTTGAAATTGACAATGAAGCATATGTTGCCATTACTGAAGATGACATTGAAATTGTGGAAGGTCGTAAAAGACCAAAAGCAACAATGCCCAAGAATAGATCTCTTGAGAATGTTAAGACGAAAAAAAGTAGAGTTGAAGATCTTGAAGTAGTCATTACTAGCAGTCAAGAACCTAGTGAAACTTCAAAAGAAAGCAGAGAAATCATTACACCAGGAGCTGATTTAGGTGATGGCATTATCAAAACAAAACAAAATGCCATTCGATAGAATTTGACAAAGAGAAACTTAGTTGATGGTGGTCGTACATTTCAGTTAAATGTCACACAAACCTATAAGGCAAGTGAAGGACAATGCCAATATCAAGTCAGAAAGCCACATCATCTGCATGTTCACAACTTGAAGACATTGATGAGGTACAATCCATATGCTCATGTGGTTAGTTATGTGCTTCTTGTTGATCCACTTCAAGTTCCCAACAAAGAAGCGTTTGATAAGTCAACATGTTTTGAATACAATTATTATGTGCTTGGGGGAAACCATTCTGTTGAAGCTCAAAGACAATTGATGGAGGAATATCCTAATAACCCACCTTTTGAAATGATGAAATGTATCATTTATGCTGGTTTAAATGAAACAGAAGCAAAGTTAGTGGCATGGGATCATAATTCAGATAATGAATATACGATGTCTATGACTTTGATCCAAAAGGTTAGATTTATTCATAGTGAATTCCTAGAAAAATGTGGTGGGGATAAGATCAATATTACTACAGATTTCCGAAAGGAATGTTGTATGGAAATAGGCTATCAAATTGAAGATAAAGGCAATTCAAAAAATGGAAAAGACAACAGATCTAGCGATTTATTCAGAGGTGTTGATAACATTTTCCAATTGGCATTTAGAACTGGAGATATTTGGAATTTGATTGATGACATTTTTAGCATGTGGGAAGACATTCGCATTAAAAACCAGAGGGTCAGAAAGTCTAAGCCATTGATATGTAGCAACAATAAATCAGCACCTGAACTGAAGCAACTTCCAGACGATATGACCATCACACCTTGGAGGGCGATGCAAGGAGTGAAAGATGAAAAAATTGTCAAAACAATATTATCTCGTGTGAAGTCGGGGGAATTATCATTGGAAGAAATGTCTGAAGAATTTCAAAAGTAAGTTTGTTGAATTATTTTTACTTATTTCCAGGATTATAGTTATCTTTTAACTAAAACATGTTGTTATTGGTAGTATTTGTTATACATATCAGTATATTAACTTTTTCTTACTTTATCTATGCAGTCACAAAGTTTACATGAAAATTCAGGAACAAATGGTTAAATTGTTGAATGAAGATAGTTGGGATGATGTTGTACGCAACTATCCAGATTCAAGTTCTACATCAACATTGAAAGCTTTTTATCTTGCATTTAAAAAGGTAACTTGATTTATACATTCAGTTTTAATCATCTGTGTACTATTTTTAATTTAAAACTTACACATACATTTGTTTGTTTGGTAAAAGATGAAGAAAGAAGATAATGGAGCACCAGACAGTTTCAAGACTTTTATTGAAAAAATAAAGATTGAAAGACTGAGAAAGCAACGTATTAAGAATGTTGAACTTGATCCAACTCTTAATCATTTCATTTGGAATGGGCTAGACACTATTCAATATCAAGTAATACAAGGCGACTGTGAAGACATTGCGAAACTCATACCAAAAAGGGATTATGCCCTGGTTATTGCAGATATTCCCCATGGTTTCAGTATTCCAAAAATTTGCTATGATATTGACCCTTATACTTATCAAGCTTTTAATAAAGTGGTGGCGGGATTTAAGGAAGTGACGTCATCACCATTATGGAGATTTGTGACATTTCATTCAGACACACAATTGGCAATGTTATTGTCAAGCTTCAAGGGGAAAACAAATTCAAGGATGCAGCTTACATGGTAAGATGTTTAAAGGTATATTTGATTAATGTTGAAAAATTAATTTATGTACAAGTTAATTGAACTTTTACTATTTTATGTTACAGGCAAAAGTCAAATCTTCTTGACAATGAAGATCAACAATTTATAAATGACTGTGAGTTCATTCATATTGATAGTTGGGCAAAAGATGATAGCCATATGTCTATGATTTTTAATTGGGTGGACAAAAAGAGTCATAGCCAAATACTGACTTATGATGTTGTTGTGAGAAAAATAACATATGAAGACAAAGAAATGAAAGGAGAGATAGTTTACATTTATCAGAAACCACAATTATTGATTAACTATCTTATAGACATATGTTCAAATGAAGGAGATTGGGTGCTGGATTTATATTCTGGCTCAGGTACGTTTTGTCACATGGAATTGAATTTTAATATGTTCTTTTTTTTAATTAATATGTCATTGTACTAATTTACTTCATTATTTTTTTGTGCTTGATAATTAGGTACAACACTAGCATGCTACCTTCAAAAAGGAAGAAATTGCATTGCAATTGAGAAAGATCCATTACAATGCAATTTCATTCAGCAAAGAATTAATGCTCTTCAATTTCTTCCAGATGCAATGCAAGAAATTGGGTTGAAGAAAGGGGACTTTAGTGAATCACGTGTGGCAAAAAAGGCAAAGGAACCCCAACCACCATTACATGGAATGTATGGAAAGACACATATTGGGGGATTTGCAGACATGAAAGACCCATTAGAAGAGGAAAATGAGCAAAATGAGCAAAATGAAACAGAAAATATTGTGGAAGAGGACAATGATGAAACTCTAGAGGACGAAGAGTTTGGATTACGTGACATTCTTGATTAAATTTAAGTTATGCTTGTAACTCAAGCTTTGCAATGTTTTGACTTTGACATTTTATGAGAAGAATAAACACTCAATTAGGGTTGTTATACGTTCAATATTGGTAATATGTGATTTTTGCATTGATTTTTAAGTTAATCATTTTTTTTTGAAAAAAAAGTAGTCATTATTATCTTTTTGACATGAAATTCATAAAAAAAACTATTATTTGACCATTTTTAGTTAATATTTTTGTATAAAAATTGTGATTTTGACATGTTAATTCTAGCAAAAAATTATCAAAACGTTTAGTTTTTTTGTTATATTTATGTTAAAAATGGTTATTTTTTATGTCCATTGTTAAAAAATGTTGTTTTTTAGAAACAATTATTTCATGTGGATTGAAAAATTAATTAAGGATGTCTAAATATGTAGATTATCTAAAATTCAAACTATCGACTTTCTAATTTAAAAACGCAAAACAATAAAAACCCCACTAAAAGAAAAATTAAGATAGAGAACAAGAAAATATGAATACAATGACGACTTCAAAAACTATCAAATTTAGAAAATAATTTTTTACATTTCACACACTAGAAAATTTAAAGTCAAAAAATAGGTCTTTTAAAAAAAGGGTGTGATGCAGAATACTCAGTTTTTAAAATCAGGATGAAAATCACTACCATTCACTACCATTCTAAAACTTAATGCACATGAAAAAAATTAAAGTTCCAAAAACCATGTTCTTAAAAAAACATGTGTATTCTGCATCAACACTTTTGAAAATCAGGTCATTTTTTTGCCACCTCTACAAAATGGGTAACAGTATCAGTTCCTGTTTCAAAGTTTACATTGTCATTGATATGAATAGTAGACAAAATGCAAATGTTACAAGAGAAAACAACAGTCAAAATAATGTGTTGTTAGCCTGTAACATGGCAGAAACAAACAGTGAGGACATTTGGTTTTTAGACTCAGGTTGCAGCAACCATATGACAGGAAACATAGCCTTCTTTTCTGCCCTAGATAAAAATATGAAATCAGAAGTTACCCATGGTACTGATAGTAAAGTCTTTGTTATGGGAAAAGGGGAGGTAAAAATATTTACAAAGCAAGCAGAAAGGAAAACCATAGCAGATGTCTACTATGTCCCCAGAATGAGATGTAACCTCTTGAGTATTGGACAGCTTGTCCATAAGGGGTACAATGTTTTCTTTAAAAATGATGTGTGCACCATCATGGATATAACACCTAGCAAAAGATGCATTTCTGAAGTGAAGATGACAAGGAACAAGATGTTCCCTCTTAGAATAAGAGCATATTTGAAAAACAAAGGAGAAATTGCAGTAGTCACCCAAGAGGCTTTCCAAAGCGTGCCAAAGGATGAAAATTGGTTGTGGCACTTGAGATTTGGTCATCTCAATTTTGGAGGTCTAAATTTGTTGAGCAGGAAAGGAATGGTAAGAGGATTACCATTGATGGAGAAACCAGACAGCCTATGTGAAGGCTGCATTTTGGGAAAACAACACAGAGAAAGTTTTCCATCAGGGAAGAGCATAAGGGCAAAGGCACTCTTAGAGATCATCCACTCAGATTTATGTGGACCGATGCAAGCTCCATCACTAGCAGGCAGCCAATATTTCCTAACATTCATTGATGAGTTTACAAGAAAGACTTGGATATATTTCCTTAAAAACAAAAGTGAAGTGTTTGAGAAATTCCAAAACTTCAAGGCATTTGTGGAAAACCAAAGCGGGCTGCATATAAAAGTTTTGAGAACTAATAGAGGAGGTGAGTATATCTCGAAGGAATTCCTAACATTTTGTAGAGAAAATGGAATTCAGAAACAGTTTACAGCTAGGTACACCCCACAGCAAAATGGAGTTGCTGAAAGGAAGAACAGGACCATCATCGATATGGCGAGGAGCATGCTGAAGGCAAAGCATTTGCCAAATGACTATTGGGCTGAAGCTATAAATTGTGATGTGTATATTTTGAACAGGTGTCCTACAAAAGCAGTGTTGAACAAAGTGCCGGAAGAAGCATGGAGTGGGAGAAAGCAAGGAGTCACCCACATGAGAGTTTTTGGATGTGTGGCCTATGCACACATACCAGATCAGCTAAGGAGGAAGTTGGACAGCAAAGGGGAGAAATGTCTATTCATTGGATAGAGTGAGGAATCCAAAGCCTATAGGTTATATATCCCATCTACCAAGAAGTTTTTTGTCAGCAGAGATGTTCAATTCATTGAAGAGGAAGCTTGGGATGGAAGCATAGAGAAAACAGTGAATGTTAAAAACTGTTTGTCTCATGATGAGGATGAAGAGGAAGTGGCTGAAGTACATCCCCAAACAGTAGCGCCAACACAAGGACAACAAGGGACACCATTGAGGATAAGTGAGAGTGCTTCTCCAAGCACACCACAAGGAGGAAATTCAAGTGCATCTTCAAGCACTTGCACACCAAGTGAAAGAGGTAAGAAATTTAGAAATCTAAGTGATATTTATGATGAAGGAATGAATTCCTTATTTGCCTTGTATTGTCATGTTGATGATCCTATCCATTTCGAGGATGCAATTAAAGATAGGAAATGGATAGAAGCTATGGATGAAGAGATGAATGCCATAGAGAGAAACAAAACATGGGATTTGGTTGAGATACCAAAAGGCAAAGAAGTCATTGGAGTGAAATGGGTCTATAAGACCAAGAGAAATACTGAAGGCAAGATAGAAAGGCACAAGGCAAGGCTGGTTGTCAAAGGGTACAAGCAGCAGTATGGGAGAGATTATGAGGAGACTTTCGCACCGGTTGCAAGAATGGAAACCGTGAGAGCAGTGTTGTCCATAGTAGCAAAAAACAAATGGAAAGTCTACCAAATGGACGTGAAGTCAACATTCTTAAATGGAGTGTTAAAGGAAGAGGTTTATGTTGAACAGCCTCTCGGCTATGAGAAGAAAGGTGAAGAGCACAAAGTGTGCAAATTGAAGAAAGCTCTTTATGGGCTGAAGCAAGCGCCAAGAGCATGGTACAGCGGGATATATTCATATCTATTGGATAATGAATTTGACAAATGTGAAGGAGAACCCACTGTCTACATCAAAGAAAAAGATGGTAAAATTTTAATTGTTGTCTTATATGTTGATGATGTTATTTTCACAGGTAATGATGATCAGCTCATTGAAAATTTTAAATCAGTCATGAAGGATGAATTTGAAATGACTGACATGGGTTTCTTGAGATACTTCTTAGGCATAGAAGTAGATCAAAATGAAAAAGGAATTTTTATCTCACAAGAAAGATATGTAAATCAAGTATTGAGCAGATTTAACATGCAAGAATGCAAGGCAGCGATCACTCCCACAGTAATGGGGTTAAAGCTCAGCAGAGAGGACAGCAGCAAGGATTTTGATCCTACTTTGTATAAGAGTATTGTAGGTAGCCTTATGTATTTAACAGCAACTAGGCCTGATATTATGTATGTTGTTAGTTTAATTTCCAGATTCATGGAGAGGCCAAAAGAGGCACATTGGCAGGCAGCAAAAAGAATTTTGAGGTATGTGAAAGGTACCAAAATGTTTGGCATATTATATAGTGTCTCATAAAGTTCAGATTTGGTTGGATACACTGACAGTGATTGGGCTGGAAGTGTAGATGATCGGAAAAGCACTTCCGGTTATGTGTTTCATATGGGTTCAGGAGCCATTTCATGGGCTTCTAAGAAGCAGTCCATTGTAGCATTGTCTACAGCAGAGGCTGAATATGTGGCAGCTACAGCAGCAGCATGTCAAGCAGTGTGGATGAGAAGAATGTTGAGAAGTTTAGGCCAAGAGCAGGCAAAAGCGACAATGATTTTTTGTGACAATAGCTCAGCTATTGCATTGTCAAAGAATTCAGTGTTTCATAAGAGAACGAAACACATTGATACAAGGTTTCACTACATCAGAGAATTGGTGAACAATGGAGAAATTGTCTTAGAACATTGCAGGACTCAAGAACAGGTAGTAGACATCTTGACAAAGGCACTGGATCAGGAGAGATTTGAATTTCTGAGAAAGTGTCTGGGTATGACCGAATGCCCAGCTGTTGAAATTAAAGGGGAGTGTTGAAATCTAATTTCAACGCAGACGTTCTCACCCAAAACTGCCAGAAACCGTTCACCAATCCCGCCTGAGAGTTCTCGGGCCACTTTCCGGTAAAGGGACTTTCCGTATATTTGAGCCCGAGAAAATTTGGAGTTGACGCGTGGCTGTCCCCTTACGTCACCATGTCTGACATTCTCGGGACATAAAGCTCTGCAGAAAATGATCTTCCGATATTCACCTCCGTCGTCCGATCAGCTCCATCATTCTCCACCGTCCATCAGTGAAACCTGCACACCTGCATACGACCAGCATTAACTACATGGCGTGGAGTAAAAATTAAGTTCGTTGACCATACCTCTTATTAATGAATTGTCATATGCGTAGGTAGATTTTTATGTTTTTTTTACGGCACGTAAAACTTAATATCTTTGCTTTGGGAGTCATTTTTTTTTAATACACATGTTTTTGTTTTGGGTTTGTATATCATATCATCGAGAAACAAAATGACATAGTTTTGCTGCAGCGAAAAAGGGTTGACCTCCATGAAAACTATGGTGATGCACAACAGTGCATAATGTATGAATGAAAAACGTGGGAGCGCATAAAGAATGCATATAATTTTTTTTACTGGTGGTGAAGCAAAGTGAAATACCGCAAGTAGAGGATCGCATTTGTTTTGTAAGGATGTGTGTAAATTTTTTTTATTATTACAGCAGTAAAGTGTTTTTCACAGCAGTGAATGTAAAAGGGGATTTACAGCAGTAAACCCAGCTCAGTGAATTCTCAGGTGAAAACAGAGTAAATGTTTTTTTTGTTGAATGTATTTTTGTGGTGAATCCCTCTCAGCAAAGAGGATGAATATGTATCAGGCATATATCTTAATGAATAGAAATGTTTTTATGGTGTTGAAATACTCTGTTCTTCAGTAATTTTTTTTTAAGCTTCCCTGTGCACAAAAGATCCTGGAAAGGTGAAACAGAGCATTGCCTCTGTGTGGTTGAATTTTTGTTTTTGGGATTTTCCCATTAAAAATCCCCAACATGGACCACAGTCGTTGATTCCTTTCCTTGAATGCGTTATCATCACCAACATGGTTGATATTCATAGATATGTCATGACCAGATTATTTGGGCATAAAAGTCGAAAGGAAACCCTAGGATCCAATTTACGGTGTCCATCCAATTTGGAAATCATAATCATTATTGCTTCCTAAGGCAAATCCCTGGCCTCGACCATTCTGAAATATTCTCTTGGCCTATTTGTACTGTAGGGATTAGGCCAAATGCAATACTCTCCTATGCCTCTTGAGATACATCTGAACTTTTGTAGATCAGATATTTTATGCAATTTATTTTGTTGTGAAATGTAGTTGATCTTTTCTTAATTGTATTATGAAATTATTTTTCTTGGTTGAATCTTTCAAATTATTCCTATTATGGTGTTAATGATTTCTGCACCTGTCTTTTTTGAAACGTTGACCATTTTCATATATGGATAGGAGGGACTGTTGGAAATAATACATTCTGGCTGGCGATCCCTGAAGTGGGAATGGGAAACCAAACAGAATATAACATTCTCAGATATTCTGGTGAGGCTGATTGCTCCCACTATGATGCTCCTGGTAAGACCATTTTGGGCACCCACGATGATGCTGCTGGTAAGACCATTTTGTGAAAACGCAGAATTGAAGAAAACACGAACATGGATGATTCCCTGAAACATCTACATTTATCTAAGCTCAAGAAGCAGAATTCTGGTAAGAGTGTCAACCCTGATCATAGTGAAGTTCTAAATAAAATTGTAGGGAAAAAGATAAATGAAAAGGACAACAACCGTTCAACAGAAAGTAATCTTATGCCTGAGAATAAGAAGCCAACCAAACCATCTGCAGTCAGGGATTTTCCTCCTGGCTGTGGGAGATATATATCTACTGTTGCACCTGTGAGTTATAAATGTTTGCCACAAAAAATTTTCACGCCACCAGTTTCAGATTCTGCATATTATACCTCTAGTAATGGTAGAATTGTTCCCTTAGTGAGGAAGGAGCAGTACCAATTATCCGCTTCCCCTGAGACCCATACGGGTGGTGTGAAGGGCAGCGGTCAACAACATTCTAATTTTAAAAATCATTCAACTGCTAAAGAAAGTGTCAAATTTAGAGGCAACCTTCAGTCGGATTGTGTGAACAAAGATGTTGCTAGAAGCAAATAAGATGGTTTTGGAAAGAAAGAGAAGAAAAACATGGTGTATTTTAGAAACAGAGAGGGTGACCTTCAGTCGGATGGTGTGAACAAAGATAGTGCTAGAAACAGAGAGAATGAGAACCTCCAGCCTTGTAGATCAGCGTTGAAAGAACCACACTATATTTCTCATCATTCTAGCCAAGTAAAGTACAAAAACTTGCAACATTTCAAGGTGCGACCTAAAACAGAGAATGCTAATCAGGTGGCCCATATGGTCAAGAAAGAAGCCAACCCGGGACATTCTACTGTCAAGGTTCAAGGGTTATGTTCTCAACATAATACAATTGGAACCAATATAGTGGCTCCATATAAGGGTGTGTCAACCCCTAAGCACCTCTCTTCAAAAAATGTCAGAACCAGAGATCCACTCTATCCGCCTAGTCTTGTGACAAATACCCCAAAGCTTCCCCCATCTAAATCTCTGACTAATGCATTTCTTAAAATTGGAAAGTCCCATACCCAGTCAAAAGTTAAAGAAACCGTGCGATTATTTCAAGCAGTTTGCCGGAAATTGTTGCAGAATCATGAAGCCCAAGTTCAAGACCATGCACTAGCTGGTAAATGTTTCTGTGTGGATATAAAGGCATCCAAAATCTTAAGAGAGAATAATCTTTATGTCAATACGGGTAAACAAATTGTGTGAGTTGTTCTTGGAGTAGAGGTTGGAGACCAATTTCATTATAGAATTGAGCTCTATCTTCATCGGCAGGTACAGGCTGGGATTGATTTCTTGAAGCAAGGAAATGTGACACTGGATACCAGCATCATGGCATCAGGTGGTTATGAAGATGATATAGACAGTGGGGCTGTGTTGATATACACTGGTCATGGTGGAAATAACTACAGTGGGGACAAAAGGCAGAACAAACACCAGAAACTTGAACGCGGAAACTTGGCTCTTAAGAACAGCATAGACAAGAAGACACCCGTGAGAGTTATCCGTGGATACAAGCAAACGAATACTGGAATTCATGAAAACAGAAAAGGCACAATCAATGTAATATATACATATGATGGGCTCTATGATGTGCAAACATACTGGCTCGATAAAGGGGTATGTGGATAGTCAGTATTCAAGTTCCGGTTAAAAATACGGCATGGTCAACCATAGTTGGGCTTGAAGGCAGTGCAATTTATAGGGAGGGAACAAAAACATCGAATTCATGAAGGTCTTAGCGTTAAGGACATTTCTGGAGGCAAAGAGAGAAAATGCGTTTGTGCAGTGAATACCATTGATGAGGAAAGTCTACCAATTTTTTTTTATACAAATAAGGTTATTTATCCATATGGGTGTAAGCCTGAGCCTCCCAAGGGATGTGAATGTAAAGACGGGTGTTTGGATCCTTCCAAATGCTTCTGTGCTTCGAAAAATGGGGGAGAATTTCCATTTAATTACGATGGTGCTATTGTGTATCCAAAGCCTATTGTATATGAATGCGGTCCTTCTTGTAAATGTCGTGGGACTTGTCACAATAGATTGAGTCAACATGGTGTTCGATATACACTTGAGGTTTTCAAGACAGATAAGAGAGGTTGGGGGGTTAGATCATTAGACTCCATACCTTCTGGTAGCTTGATTTGTGAATACACTGGTAACCTTCTTTGTGATACTGAAGCTGAAAAATGTGTTGGGAATGATGAATACCTCTTTGATATTGGACGCAATTGCAATAGCAGAGATCAATCTCTTTGGAGTGATCTTTCTAGTTTGATGCCCGACATTGATCCTAGTGCAACCTCTGACATGGTGGAAGATGGAGGATTCACGATTGATGCAGCCGAGTGTGAAAATGTGGGTAGATTTGTTAATCATAGTTGTTCTCCTAATCTTTATGCACAGAATGTTCTTTATGACCATGATGACAGAAAGTTACCACATATCATGCTCTTTGCTGCTGAGAACATTCCTCCTATGAGGGAGCTTTGTTATCACTATAATTACGGTTTGGATGAGGTTCGTGATTCTGATGGTAACATAAAAACGAAACCCTGTTACTGTAGCTCTTCACAATGCACCGGGAGGATCTATTAAGTGCCTGGAAGTTCTGGTTGCAATATCTGATATACAATTAGAGATTTTTACCCAGGTACAGAACCATTCTCTGCATTAATAATTCTTATGCTTTTTAAATTTGCTTCAATCAGCTATTCAATTAATCAGCAAATGATGTATTCTGATTTGCTATAGTCTAGATTGATTTTCTCTTTAACTAATGGTATATTGAGAATGAAACACTTGCGAATGGGATTGATTCTTAGAATATATATTGTGTTGGAACAGGTGGACTTTTACAGGTGCAGGGATTTTTGTGTTATTTGAAAGCAATATATCTACCGAGATCTTTGTGTTATTTGAAAGCACTATATCTACACGCTTTGTTTGGGTCAGTGTTCTAAGTGTGCTTTTGTTGCTGGGAAGCTTTGCTATGCATATAAACCAGAATTGTAGTCATTCTATACAAAGTATTTAGCTCTTCTTTTTATTCATGGGATTTTTCAAGTGTTCAATACACATATAACAAAAGTTATTTTTGATAGAATTGTTATTGAAATAGAGAAGAAAAAACATTGTGGTCCTGTAGATTTATTGGAAAAGTTAGACAATAATCATTAAGAAGCAAATAAATCTGAGAGTCTTAAAACTTACAAATGTTGTAAGCAGCCACTGAAGATAACAGGAATAAAGCATTATTTTGAAAATAGTCATCAAAACTTTGTGATTAGGAATAGAAGGTTTTGTGGTAAAATTGTTTTAAATGTGATATTAATAACTTCAAGATATTTTTCACATATTTGTTAGTTTTATTATCAATTATGATTAGATTTAAAAAAAATTATTCATTAAATGTTGCCTGTAAAATATTGAATTGAGAAAATTATATCAACATAAAATGTTGAAATTACATTGTGCTTCTTTTATATAAAAAACTTACAACCATAATATGTATATGGTGTGAGTTTTGCACTCTCCTCTATTGTTTCTTAAAAAAATGCCTAAGAACATTTATGATAAAAGCTTGAGATTGAAGGATGAACTTTTTCACTAGATAGAATGAGGATTTTGAGTCATTACATCTCAAACTTTCCATCTTCCTTGCCGCACCAATCATATGAATTTCTTTTATGAAATTAAAGGGAAAATTTGGCCAAAATTGACAAAATTCATATGATGACAACTCTATGAATGGAACATATGAATAATCCCTAGAAATTTTAAGATTTAAATACATCTCTCCACCCATAATTTTCATTAGGGTAATTTAAATCTAAAAAAAATCAAGAAAAATAAATGAGTGGTCTTAAAGAGTAAAATAGTACATGTAACTTCCATAATTATAGCATTACCTGTATATAATAGTTTTTGTTTTCTACACATTGCAAAATCATGAGGGCTAGAAGCACAAAGGATGACTAGAGAGCTCTTAGCCATTAAGGAGAAGTAAGAAACATGGACGTTAATATGGGCAATCAAGACATAGTCTAGTGGACATTGGAGTAGACCATATCTAATTAAGATAAAAACCACCATGAAGAGTCTAAATGAAAGTGGAATGTTAGAGGTTCGATAATGGGAGAATAATGAGGAGTATTCTGAACATATATGCATCCTTTGAAGATATAAAAGTTGAACATGAGTCTAAATGAAAGTGAAATGTTAGAGTTTTGATAATGGGAGAATAATGAGGAATATTCTGAGCATATATGCATCCTTTGAAGACCTGAAGTTGAACATGAGTTACACGTGATTAAGGTGGAAGATAAGGCTAGTGCAATTTAGACACATTACGATTCTAAGCTAGCCGATATATTTCACTTGAAAAATAACCATATTGAAATATCTTGGCCGTCAAACAAACCATTGGATCCAAGAGAAAGATTAGCAAAATTTTCAAGAGTTATCCTATAAATTTGAATGGGGTGGACACAACTACATATTTATATGTCATTCCATTGGGTTCCTATGATATTCTTGTTGGGAGGAATTGGTGGGAAAATATTATGTTATCCTAATTGTTACAATAAGGAATTTATTGCCTTTATGAGGAAGGGTAATGAAAGGATGAATTCCAAAAACCCATCCCATAACTTAAATTTTTAACCCCATACCTTGAAAAAGGTTTTACTAAAGGTTGTCAAATATTTACAGTTTGTGTGGAGGAGCTAGTGATTTTTCGTTGGTTACACTTCCTTGAGGTCACGTAGGAGGTTGAATCTGACCGTAGTAGCCTCTCTCCTCATGTTTACGTGGTTGGCAGGGTTACTTTGGGTAGGCAGAGGAGGGTGTTACAGAGTGGTATTAGAGCATGATTCAAATCTATTACTAGATGGGTTGAATGTGTTAGTCATGCATGCATGTCAGTTGCATATGTGTCTCTTACACTTATATACCTTTTACATTTCATTGATGATTGATTAGGGTTGTAGTATGGTTATCATGGAGAATTTGATGCTGATTTCATGAAACATATTTTTGATGAGCATGTGATCGGTTTCATATATATGTCACTTATATGTTAATTTTTCATCGCTTACTTAAATCTTTGTACGTTAGGTTACATTTTGAATATTTTGATTACATGTATCAGTCTTGTAGGTTGATTTCAAGAACTAGTCGATTCTGTTTGTCTACATTTAATTATGTGTATTTGTAGTTGGTTAGGCATTGCTTATGCATGTTGTTGGTTGCATGCAGCAATGCGTACAATGGAATAATGGTTGTTTTCATGCATGAGGTCATAGCATGCATTGTTGCTATGGCCTTGCATTGATGACTAGACCCTAGTTAGAATGATGTTTATGAGTTGTTACATTTACTTGCATATGTCAATATGTTGTTATGATTATGCTATACATGTATCACGCTCATTTGGTGATCTTGCACACAAGTTATCTTACCAAAGATACACTAAGGTATGTTGATTTATTGTGATTTGGTTTATCTGCAATATTATGCCTTGCAGGAAGAAATATCAAATGGCTAGCAAGATGGTTGACTACAAAGACTTTCCCTACAAATCCAAAGAAAATTATGGTGTTGGGAACACTTCCAATTTGGTAGTAACGCTGAGAAGCTTAAAGGAAGGGATAAGGAGTTGTAAGGGAGATAATGACAGAATCATACAAACATATGAAAAACTAGCAGAGGTAAATGCAGTGATACTCCAGAGTTTGTCAGATTTGCAGTGGCAAGGACTACTTCGCATCAGACATGAGTAGGATCTACATGGGGCATATGGTAGTAGATCACATATCGATCACTGAACAGTTAGAGACGACATAATACGAGATGATCGATTGTTGGAAACTCCGGAGAGGAGAAGGGATAGACATAGGTATGACTCTAGTTATGATTCAGATGGGCACTAAGATCGTCACCGTTATCATCTTTATACGAGGACTGATAGGAGATACTTGCCGGATGAGTTTAAGAAAGAAAATCCACCTACTTTCGATGGAGAGGTAAAGAGATCATAGGATGCAGAGGCTTGGTTAATTGGTATGAAGAAGTTCTTCAAGCTACATGACTACTAAGAGAACATGAAAGCTAGAGTGGCTACTTTCAGTCTTAAAGGTAAATAAGACATCTGGTGGAAGGATTTGAAGAGTGTCAGGGAAATAAATGAAGAAGATTTGTCTTGGAATAAGTTTGAGTGGCTATTTAAGAATAATTACTTGTCAGAAAGGTACATTGATGATAGGGAAAAACAATTCTATGAACTAAAGGTGCTATCCATGAGAAATGATGAGTACACTAGTAAGTTCTTGGAACCGTTGAGGTATGTTCTTGACCGCGATGAGGAGAAGGCTAAGATTCAGAGATTCCTTAGTGGACTATCGATTGCATTGAAAGATATAATTAAATTCAATGAGCCTAGATATTTGGAGGTCATTCGAAAACTAAAGCATTGCTATGAACAACCAAGGTGTATCATTGAGACTAAACCAAGTTGGAGAGGTAATGTAAAGTGCGAATGAAAATGGGATAAAAAGTGAGCAAGGCCACAGGGTACAGATAACAAGGAGAATGTTGCAACACCTAAGAGGTTTAATGCATCAGAAAGAGGACATGGGCATCGATTTGAAGAAAATGATAAGGATGAAGGATGGAAGCCTATAGAATGTTGGACTTGTGGCAAAGATCATCATAGGGGATATTGTACATATAGTCAAGGAGGTAGACCTCAGATATACAGTGCAAAGGAGCAACAAATTGTTGGAGACATTGGTTAGAGTATTCCATGTATCTATGCAGCCTTGGATAACAAACAAGGAGAGGATCATGCATTTATCATCGAGATGGATGGTAAGATTTTTGATCAAGTTAATTATCTTTTGATTGACCTTGGATCTAATTATAGCTATGATAGTCCTAACTTGGTGTATAAGTATGGTTTGAATAAGGAGTTGCATGCAAAGTCTTGGTTAGTGTGGTTGACTACAAGTACAAAGAGGTGAGTGCATCATTGGGTAAGAAATTGCACATTTGATTTGAATGGTATGCGTATCGCAGTACATTTGAATGTATTATTGTTGGGATCGTACAATATGTTACTGGGCATGTATTGGTTGTATCTACATAGAACCACGTTTCACTTCTATTACAAAGCAATCCGAGTGTGGTGATGACAATGGACAATCAAGAGTATTGCAAGGTAAGAAGAAATCCACATCAGTTAGGGTGGTGAAAACTATGCAAGAAAAGTGTAGCTGCAGGAAAGGGTGCAAGCTATCCACAATACAAATGTCTAGAGATAAGGGCAAGGAGGTTGAGGATGCAAATGTGTTGAGCAAGTACCCATTTTTGCAGTAGTCTCAGGATGTACTTAAGCCATTAAGGAATGGAAAATCCCCACATCCATAAAGCATCTGCTAGGATTTCTAGGGTTGACAAGGTATTATCGCAAGTTTGTTAAGAATTATGGGAGAATAGGAGCACTTCTAACAACATTATTGAAGAAATATGCATTTTCATGGACTCGAGAAGGAACAAATGCCTTCAAACATCTTAAAGGGGCAATGTGCCAAGCACCGGTCTTAGCTATGCCAGACTTCACAAAAACCTTTATTGTGGAATGTGATGCTTCAGGAAATGGAATTGGTGTTGTTTTAATGCAAGATGAAAGACTCATTGCTTTCGAAAGTCATCCAATCAAGGGAAAGTATTTACAAAAAGCTATTTATGAGAAGGAAATGTTGGCAATACTACACGCACTTAAGAAATGGCGACCCTACCTAATGGGAAGACACTTCAAGGTAAAAACAGATCATGATAGTCTTAGATACTTCTTAGAACAAAGATTATCCTCTAAAGAGACACAAAAATGGGTCACAAAGATATTAGGTTATGACTTTCAAATCATCTACAAAAAAGGGAAGCAAAATCTTGTGGCAAATGCACTGTCAAGAAAGGATGAGGATGTGGAAGCATTTTTGTGCACCATTTCTATTATCCAACCAGATTGGATAAACGAAGCAAGGGAGGAATGGAAGAATGATGAAGAAGTATGGGCACTCATTCAAAAGTTACAACAAGATCCCAGTACATCTGATACATTTAGCTGGAAAAATGATTTGTTATGGTACAAAGATCACTTATACCTATGTAAGAAATCCCAACTGAAACAAAAGATTCTTATGGAATTTCAAACTTATCCCTTAGGAGGGCACTCAGGATTTTTAAAAACTTATAATAGGGTTAAGAAGTAATTTTTTTGGGATGGCCTTAAATCATATATTCAAAAGTTTGTGGTGGAATGTTTGGTTTACCAACAAAATAAAGTGGAAACAGTTAAGACCCCAGGTCTATTAAAACCTTTATCCATTCCAAGCCAACGTTGGGAGGAGATTTCAATGGATTTTATCGCAGGTTTACCCAAGTCCGAGGGAAAGAGTGTCATCATGGTGGTAGTTGACAGAATTACCAAGTATGCACACTTTTGTCCATTATCACAACCATTTAAAGATAGTACAGTTTCTACTGCATTTATGGAAACAAAAAAGCTACATGGAAACCCAAACATCATTGTAAGCAACAAAAATCCCATTTTCACTGGAAATTTTTGGACAAAATTATTTTCTTGTCTTGGTACTCAATTAGCTCATAGGTCATCTTATCATCCTCAATTAGATGGGAAAACTGAGATAGTAAACAAATGTTTTGAAGGATATCTTTGTTGCTTTGTATCTCATAAACAAACCAAATGGGTCAAATGGTTGCCTATGGCTGAATGGTGATATAACACTTCCTTCCATACTGTGGCAAAAATGACCGCATTTATGGAACTTTATGGATATCATCCACCATCAATTACATCATATTTAAGAGAAAATTCTAAGGTTCAAGCGGTGGAACATCACATCAAGCATCAACAACAAGTTTTTCAACTCTTAAAGGATAACCTCACATTGGCGCAAAATAGAATGATACAATAGGCAGATCAACATCACAATGAAAGAAGTTTTGGTGTAGGTGACTGGGTATTCCTACGGCTACAACAATATAAACAAATGTCCCTCAAGTAAGCTAAGAAGGATAATAAATTATCACCAAAGTATTATGGTCCGTACAAGGCGTTGCAAAAGATTGGTACTATGGCATACAAATTGGAGCTTCCTACAACTTCCCAAGTGCACCCAGTTTTCCATGTTTCATGTTTAAAGAGGGTTATAGGTGACAAGCTCCTAGTTCAAACAATATTGCCAGAACTTGACGAGGTAGGAAAAATCATATTGGAACTGAAAGCAGCCACTGAAAAAAGAACTCGACAGCTACGAAATCGATTCATTTCGGAGTATCTCATCAAGTGGAAAAACTTATCCGCTGAAGATTCCACATGGGAGGATGAGAATTTTATATTGAAGCATCTAGAACTACTCAAGTGTTAAGGACAACGCTTTTCGAAAGGAGAGGGACATGTTAGGCCCCTATAATACTAGTGATTCCCCCATTACTATTGTCATTGTATCCCTTATTTTTATTATTGTGCCACTATTGTCCCCATATTGTTATTAGTATGCCCCATAGAAACCCACTATTGTTATTTTTGTGCCCTTAGGTTATTACTGTTATGTCGGCTTGATTATATTATGACCACTTAGACTCGTATATATATAAGGGAGGTTTAGTCATTTGTATCTTCCAAGAATTGTTCATTTGTTTAATGTAAAGGAGGTTGCCCCCTCAAAGAGGGTGAATTCTAAGACATTCATCTATATTTTCTATATTTTTGTGAGATGGTTTCCTAACAGATTCTCAAATAAGTATGTGACCCCTATGTTTAGATATGTTGTTTAAACCTGTAAAATCCATATTTGTAACATGTTTGATGAAATGCATGTCATGGTTAGTAGGGGTCCAATCAATTCCTTGTTCAATTAATTACATGTGTATCATTATTTTGATGTTATCTTTCATTTCTGGAAGTGTCACAGAGTTATGGGAAGTGACCTAAGCCATGGGCCAGAAAAGGTGGAACAAAATTCAGAGTCGTAGGCACAAAACTGCTTGGGAAACTCCCAGTCGCAAGCATACCAATGTGTTGATGCCTCAAAAATCGCTGCAACAACATTGGGGGATAAGCATCCGGTCCGGACCTTAAAGCAGCTCCTTTTCCGTTTGGTGTGGTGGCTCTGACTAGTTTAACTAGGTCCAATTACCTTCTCCCTATTGCTATTGGTTTATGATGTATCTTTACCTACCAATAGAAAGGGATATCAGATCACTTCTTCTTGCTGATCAGGCAAGAGAATGACCCTTAAGCTGATTTGGGTTCAGCCAAGCCACAACTAAAATTTTGCCTCTTTGAGGAGAGGACTTAAAAGAATGCAGAATTTACTCTAAATTCAAGCTTATTCTATGATGCAAGCAAAAGAAACTCATCTAAATCCTATTTTAATTAGGCAGATATAAGTCTAACCCAACTAAGAGCAAGATACTTAAATTATTGTGATTTAAATATGTCTTGTTTATAATGAATATCAAGTCAATGAAGTAGTTCAATTAACTGATATTATGGTTACCAAAAAACATCTTATTGAGACCTCTTAACTGAAATAATAAACCAACAACATTCAAGAAGTAGTTCACAAAAATGATATTAATTTTCAAATCAGTAAATCCAATAATTGAATAATAATATGCGGAAATAGTTCACAACATATTACCATTAAATAAATCAGTTTTATAAGACAGATTTCTGAGTAACTAATTACTCAAAAATGAGAAATTAATCCATAAAAATAGAGATACATAATAACAAGTTTGAGACAAATTACCCATATCGACAATAGTGCACAAACATGAATAAAATGACACATTCCTGTTACCATAAAAATAAAACTGATATTTGAAACAGTAGTAATAGAAAAACCAATTTATTGCATCCATCTCTCTGTCCCTGGTCTCCAACAGCTCTTTATATTTCTTGAACTTCTACTTTCAAAGCTAAAGCCACAATAGTGCAGACTTTGCCCTTCATGTATAATTCCAGATACAAAGGGAAAATTCTCAATAATTCCCAGATCTGAGATTTTCTCTCCTCTCTCCTACAACTCTAAATTCCTATTACAGTAGTGCTTTTAGAAGCCTAGAATTGCAGAGGAGAGCAACCCCTATTACATTATGCAATTTGCTATTTATAATATTTGTGAAGGAATTGTTGAAGATGAAAGTTTGTTCTAGAGATCTGTCAAATCTAATTTTATTTGCTCAAAAATCCTGATCTTCAATTGTTGGAACATTTTCATTGATTGAGATCATTTTCTCCATATTTCTTCCATTGCTTTCCTGCAAAAAGAAATCAAAATAAATTAAGATGCAATCAAAATATCATTTCTGGCAATTAAATCAAATCCAATCAAATTCTATTTAAATAAATAATTGAAAATAAAATATAAGCTCTCTATTGATGTTTAGGGTGGTTTAATTGGCCAAAGATATTATTAACCAATGGATCTGCAATTAGAAGAGGCTTTGGACAAATGAAAATGAAGAAAATAACTCAAAAAATTGATTTTGTTTTCAATATTCAAAGCTTGATCTTCTGCCTGATTTTTGACCCAATAAATGATTAATTCTATTAGTGAAACCTTCACAAAAATGTTCTCCTTGATTTTCTCTTTCCAATGAGCTGTCCTGGGCTTCATTTGGCCAAGTATAACTCAATCTATGAGCCTCCAAAGTTGATGGATCAAATCTGGCATGAATCTGGAAATTCTGTTACTGGGCTAACAACGAGAATTTTAATTAAAAAATCTAATCCTAAATTAGAATAATAATTAATTCTAAATTAATGGTTAATCATAAACTAAACTAATTGTTAATTAACTAGTCATTAACCTAACTAATTAATTTCACTATTTATAAACAAAATAATCTAATCAATAACTAATTATATTTTAATTAACTTAATTCTATTCTACATATTAAATAATTTAATTAATTTTAATATTAATTTTAATATTAAATTAAAGCTAACCTTCCGACCTTACCTATTTCACTCATACGTATGAGTGATGACTTAAAACTCAAAAGAAAACCAATCGTATTACATGGCCTTTGGTTTAAAATTTATGCTTTATGCCCATTTGCCTTTTGACTTTTTAAATATCGGCGATCGGGGATATGCCTTTTGACTTTTTAAAGATTGGCGATCGAGGATATGAGGGGATATCGGGGTTTTAAAATATGTATCAAGTGAAAACCTCCGATCCGATGCATTGAATGCTTTAATGATCGGGGGAGCGGCAATCGGGAAGATTGAAGGTCCTCCAATAGTGTTATAATTTGAAAACTCTCGATCCGATCTTCCAATCCGATCGTAAGAAATATTTTTATATATATTTTAATTTTTATATTGTTTTATTTTAAGGAGATTTATTTTATAAACTACAGCTACTCTAATAAAAATGAAAATTAAACTATAGCCACTTCGAAACTTTGGTTTTTCGAGATTAATAATAAAATTTGGAAATTGAATTAAATTTCTAAAATCTCGCTGTTTCATGATTTGGCTGCACAACTAAAAATGGAAAAATATTAATAAAAAATCACTATAGGCTAATATTTAAAATGAATGCATTATTGAACTAAGTTATTTACAAAATGCAATATTGTACATTTTATGCATTTTTTAACCGAGACTAGATAAATGATGGGACTTCAAAGGAGTGCCATTTTCAAACCAGTTGACCAAATGAGGCGAAACAAGCGTCAATGGGAAGATTATAAAAATTCTATTTTAACAAAGCAATCAAAACAAGAATCTAAAGAAAATGAAAAATTAACAAAAGCGTAGGATAATCAATTAAATAAAAATCCTAAAAGGCATTTAGCCAAAAATTTATAGAAAGGGTCCCCATTATTTGAAGTGAACAAATAAAAATGGGGGGGGGGGGGGGTTGTGTTTTAACACAACAATGGTGACACACGGGAGAGGACACAGTTATCTCTATTTAATATGAATGAGGTTTCCTCAAAATTCAAGTAAAAATACTTAAAGAAGAGAAAAGTGTGCTTGAAATGCTTGACTAGGTTTATTAATCTGAATAAAAACCAGAATCATCTAACTGTATTTTTTTTTTATTTCTCATAATTTAAAATATTTCAAAACTCTATATCAGTCCTTAGTTAGTTGTAGAGAGTCCTTAGTTAGTTGTAGAGATAAAGCAGGGGTCACTTTACAACTTTGCTTTTTAAAATATACTCATTTGCCACAGGTAGAGCCATTGCTGCCAGCAAACATCTATAGTCTCGACAGTGTTACCTTTTAATCATCAATGATTCAGAATCCCATCTCATTAAAAATTATTGACCTAGATATAAATCCATTTATATATGTTTCTTTTTTATTTTTATTTTATTTTTTATTTTTAGTTTTTAAGTAAATCTTTAAAAGCCATTGTCCTGGTATGGTAGCCAGATAGTTGACAATGCCATTCACTGGTTAAAATTTGACTGAACAAGCTGGCTTGTGATGAGACCCCTTTTCTTATAATTGTTTGCAATCATAAGCCACTACCCTAGTTTGTTTAGCAGTGTTGGTAATGCCAGTCTATTTTTACCCTATGCCCATGGTAAGCAGGCTCGTGATGAGACCCCTTATCTTTTAAATATATTTCTAGATTATACTCTAGAAAAATAAGACTCTTTGGGACATGGAGAATCATTGACTCCTTAAAAGTTAAGAATGACAATTTCAAAGTTAAAGGTGCTTTGCTGTAAAATGTCTTTACTTGGTTAAAAATAAATTTTCTTGACTGATAATAGAACTCTGAAAGATCCTAATGAAATTTTGAAATCTCAAAATGATTACAATTTGATGAAAAAGAAAATTTTCAAATTTTATGATACTTTGCCAACTTCTCTTGATTGGTAATCTCTTCCTTAAGTATGTTTACCTTTATAATTTAAAAATCAAACTCTACTAAGAGATTTAAGAAAAAGCTAATAGGTGACTATTAACAATTTTTCTCCATGTATGTTGACCATTGTTAGGTAACAAGTAGGCCTTCCATATAAATCATGGCAAAGTCACCAAAATCAAAACTGAAAACCAAAAGAAAAAAATTCTTATGCTAAAGTGAGAAAAGAAATCAACAAACAAAATTAAAATGAAGAAATTTGAAAAATGAAGGAAAATCCAAGTTTCAAAAGATAAACTCCAACAAGAATGTTTATACCAATCTCTTCAACAATATGAAGAAAAAGAAAATAAGCATGTAATCATTCCTTCTTATGTTGAGATTTAGAAAAATCATACCTTGCAGGGTTGTAAGTGTTTTCAGATTTTTGGATAGCAGTGACGATAAAATTTAGCCAGAATGAAAATTTTCTGTCTCATATCAATCTTTTTGTTTCAGAGCATCGTCTTGATCATTTTCTAATAAAAGGAATGCTTAAAGAAACAAATAAAGGTTTAGAAATTCCCCGGTGTAGCTATTTCAATGAAGACTATCGCTGCTTCTTGAAATTAAGGCAGGAGAAGAGTATGGACTTCAAAAATATGATCTGGCGGAGGATTGGAAGCTTCAAACGGAGAACTGCAAAACATATTTTTTATATCAGCAAAAACAAAACTGAAACTAAAGTAACGAAATGGAAATTAATGAAATTGGGTACATGAGTCTTACCATTGGATAGTTTCTTTTGATCTTACCTGAAAGGTATCAGTTTCTCCAAACTAGCTGACTTCTTATTTTAATTATCATGAAAAATACGAAGAAGTCAAACTAACCAAAATCCTATAACCCAAAATCATTATTTATTTCATTTAAACTAAAGAAAGCAGTAAAATGTAAAAATGGAATGCTTAGTGCTCAAGGGAGTTGAAATTAAAACAAATGCATCAAAAATGAGAATGAGAATTTGCAGTAATGATTGTTTCTCAAAATATTATATGTTTCATATAAATTCCATGATTTTATAAATTGTCTAGAATCAAGACCAAATCTAAGATAATAAAATTTAAATATGAAGATAGAGAGGTCTTGAATTCCATTTTAAATTATGGAATTATATATTTAAAACTAAAATGTATGAGAAATTGAAATGATTTGAATATGCTGCAAATTGGTCATTAATTGCTTTCTTACCATAGTGGTTACCCAAGCTCACTTTTAAAATAACACATCATTGTATCGGATGATTCGTATCACATGTCTCTTTACCATGTTTGAATTTTAATTTGCAAGACTTCACTTTTGTTGCTATGCCATATATCGATTAAATGTTAATGGCTCAAAGGCATGCATTGGAAGCTATTGCATTGGAGATTGCAATGGCAAATTGCCGATAAGAACATGTGCAATGAAATGAAGCGATGACATCATTAAAGAAATATTATATCGGGGAACGGAGAATATTTACATTGTGCTTCCCATATCGCAAAACGCACATTGTAGATTCAAACAAGTGACGTGAGCATAAAAAATGTGATGAAGCGATTGCAATATCGGCGATGCGATGGATGATGTAGCTAATCGGCAATTGGAAAACTTTGGGTACCCGATGTAACACAATATGATTCCTGCAATGCCGATATGTGATGAAGAGTAGACCCGATAACTTTTTTATGATGGGATTTTAATAACATATCGGATCGAAGACATCAGCCCTTTTAAAGTTATTCTGCTACCATTATTGCAATTAAACAGACACGATATTTTTTAAACTTAATTTGAATATCATATCGGGTCCAGAATTATGTGGTCATCGCAATATCAGTAAAGTCGATTATTAGAGATTAGTGATTCATGATAATAGAAATATACTTCAACTAAAAAGCTCCGATATGTGAAATGCGATATGGCATATGAGTAAGATAAAACATCATAGGTCTTTGATGAACAATTTGTTATCAAAAGAAATGATAAGAACTGATTTGAATTTGAAACCATTTGAAATTTGTTTGCAAGGTATTCAATTCAGAATTAAACATGTTTAAAAGATTTCCATGTCTTGCAGAAAGAAAACAAATGAAATTTTCAGCTGTTCATGACCCATTCAAGCATAGCAGAGTTATTTCCTTTTACTGTTTAACACGTTAAAATGAATTTTTTCTGCAAAATAAATCAACCACAAATGCAAAAGAAGTTGATAAAGCAGTTCACCCCCTCAAGGGCTACGTCTGCTGGGTCCAAAGCTCCCAACCAGACTTGTCCTTGTTTTTATTAAATGCTCCAATTGAAAATACAACTGAATAGAAGCATATACAGGTGAAATAGATGGAAAAAATGGATTTATAACACTTTAATCCTTCAGGATTGACTATTGGATCACCTCCAATGGATACCTGCAACCCTATAAAGTCTTCACAAAACTGGGCCCTGGTGGCTCCTAGAACTTTCACGGCTTTAAAACCTCTGCAAATGACCTCAGATGGCTGTAAGACCTGCACCAATGGCTTTAGAAAGTCGAAAATACCAAAAAAAAAAAAACATCCAAAACCGACTTTTCTAGCTAAAGTTATGGCCATTTAAAGTTTCTCCAGTTTGCCCCTAAAAAAACTTCAGCTAACTTTAGTTAACTCCAGATAGCTCTGCCAATTATGGCGGGTCCACCAAATTTAGCACTCCTACCAAAATTCCGCCAACTTAACTTCTGTTACATTTAATGTTTGGGTGGTTGCCTCGGATTTCGTGCTAGCGGAATATTCCTTTTTTAATTTTTTTTTGAAAAATTAAAATTTTAATGTTATGGACAAATTCTTCTTTTTGCCATAACTTCCTCATACAGCGACCGTTTTTCGAACCATTTGGAGTGCAGAAATCGGGAAGATGAGAACTTTCCAGTCATTCAACTTTGAACTAGTTCTAAGTACTTTAAATTTTGAGCATTTTACGACACTTAGGACATGAGCACCTGATCACGCCTCCCCATTGGGAAGATTTTGGACCCTAAAAGCCTTCAACTACCTGTTAAAGAGGTGAGGGTACAACTCCCTCACTTTGTCCACCTCCATCAACTTTGCCTTGTTCGGTTTGCTGCCTTTGAAACCAACCCGAACATAATCTACACTGCCCCTCCTTGAAGTGCGTGTCCTTCTATCAAGGATTGTATCTTCTTTCAGCTCATCTAAGAATTCTGGCGAGAAAGCTTCTATAGATGGCAGCTGAACAACATTTTCATGATCAACAATCAAAGCATGTTGTATGTAGTGCAAATTTTCATCCCAAAGCTTGGGATGCTTGATGCAATAACCTCTCAAGAGGTGCACAATGGTTCTGTTCACAACTTCGGTTTGTCCATCTGCTTGCGGATGGAAAGCAGTACTTTTCTTCAACTTTGTGTCCATCATCTCCCATAGGATGGACCAAAAATTCTCCACAAATCTGGAATCTCTGTCACTAATAATGGAAGTAGGAAAACCAAAGTGAATCCATACATGATGAAAAAATAATTCAGCAGTTTGTTCAGCAGTTATAGTTTTCTTACAAGGCATAAGTATACACATTTTGCTGAAACGATGAACTACTGCATATAAATAATCATATTGCTTTCGATATTTTGGCAAACCTCCTACAAAATCCATAGAGATGCTCTCCCATGGTCTAGAAGGTACCGTCAAAGGAGTATACAAACCAAGCTTCCTGTTGCTAGGCTCGCTTGTAGCACATAATGAACAACCTCTTAGGAACCTTGAAACATAATCTACCATGCGAGGCCAATAGCAATACCTCTGTAGATGTGCAACTGTTTTTCTCACACCAAAATGGCCAACAATAAGAGAAGAATGAGCTTCTCTTATGACATTTATCCTCTCCCCCTGTGGTATACACAACTTTCCCAAATGAAACAACAAATTGTTATGCATGTGATAGTCATTTTCCTCTACATGATTTCCTTTACTCAAGTTAGCATACACATATTTAAAGTCATCATCACATGCATATTGTTCTATGTAACTATCATGTACAATGGAATCATTCTTAAGTAAAGTAACAGCACCAATAATAGGCCTTGAAAGCATATCAGCAACCTTATTCAAAGTACCTTTCTTATACCTTATTACCAAATGGAACTGTTGCAAGAAGCCCATCCATCTGAAGTGTCGTGACTGTTGTAACTTGCTTTGTGATTGCAAGTACTATAAGGGCTGATGGTCGGTATGCATAACAGTTCCTTTGCCCATCAAGTAGTGTTTCCACTTTTTGACGCTTTGTACCAACGCATACAACTCCTTATCATATGTAGGATAATTTACAACAGCACCATTAAAAGTTTCAGAATGGAAAGCAATAGGCTTACCATGTTGTAGAAGAACTGCACCCATAGCATAATCACTAGCATCAGTTTGTATCTCAAATGACTGTCTCAAATCCGATAATGCAAGGACTGGAGCTGAACTAATCTTCTCTTTCAAAGGTTAGAAAGATTTTTGCTTCTTGCCTCCCCATTGGAAAGCATGCTTCACACTTGTCACTGCATGCATAGGAGCTGCTATAGAAGAGAAGTTAGAGATAAAATTCCTCCAATATTGAGCTGCACCCAAAAAACTTCTTACTTCTGTTATGGAATTGGGAGTAGGCCACTTCACAATAGCCTCAATCTTAGCAGGATCAATTCTCAAAGAACCTCCTCCTACTATGTGTCCCAAATAAACCAAAGAAGTCTTTCCAAATTCACACTTTGACATTTTAAGAAATAACTGATTCTTCTTCAAAACATCAAGTACTTTTCTAACATGCATGACATGATCTTCTCTAGACTTGCTGAAAATTAAGATGTCATCTAGGTATACAATAACGAAATCATCAAGAAAAGGACGCAGGACATCATCCATTACCCGCATGAAAGTTGCAGGTGCATTGCACAAACCAAACGACATCACAAGCCACTCAAAGAGTCCTTGTTTGGTTTTAAAGGTTGTCTTCCAAATGTCACTTTCTTCAATTCTTACTTGATGATATCCACTGTGCAAGTCTAGCTTAGTGAAATATCGAGCATCTTTCAGCTGGTCTAGCAAATCATCTATCCTTGGGAGTGGGCAACGATTCTTTACCATTATCTTGTTCAAGGCCCTGAAATCAACACGCATACGCCAAGTGCCATCTTTCTTTGGAATCAATACAATCGGTGACCCACATGGCGAAGTACTTGGCCTTATGAAACCCTTGTCCAACAAGTCCTTGATTTGCTTCTTTATTTCAGCATTCTCCATAATAGACATGCGGTACCTGCCTATGTTTGGAAGAGGACAATCTGGATGCAAATGGATTTCATGTTGAATATCCCTCTTAGGAGGCAAACCTGTAGGCTCCTGAAACATCTCATGATATGCATCAACTACATCATATAGATCTGATTTAAGTTTTGGATCACAATTGTCAAATGACTCATGATTCACATCAACCTTCGGCTTAATCATAAAAAGAACAAAATTCTTACTTGAATTGACCAGCCTTTTTACCTGTCTTGCATTCACCATCGCTATATTTGTCTTCTTGTGATGAGCTCTAACCACGAACTCCTTGCCATCTTTGAACATATGATATTTGTTTTCATGGCGATGAAAGATAGCTTTCCTGTCAAACAAGTAAGGACTTCCCAAAACAATTCCTGCTATATGAAAAGGTACGACATCAAGTTCAACTGTGTCAATAAAATGTACAGTAATTGCAAAGCGCAATGTGCACTTTCTTGAAACTTGTAAATTTGCATCCTTGCAAATCCATCCATGTGGATATGGCTTCAGATGTGGAACGGTCTCAAGTTTAATCTGCTTGACCAAGTCCTCTGACATAAGGTTTGCTTGTGACCCACTATCAAAAAGTGTGTCAATTTTAGTATGTTTTTAAATCACCCTCACATGAAACAGTTCAATTCTTTCTTCCTCATCAGGAGCTTGTACATGGCAGTTTGAGGTACTAATGCTGGCTTGAGTTTTAGTTTCTTTTCCCTTCAAGTTTTTCAAACCCATGGCTGCAATTTTGGTTTCATCACCTGAATCTTCCCCTAAATATTGTGGTGTAGATGTAGTAGCAACAGTTTTTTGTTTCCCTTTGGATTTGTTAAATTGACGTCTTTTTTCAGGATATAATTTCCAAAAGTTTTTCTCTTCATGGCCTGGTTTAGAATAGTGTTTACAGATCACTTTCTCACTCTCTTGTTTGACAGATGCATTCTTTTTTCCCTTTCCCTTGGAGGTTTTCTCTTTGTTTTTCCCCTTGGGGGGCTTGTTTCTACCCTCTTCAAATTTGTTTTTTCCCCTTGCCTCTAAATGGGTAGCTTGGACACAAACCTTGTCCATGCTAGTAGGTTTAAACATCAAGATGGTGTGTCTAAGGTAGCTATGCAAGCCACTGATGTATTTCAGCAACGTTTCTTGGTTCTGTAAATCTACCCCTAATAAGAGAGCTCTTATCCTGAATTCTTGGGTGTAGGTTTGGACATTCTGACACTTAAGTTGTCTGAAATTTTGCCAATTCATAATGGCTTTCTGCATGTGAGCAAGAGGATAAAACTGTTTTCTAATGGCTAATAGAAATTCAGGCCATGTTAAGGTAATCTTACCAAATTTTTTGATCTCCTCTTTAGTCTTGGCCTCCCACCAGACCAGTGCTGCTCCATCCATTCTCAAAGAAGCCAACTAAATCTGTGTGGCATCATCACACATATTTTGGATCCTCAAGTAAACTTCCAACTGCCTAATCCAGTTGTCAAGCTTTTCTGCATTCACTTCACCATTAAACATAGGTAATTCGAATTTTACATCAAGCTTCAAAAAAGGACTTTTTCCAGAGGATCTATGCTTATGAACGGAAGAAGACGAAGATGAAGAGGAAGAAGGTGAAGATGGGGGTGGTGGATCACCATTTCCTCCATGTATTTTCTTGGAATGATCATCACCCTTCTTACCTCTTTAAGAGCCCTCTCCTTCATGTGGATGTTTGGACCCTTCTCCAGCCAATTTCTCATTTCTTTCTTGGTACAATATCCTCACCATTTCAGTGAGGTCCAAAAAATCCTTTCTGAAGACTCTTTCTTCTTCTCTTGGATCTATCTCTATAGGAATTTCTCCTTCATGTTCAGACATCCTGGAAGCTTCTGCTGAGACTCTTGAGGGTGAAATTGAAGGTGGAGGTGATGGCTCTCTGGCCTTCCTTAACTGAGGATTCTCTCGTTTTCTAGTCAACTGTCCTTCCCCTCTTTTAAGTTTCAACCTGGTAAGCATCAATACTTTGCAAGAAAGTTAGAAGATCTTTGCACAAAACCCTACCAACTTGATCTAAATTTGAAACTACTTGAAATTTGTTTGCAAGATATTCAATTCAGAATTAAACATGTTTAAAAGATTTCCATGTTTTGCAGAAAGAAAACAAATGAAATTTTCAGCTATTCATGACCCATTCAAGCATAGCAGAGTTATTTTCTTTTATTGTTTAACACATTAAAATGAATTTGTTCTGCAAAATAAATCAACCACAAATGCAAAAGAAGTTGATAAAGCAGTTCACCCCTTCCAGGGCTACGTCTGCTCGGTCTAAAGCTCCCAACCGGGCTTGTCCTTGTTTTTATTAAATGTTCAAATTGAAAATACAGGTGAATAGAAGCATTTACAGGTGAAATAGATGTTAAAAATGGATTCAAAAAACTTTAATCCTTCAGGATTGACTATTGGATCACCTCCAATGGATACCTGCAACCCTATAAAGTCTTCACAAAACTAGGCCTTGGTGGCTCCTAGAGCTTTCACGTCTCTAAAACCTCTTCAAATCACCTCAGATTGCTGTAAAACGTACACCAATGGCTTCAGAAGGTCTAAAATACCCAAAATAAAAAACAAAATCGTCGAAAACCGACTTTCCTAGCCAAAGTTATGGCCATTTAAAGTTTCTCAAGTTTGCCCCTAGAAAAACTCCAGCTAACTTTTGTTAACTCCAGATAGCTCCGCCAATTATGGCGGGTCCGCCAAATTTGGCGCTCCTGCCAAAATTCCGCCAACTTAACTGCAGTTACATTTAATGTTTGGGTGGTTGCCTCAGATTTCGTGCTGACGGAATATTCCTTTTTTAATTTTTTTTTGAAAAATTAAAATTTCTAATGTTATGGAGAAAATCTTCTTTTTGCCATAACTTCCTCATACGGCGACCGTTTTTCAAACCGTTTGTGGCACCGAAATCGGAAGGACGAGCAATTTCTAGTCATTTAACTTTGAACTAGTTCTAAGCACTTTAAATTTTGAGCATTTTACGACACTTAGGACATGAGCACTTGATCAATAACTACTTCCGATGAAATCTTATGATGTGAATGGTCTTATGATATTCCTTGAAATTTCAATTGGGTTTTCCAAGTGAATAAAAGAAAAGTTAAAAAATGCTTAAATTCTAATGAACCAAAAGTAAAATTTCCCTGAACCTGTTGAAAATTTGAAATGGGTTTACTGCTTACTTCAAGTTTTTGAAAACAAATGAAAATCTGTAAATAAAATAGAACATGAATAAAAAAAAAACTAAGGAAAAGAGAAACTAATAAGAAATGAGGACGAACTTGTAAATGCGTACCTAGACGGAAATTGTTTGCAGATTTTACTCCATAAATCTTCAAATTCTTCCTTTGATTTATCAAAAAAAATTCTTCATTTAAAATCATCTCATTATTTATTTTAAATCTAAGTGTGCAATCAACCTAAATAAAATATGTTTATTCATGTTCAGGAAATATAAAATTTACCAGAAATAAATATAAAAATAGGCTCCCCTTTTGAATTGAAACAACAATTTATTATCTCAGCTTATTCTGAATGACATGAGAAGAATCCATATTGTTATAGCGACTGTTTAATAATACCTTTAGTAAATGAATATGATGCATTTTGTAGCATCAAATAATAAAAGAAAGATCAGAATGGGATAAAGCCACTAATTGTGGAAAAATTTCAAAACAGATTTGAAGGTGTGCACAAAGCAGAATGGACATCCTTAACAAATTTCGAGGAATATGAATTTTGTATGATTACCGCAAAAGATTAGACTGACTACTAATGATTGAGTCAGAATTAAGCTTATCATAGACAGTCATACATTTCATGGGATAATGAGATCATGAAGCTCTTATATCCTCAACCGTTATCATATAATTTCCAAAAGAAAATCTTAGAAGGAAATCTCGAAATGAAGAAAAGTGGCTTGGAGGCGATCAAGGCTAAGTGCAACCTCAATTGAATTTAATCAAGACATTATTCAAAATAAGCAGAGTAGAGGTATTGCTGCAAGAAATTTTAAAAGGAAAGAAATAATTAAAACTTTCTGATAAGGAGAAAATGTTTCAGTGAACATGTATGAGAAGGCTAATTGCTTGTTTTATTTTTTAATCTACAAAACTGTTAAACACAAATTAACTATACAAAACAAACAAACAAAATTAATTCTACTCCTATTCTAGCCATATACATGGAAATGACTAGGTATAGTCATATTTCCAGTGTAACCATTCTCTCATTTTTATTCCTGCATATATGTACAGTTCAAATGTTAGTAATAAACATAAAAATCTAACTAAACTGAGGAAAATAAATCTGAAATAAGAATGTACAGTTATTGTTAGCAACTTAATTAAAATCTCTTTCTCTTGAAATTTTCTTTCCAATTGAATACCAATTGGATCATAGAAATCTAGATGGATTTGTATTAAGGATTGAGGAATGTTCAAAGGGAGAGATAATAGGCCAGATTGTGAAGATGGGCTTTTAAATTCAAAGGTCTGGAAAGAATTGTTAGTATTATGTACAAATGTTAAATCATTGACAATTTTCCTTGAAGGAAAAGTTTCCAAATATTTTTCAAATGAATTAATGAAAAATGAATGGAAATATGTTAAGTACAATTGAAAATTATTAATTGAATTAGAATGTTGGGCAGATTGTAAAAATATATCCTCTAGTTGAGATTGTCTTTGAGGAAATAGAACCTTTTGATAAGAAATGAACATCAATTGATATTCACATGTTAACAACTCTTGATGTTCATGGTTATAGCATGAAACTTCAATTTCCGAATAAAGCAATTCATCAATTGAGTGTTTGACAGTAAAGTTCTCAATATGGTAGCATAAAGTGTTAAAATTATGAAAAATAAAATAAAAAAATAAATCTAAATTTGAACAAAATAAGTGTGAAAGAAAAATTAAAATCAAATCACTATTTTTACAACTAATCTTACAGCACAATTGGGATTGTTTTGAAATGATTTCTTTTTCACAAGGACTGGCAAAAATTATGGAATTTGAGTAATTTCGTATTCCAACTTGTGAACTAGAAAACGAATTATGATTATGACTAGGAATGAGAGCTTGATTATGATATGAATCATAAATTAGAATGCTTTATTGAATGGTGAAATCATGAAGATAATTTGTTACTCTAAAATGAGGATAGGTTGGAATAATTTCTAAATTGAAATGTTCCTCATTCTCAGATGTTATCTGAATTTTATCATGAGGATTCTCTTGAGAAGAATAGAAATCAACATCCTCAATGTCAGAGTAATTATCATAAAAGACTTCACAGTTTTCTCTAGAATTCCCTTCAATCTCATCCAATATATGCAAACAAGGAGGAACAAGAATTTCATGTTCCTTAATGGAAAAAGAATGATCATTAATTGATTCTCTATTTTGATAAAAACTTAATGGTAATTCATTTAGATCAGCTTTTGTATTTTCTGAAATATCATTAATACCAAGAGGGGAAATATTACCATCATTAAAAATATCTGGATAAAGGGAAAAATGTGAACATGAAACAATGTATTTAAAAGTGTCTCTATTTGAGAACTCTTGTGCATTATTCTCATTGTAAATTTCAGATTGCAAATCATTCCTTTGCATGCTTATGCTTTCTTGAAGAAGGCTGCTTTTTTTCTCATCATGGAAAAATTCAGAAATTTGAACAGCAGTTTGCATTTTATTATTTGCTTTGATTGTTGCTTGTACTTGTTGATTTGCGATCTGATTTTTTGAATTGACCCCAGATTAATTTTCAGATTCCAAGGCATCTCTTTCTCCAAAATCGCTGTTGTCTTCTTGCATTTGATTAGAAATATTTTCCAAGCTTTGTGAAACTACCTCATCACAATTTATTTGCACATCCAAATTGGGATTCTCATTTATATTGTAATGAGATGAAACAAAGCTTGAATTAATTTCATATGGATTGGGAATGGGTAGAAGAGAACAAATATATTCAAACCAATCTAATGATTCTTCTTCCTTAGGTTTATCTTCCTCTTTAAATCTCAAGCAATTCAAATGACATCGAATATTAAAATCATTAACAGACTAATTTTCAAACCTTCGTAGATATTCAATTTCCTCACATACATGTTCATATTCATATTCGTCAAATTTACAAATGAAAATTGTAACGAATTGATCCCCGCTGTGGATTGAAGCAACTGGAAGAGTTCTACACCAGCTTATGGCTTTTGACGCAAATGTGAGAGTAAAAATTCTGCAAAAAATGCCTTCATCAATCCCTTGAAAATCATAATTTGAAACATTTTGAATAAATTGAAAGACATGGTTAAAAGCAGAAGAATTTCTCTTACCATTGAATTTTACCTGAGACAAGAGTCTTAACACTTCGGGTGGAGTATTGGAAGATGCACGTCGATGGATGAAACTCCAAATTGGAAGCTTAAGAGGAGCCATCGTGATTTAAACAAAATGTTACAACTGAAAAGACTCCAATAGACAACAAGTATCAGGCCCTCCTGTTACACAACAATTTGTCACAGTTTCTCACTGTCCCTATTACCCCTCACCCGCACACTGGAGGACTCACTCCGGGACCTGTGAGAAGTGACATGACCTAAAACCACTTGCATCATATTCCTCCAAGTATGAGCTTCATTTTCCCTGAAGACGTCTCCTGCAAAATATCCCTAAAACAACTATTTTTGCATTAGCGCGGGTCCACAGTTCACGGCCCATGCCAATGAGGGAAATCCTCAAAAAAGGGCGCGCCATTGGCACTCTGTCCCTGAGTCGCACTCACGCCAACTAAATTGAGTAAAGTTTTTAACCACCAAGCTTCCGAAGGTTCTCTTCAAGCCATTCACCAACTGAATCTATGTTGAGCTAGGATGGTTTGGCTTTGAATCTCCATAGAAGGGAAAGTGGTTTGCCACCTCTCATGGAAGTTTCTAAGTGATAAAGCCAATCCCATGAATAATGTGTTTGATCCTATCTCTTTCTTCTCTATCTATAAAAGCTTGCCTCTATGCCTTGAGCAAGCTAGTCACAATAGTTACAGTAGTTCTAGTTCCAGCATAGTGATAGAGAGTTTGAAGCTGCAAGAGCCTTCTTTGCACCCATAAGGCCAAATCTAAGTAAGGAGATTCTTGTCACATAAAGAGAGAGAGGCTTGTTCCTCATCCCAACAAGCTTTGCAAGACTTGTGTAGCTGACTACCCAGCCAAAGGAGGATTTGACGTCAGAACAATGGTTGTATTCTTCTTTGTTATTTATTAATAATAGATGACTATCATTATGGGTCCACTCTCATTGTCTTATGTTTGATGTTGAGTTATATCTTTCCTGACTGATATATAATTGCATCTACTAGATTTTATGCTTGTTTTCATGTTGTTATTTGTATGTGCAGGTTTCCAATCACGGAGATCGTGGGGATCGTGACCGGCCAAGGCAAAGGAACGAGGGTGACATCTCTTCGACGAACACTAGCGTTGGAATCCAGGTAGGTTCTCACCATCCACTTTTTATTTGCAATAAGGAACATTCGTGATACCATTGTGCGATTGTTGCTAGACCTGGTCTGGGCTAGTAGGGATCGTCTCTGTCCACAGAGAGGATTTACCTCCACAACAATTTGGCGACCATACTGGGGATCTAGATTATTATGTACTCTGCTATGGATGGATGCGCCCATAGCACATATATCATGTACTTGAGATATCAATTGTACTTCTTTATGCAGGTTCTCCGGCGGCCGTGTTTTCAATCACGCATGTTCTTGTAAAGCATTTCACCCTTCTCTCTCTCGGGCCTCATGCTTTAGGGGGCATCTGGTACACAACAATTTGTCACCGTTTGTTACTGTCCCTATTACCCCTCACACGCACACTGGAGGACTCATTCCGGGACCTGTGAGAAGTGACATGACCTGAAACCACTTGCATCATATTCCTCCAAGTATGAGCTTCATTTGCCCTGAAGACATCTCCTGCAAAATATCCATGAAAATAGCTCTTTTTGCATTAGCGCGGGTCTACAGTTCACTGCCCGCGCCAATGAGGGAAATCCTTTAAAAAGGGCGCGCCATTGGCGCTCTGTCCTAGAGTCGCACTCGCACCAACCGAATTGAGTAAAGTTTTTAACCAACAAGCTTCTGAAGGTTCTCTTCAACCCATTCACCAACTGAATCTATGTTGAGCTAGGATTGTTTGGCTTCGAGTCTCCATAGAAGGGAAAATGGTTTGCCACCTCTCATGGAAGTTTCCAAGTGATAAAGCCAATCCCATGAATAATGTGGTTGATCCTATCTCTTTCTTCTCTATCTATAAAAGCTTGCCTCTATGCCTTGAGAAAGCTAGTCACAATAGTTATAGTAGTTCTAGTTCCAGCATAGTGATAGAGAGTTTGAAGCTACAAGAGCCTTCTTTGCACCCATAAGGCCAAATCGAAGTAAGGATATTCTTGTCACCCAAAGAGAGAGAGGCTTGTTCCTCATCCCAACAAGCTTTGCAAGACTTGTGTAGCTGACTACCCAGCCAAAGGAGGATTTGACGTCAGAACAATGGTTGTATTCCTCTTTGTTATTTATTAATAATAGATGACTATCATTATGGTTCCACTCTCATTTTCTTATGTTTGATGTTGAGTTATATCTTTTCTGACTGATATATAATTGCATCTACTAGATTTTATGCTTGTTTTCGTGTTGTTCTTTGCATGTGCAGGTGTCCAATCATGGAGATCGTGGGGATCGTGACTGGCCAAGGCAAAGGAATGAGGGCGACATCTCTTCGACGAACACTAGCGTTGGAATCCAGGTAGGTTCTCACTATCCACTTTTTATTTTCAATTAGGAACTTGCATGATAGCATTGTGTGATTGTTGCTAGACCCGGTCTAGGCTAGTAGAGATCGTCTCTGTCCGCAGAGAGGATTTACCTCCACAACACCTCCTTCTAGCAACAAAAATGTTGATGCCTCGAAAATCGCTGCAACAACATTGGTGGATAACCTCCCGGCCCAGACCTTAAAGCAGTTCCTTTTCCGTTTGGTGTGGTGGCTCCGACTTGTTTAACTAGGTCCAGTTACCTTCTCCCTATTTCTATTGGTTTATTATGTACCTTTACCTACCAATAGACAGGGATATCAGATCACTTCTTCTTGCTGATCAGGTAAGAGAATGACCCTTAAGCTGATTTGGGTTTAGCCAAGGCACAACTAAAATTTTGCCTCTTTGAGGAGAGGACTTAAAAGAATGTAGAATTTACTCTAAATGCAAGCTTATTTTATGATGCAAGCAAAAAAAACTAATCTAAATCCTATCTTAATTAGGCAGATATAGATCTAACCCAAGTAAGAGCAAGATAATTAATGTATTGGGATTTGAATATGTCTTGTTTATAATGAATATCAAGTCAATGAAGTAGTTCAATTAACTGATATTATGGTTACCAAAACACATCCTATTGAGACCTCTTAATTGAAATAATAAACCAACAATATTCAGGAAGTAGTTCACAAAAATGATATTAATTATCAAATCAGTATATCTAATAATTGAATAATGATATGTGGAAATAGTTCACAACACATTACCATTCAATAAATCAGTTTTATAAGACAGGTTCCTGAGTAAGTAGTTACTCAAATATGAGAAATTAATCCATAAAAACAGAGATACATAATAACAAGATTGAGACAACTTACCCATATTAACAATAGTGCACAAACATGAATAAAATGATACATTCTTGTTACCATAAAAATAAAATTGATATTTGAAACAGTAGTATTAGAAATACCAATTTATTGCATCCATCTCTCTATCCCTGGTCTCCAACAATTCTTTATATTGCTTGAACTTCTACTTTCAAAACTAAAGCCACAATAGTGCAAACTTTGCCCTTCATGTATAATTCAAGATACAAAGGGAAAATCCTCAATAATACCCAGATCTGAGATTTTCTCTCCTCTCTCCTACAACTCTAAATTCCTATTACAATAGTGCTTTTAAAAGTCTAGAATTGTAGAGGAGAGCAACCCCTATTACATTCCGCAATCTGCTATTTATAATATTTGTGAAGGAATTGTTGAAGAGGAAAGTTTGTTCTAGAAAAATATGTCAAATCCAATTTTATTTGCTAAAAAATTCTGATCTTCAATTGTTGGAGCATTTTCATTGATTGAGATCCTTTTCTCCATATTTCTTCCACTGTTTTCCTACAAAAAGAAATCAAAATAAATTAAGATGCAATCAAAATATCATTTCTGGCAATTAAATCAAATCCAATCAAATTCTATTTAAATAAATAATTGAAAATAAATATAAGCTCTCTATTGATGTTTGGGGTGGTTTAATTGGCCAAAGATATTATTAACCAATGGATCTTCAATTAGAAGAGGCTTTGGACAAATGAAAATGAAGAAAATAACTCAGAAAATTGATTTTGTTTTCAATATTCGGAGCTAGATCTTCTGCCTGATTTTTGACCCAATAAATGATTAAATCTATTAGTGAAACATCCACAAAAATGTTCTCCTTGATTTTCTCTTTCCAATGAGCCGTCCTAATCCTCATTTGTCCAAGTATAACTCAATCTATGAGCCTCCAAAGTTAATAGATCAAATTTGGCATGAATCTGGAAATTCTGTTACTGGGCTAGAAATGAGAATTTTAATAAAAAAATCTAATCCTAAATTAGAATAATAATTAATTCTAAATTAATGATTAATCATAAACTAAACTAATTGTTAATTAAATAGTCATTAATCTAACTAATTAATTTAACTATTTATAAACAAAATAATCTAATCAATAATTAATTATATTTTAATTAACTTAATTCTATTCTACATATTAAATAATTTAATTAATTTTAATATTTATTTTAATATTAAATTAAAACTAACCTTCCTACCTTACCTATTTCACTCATACATATGAGTGATGACTTAAAGCTCAAAATAAAAGCAATCGTATTACATGGGCTTTGGTTTAAAGTTTATGCCTTATGCCCATTTGCCTTTTGACTTTTTAAATATTGGCGATCAGGGATATGCCTTTTGACGTTTTAAAGATCGGCGATTGGGGATATGAGGGGATATTGGGGTTTTAAAATATGTATCAAGTGAAAACTTTTGATCCAATGCATTGAATGCTTTAATGATCGGGGGAGTGACAATCAGAAAGATTGAAAGTCCTCCAATATTGTTGTATCGTAAAAAATATTTTTATTATTATTATTATTATTATTTTTTATATATATACTTCAATTTTTTTGTTGTTTTATTTTAATGAGATTTATTTTATAAACTACATGGACTCTAATAAAAATGAAAATTAAACTACAACCACTTTGAAACTTTGGTTTTTCGAGATTAATAGTAAATTTGGAAATTGAATTAAATTTCTAAAATCTCGTTGTTTCATGATTTGGCTGCATAACTAAAAATGGAAAAATATTATTAAAAATTCACTACGGGTTAATATTTAAAATGAATGCATTATTGAACTAAGTTATTTACGAAATGCAATATTGTACATTTTATGCATTTTTTAACTGAGACTAGATAAATGATGGGACTTCAAAGGAGTGCCATTTTCAAACTGGTTGACCAAATGAGGCGAAACAAGCGTCAATGAGAAGCTTATAAAAAATCGATTTTAAAAAATCAATCAAAACAAGAATCTAAAGAAAATGAAAAATTAACAAAAACGTAGGATAACCAATTAAATAAACATCCTAAAAGGCATTTAGCCAAAAATTTATAGAAAGGGTCCCCATTATTTGAAGTGAACAAATAAGAACGGGGCGGGGGGGGGGTTGTGTTTTACCACAACATAATGCTCTGGGAGCAATTGGAGGTTTCCAATCCCACTCATGCCCTTGTCATGGGAGTGACAGGGGGATTAATGCAGTAAAACTATTAGTTTGTTTGAGGGGCTAGTCACTTGGAAGATTTGGATGGATCGTGGGGGTTTTGTAGTAGGTCTAGAAGGTATGTGTTGTTGTGTTCCATCGATTATAATTCCTTAATTGACACATGGGTAGTGTAATCATATCATAGTTACTCTTCATCACATTTTACTCCGGTTGGTCGGTTACTTGGGTAGATGTGGAAGGAGGGCATTACATGCCCTATTGCTTTTTGTTTCATATTCTTATTTCTTCAGTTAAATGTAGTAAACTCAACTTCAATATTCATAAAAAGAGGGGGATTGCTAATATTTCATGGCATCAAGACATGTTGAAAGAGTGGCATTAAATTCCTTAAGGTGTAAAAAATCCATTTCCAAGTAATATACTAATGTATATTATACAAATTGTTAATACATGGACACCACCAACTTTTCGCTTCCTCTGTGTTAATTTCACATCATTATTTTGAATCAACAATCTCAAGCACAAAGCTTCAAAATTCATCTTCCTTATTTCAGTGTTCACAGTCATTAATTAACTAACTTTCTACATTTTTAGAAGGTCAACTTTCATCACTATACATGAGTTGACTTAGAATAAATGTTGACAACTACTAATGTTGTCATAGTTATAGTCCATTAACAATGGACTAATATATAACATATACACATTGACACCTCCTGTTGCACCTGTGAGTTATTAATGTTTGCCACAAAAATTTCTCACGCCACCAGTTTTAGATTCTACATATTATACCTCTAGTAATGGTATAATTGTTCCCTCAGTGAGGAAGGAGCAGTACCAATTATCCGCTTCCCCTGAGACCCATACGGGTGGTGTTAAGCGCAACAGTCAACAACATTCTAATTTTAAAAATCATTCAGGTGCTAAAGAAAGTGTCAAATTTAGAGGCAACCTTCAGTCAGATTGTGTGAACAAAGATGTTGCTAGAAACAAAGAATATGGTTTTGGAAAGAAAGAGAAGAGAAACATGGTGTTATTTAGAAATGGAGAGGGTGACCTTCAGTCAGATGGTGTGAACAAAGATAATGCTAGAAACAAAGAAGATGGTTTTGGAAATAGAGAGAAGAAAAACATGATATCTTTTAGAAACAAAGAGAATGAGAACCTACAACCTTGTAGACCAACGTTGAAAGAACCACACTATATTTCTCAACATTCTAGCCAAGTAAATTACAAAATCTTGCAACATTTCTAGGTGCGACCTAAAACAGAGAATGCTAATTAGGTGGTCCATATGGTCAAGAAAGAAGCTAACCTAGGAAATTCTACAGTCAAGGTTCAAGGGTTATGTTCTCAACATAATACAATTGGAACCAATAAAGTGGCTCCATATAAGGGTGTGTCAACCCCTAAGCAGCTCTCTTCAAAAAATGTCAACACCAGAGATCTACTCTATCCGCCTAGGCTTGTGACAAATACCCCAAACCTTCCCCCATCTAAATCTCTAACTAATGTAGTTCTTAACTTTGGAAAGTCCCATACCTGGTCAAAAGTTAAAGAAACCATGCGATTATTTCAAGTGGTTTTGTGGAAATTGTTGCAGAATCATGAAGCCCAATTTCAAGACCATGCACTAGCTAGTAAATGTTTCCATGTGGATCTAAACGCATCCAAAATCTTAAGAGATAATAACCTTTATGTCAATTTGGGTAAACAAATTGTGGGAGCTATTCCTGGAGTAGAAGTTGGAGACCAATTTCATTATACAATTGAGCTCTTCATTGTGGGTCTTCATCGGCAGATACAGGCTGGGATTCATTTCTTGAAACAAGAAAATGTGACACTGGCTACTAGCATCGTGGCATCAGTTGGTTATGAAGATGATATAGATGGTGGGGATGTGTTGATATACACTGGCCATGGAGGAAATAAGTACAGTGGGGAAAAAAGGTAGAACAAACACCGGAAACTTGAATGTGGAAACTTGGCTCTTAAGAACAGCATAGACAGGAAGACACTGGTGAGAGTTATCCGTGGATACAAGCAAATGAATACTGAAATTCATGAAAATAGAAAAGACACAGTCAATGTAATATATACATCTGATGGGCTCTATGATGTGCAAACATACTGGCTCGATAAACGGGCATCCGAATACTCAGCATTCGAGTTCCAGTTAAAAAGACAACATGGTCAACCAGAGCTAGGATTGAAGGTAGTGCAATTTATAGGGAGGAAGAAAAAACATACAATTCATGAAGGTCTTAGTGTTAAGGACAATTCTAGAGGCAACGAGAGAAAATAAATTTGTGCAGTGAATACCATTGATGAGGAAAGTCTACCCATTTCTTTTTATACAACTAAGGTTATTTATCCATATGGGTGTAAGCCTGGGCCTCCCAAGGGATGTGAATGTAAAGACGGGTGTTTGGATCCTTCTAAATGCTTTTGTGCTTCGAAAAATGGGGGAGAATTTCCATTTAATTACGATGGTGCTATTGTGTATCCTAAGCCTATTGTATATGAATGCGGTCCTTCTTGTAAATGTCATGGGACTTGTCACAATAGAGTGAGTCAACATGATGTTTGATATACACTTGAGGTTTTCAAGAAAGATAAGAGAGGTTGGGGGGTTAGATCATTAGACTCCATACCTTCAGGTAGCTTTATTTTTTAATACACTTGTAACAAATGCCTTGGGAATGATGAGTACCTCTTTGGTATTGGACGCAATTGCAATAGCAAAGATCAAACTCTTTGGAGTGATATTTCTAGTTTGATGCCCGACATTGAGGCTGGTGCAACCTCTGACATGGTGGAAGATGGAGGATTCACGATTGATGTAGCCGAGTGTGGAAATGTGGGTAGATTTGTTAATCATAGTTTTTCTCCTAATCTGTATGCACCAAATGTTCTTTATGACCATGATGACAAAAAGTTACCACATATCATGCTCTTTGCTACTGAAAACATTCCTCTTATGAGGGATCTTTATTATCACTATAATTACAATCTGGATGAGGTTCGTGATTCTGATGGTAACATAAAACGAAACCCTATTGTTGTGGCTCTTCAAAATGCACCGGGAGGATGTACTAAGTGCCTGTAAGTTGTGGTTGAAATATATAATATACAATTAGAGATTTTTTCTTATGCTTTTTAAATTTGCTTCAATCACTATTTTTACAACTAATGTTACAACAAAATTGGGATCGTTTTGAAATGATTTCTTTTTCACAAGGATTGGCCGAAATTATGGAATTTGAGTAATTTCGAATTCCAACTTGTGAACTAGAAAATGAATTATGATTATGAGTAGGAATGAGAGGTTGATTATGATATGAATCATAAATTGGACTGTTTTCTTGAATGGTTAAATCATGAAGATAATTTGTTACTCTAAAATGAGGATAGTTTGGAATAATTTCTAAATTGAAATGTTCCTCATTCTCAGATGTTATCTGAATTTTATCATGAGGATTCTCTTGAGAGGAATAGAAATCCACATCCTCAATGTCAAAGTAATTATCATAAACGACTTCACAATTTTCTCTAGAATTTCCTTCAATCTCATCCAATATATCCAAACAAGGAGGAACAAGAATTTCATGTTCCTTAATGGCAAAAGAATGATCATTAATTTCTTTTCTATCTTGATAAAAACTTAATGGTAATTCATTTAGATCAGCCTTTGTATTTTCTGAAATATCATTAATACCAAGAGGGGAAAAATTACCATCATTAAAAATATCAGGATAAAGGGAAAAATGTGAACATGAAACAATGTATTTAAAAGTGTCTCTATTTGAGAACTCTTGTGCATTATGCTCATTGTAAATTTTAGATTGCAGATCATTTATTTGCGTGCTTATGCTTTCTTGAAGAAGGCTGCTTTTTTGCTCATCATGGAAAAATTCAGAAATTTGTACAACAGTTTGCATTTTATTATTTACTTTGATCGCTACTTGTACTTGTTGATTTGCGATCTTATTTTCTGAATTGACCGCATAGTAATTTTCAGATTCCAAGGCAGCTCTTTCTCCAAAATTGTTGTTGTTGTCTTCTTGCATTTCATTAGAAATATTTTCCAAGATTTGTGAAACCACTTCCTCACAATTTATTTGCACATCCAAATTGGGATTCTCATTTATATTGTAATAGGATGGAACAAAGCTTGAATTAATTTCATATGGATTGGGAATGGGTGGAAAAGAACAAATATATTCAAACCAATCTAATGATTCTTCTTCCGTAGTTTTATCTTCGTCTTTAAATCTTAAGCAATTCAAATGAAATCGAATATTAAAATCATTAATAGACTCATTTTCAAACCTTCGTAGATATTCAATTTCTTCACATACCTGTTCATAATCATAGCCGCCAAATTTACAAATGAAAATTTTAACAAATTGATCCCAGCTGTGGATTGAAACAACTGGAAGAGTTCTACACCAACTTCTAGCTTTTGCCGCAAATGTGAGAGTAAAAATTCTGCATAAAATGCCTTCATCAGTCCCTTGAAAATCATAATTTGAAACATTTTGAATAAATTAAAAGACATGGTTAAAAGCAGAAGAATTTCTCTTACCATTGAATTTTACCTAAGACAAGAGTCTTACCACTTCGGGTGGAGTATTGGAAGATGCACGTCCATGGATGCAACTCCAAATTGGAAGCTTAAGAGGAGCCATTGTGATTTAAACAAAATGTTAAAATTGAAAAGACTCCAACAGACAACAAATCCTAGGCCCTCCTTCTAGCGCCAAAAATGTTGATGCCTCGAAAATCACCGCAACAACATTGGGGGATAACCACCCGGCCCGGACCTTAAAGAAACTCCTTTTCCGTTTGGTGTGGTGGCTCCGACTGGTTTAAATAGGTCCAGTTACCTTCTCCCTATTGCTATTGGTTTATAATCTATCTTTACCTACGAATAGACAGGGATATCAGATAACTTCTTCTTGTTGATCAGGCAAGAGAATGACCCTTAAGCTGATTTGGGTTCAGCCAAGCCACAACTAAAATTTTGCCTCTTTGAGGAGTGTCATGCGGAAAGAGTCAATTTTGCGGACAAAACCAACCTCCCTAGAAGCTTAAGGCTTTCTAGTGACAAGCAAGACAATTAAGAACAATCCTTCTCTAAATATGCATTTACCATATAAGAAATCAAGTGTTTAGATCCTACCTGTAGTCCAACATTGTTATAGTAGTCCAGCCTCGTCGATCCGGATGAGCTCCTCCTTCTCTTCGAAACCTGCATTCACTAACAATCAAACGATTAAATAGCACCTGAATATCTCATAAAATAAAACATATTTAACATACAGACCAAGGAGTATATGAAACAACTCATAAATAACAAATTGTTGAGAAGAATGGACTTATTTGTATTAATAGGAAACAAAAGAAACCATTACAACCTGAGCCTTGGTGTTGTGCAAGTTCCTCCCAGGGTCCGGCAAGAGTCTTCCTTTACTTTGATCAGCTCACCCACTTCCAAATGAAACAAGAAAGGATGGGAATCTCTCCTCACAAGCTTCTACAAGGAAGTCCTAATCTCAGCGGCATCTACGCTTAGGAATGTTCAACTTTCAACCTCTCCTCCCTTTGGCCCAATGCCTGTATTTATAGTGCTCTAGAGGAAGTTAACCAGGTCCACCATCAATGGGATAATCCCCTCTTTGGGTGGGTTAGCTCCCATCTTGATGGGATAAGTTCCTCTTCCATAGGGATACATGAACCATCTGGAGGCGCTCCATACACGTCAAACAAGCTTCTAGAATGCTCTAGAAATGACCACAAGTAACTTTTTTGGAGTGAAACTTGCGCCTTTTGACCTTTACAGGAGTACGCACCCATTGCTTTACAGACAGAGCGTACAAGTACGCAGGTATTGTGAACTTGGGTTGCGTACACGCAGGTAAGGCTGAGAGAAACTGCGTACCCAGAGATAATTGACTTTAAATGACTTTTCTCTCTTTCTTGGAGTTTGACATGGAAAGCAGAGGCATGAGACTTGCCAAGGAGGATAGTATGACAGTTGATGGAGCCATACTAACTGTAAATAGTCATGGTGACATTTTTTAGTGTAACAGATTGCCCCCTAAAGTGCAAAGCCTGAAGTAGATTTAGGGTTTCAAACCATCTAGGAAGGGTGAAGTACTTTATCATTTCAAGGATTATCTTGTGGAGAGCCTGGTCAGAACCTGCAAATATTCAACACAAAATACATATATAAGATGATATCATCGCTGAGGTAGGCATTCCCATACTCAAATTGAAAATTTTAACTAACAATCTAACTACTGCTCTGATACAGGAATGATTTTACAGTACATCACAATCATAGACACATGAGACACAATATGGACGCAACCATCTGTTTATGATTAGTCTACTATATAATGAATACAAAACTCCTCGCAGCCTAGATGGTGGAAACTAGATCCAGGGTCTTGATTTCTACTTCCCGAATTGGTACGATTCTATCCATGCAAATGAATGAGTTGATGTCGAACATGGTAGAAACCGCTTGATTACCAGTCAATGATGAAAACTGTTAACAAGTGTGAGAGATACCACCAGTGATGTCAATGGTTCTCAAAGTACCCAGTACAATCCATGAGATGTGAATGAATGGGTTGATGTCGAACATGTCACAGAATCCTTCGATCGAAAGTCAATGATGTAAACTGTCGTCAAAGGCGAGAAACCTGCCATTGATGCATGCAGACATCAAGGTACTGACAATTTCTAAGTCATCTCTCTAGATAATGTGTTGATGTCGATAGAAAGCGTCCCGTTGCAGGCAAGCCCACAACACGAAATCATAGTTCATGTTGAAGAAATGTTGTTGTAAGGACTGACTCAGGGATGGTCAAAGATGGATGACAAGTATTTTGCATATGAATGGTTTATTTGCAGAGACCTCTTGAACACAGAACGACACGACAGATGGCTTGGCGACGATTGACCCAAAGTTAATACCCAGAAACGGTTGAAGACTTTCAAAGTAGTTCAATCAACTTTAAGACAAAGGATTTCCCAACCTAGGTGAATGAAAAGTGTCGTGTTCAAGAGTGGTAATAAGGTTTTTCTGTGACAAAGGATAACAAATAGGCTCATTCTTCTCTCTTTTCCCCCACCATTTCTGGCAAGTACCTCTTTATTTTTTACAAGCTTGAGGAGGATAACATATGCTTGATTATAAGCTCATCCTTCGGATGAGTCCAACTTAGTTTAGATTCGAACCCTAAGAAGGAGTGGTCCGTTCTTGTTTGTAATCGAACAGGTCCTTTACTGTGAAATTTTAACGAGTCCAGTATAGGAAAAACTCGACGTTTTTCAATTTTAGAGAGTTTGAAAAAGCTAAAGAAGACTCCAGGGTTGAACTTTTTCGTAAATTTGTGTCTCCCAAGCCCGAAAAAGTATAAAATAATACTTGAGAGAACCGCTTGATCTTATGACCAAGGAGTACTTTCATGATTAGTGTCTTTGACCTGAAAAGTAAAAAGCGATCAAAGACACGTCGTTTTATTTCCAGTATCGAATTTGAAATGACAAAAATCTGGCAATCTTTTCCTGTTTTTATGGTCAGAAAAGGGCTATAAGGGTATCGTCTTTTAATTCTGTTTTAACGAGTGTAAAAGAAACGCTCGACAATCTTTTCATGTTTTAGGAGTCAGAAAAGGGCTTAAAAGATGACTCTGATGTTTTGGTTCGTGAAAAATGATAATTTTTCCTTGAAAGTCCGTTTGTCCTACACAAAAACAACACATTACTCATACCTGTTTAAGATAGGCAAAAATACATTGAAAAATATCCTTCCATGGTGAAAAATAAACAAACCTAGCATTCATTTATCCAAAAAACTATAAAAAGACCTTTTACCATGTCATTTTTACCATTTTACTGTTGAGGGAGAGAAAAGGGATTTTGGAAAGAAACTTCCCATGGAATTTGTGGAGAATCCGACCGTCAGAATCGAGCGTCGTCTCTTTCAGGTATTACACAACATCCTCCTCTTTGTTTTCATCCGTTTAGAATTTCATTTTAAGCCCTAGTTTGAGTTTTTGGGGACTTTGGGGTTTCAAGATACGCCTTTCAGGGTACGCAGGTGCCCCATGGGCGACCTGCGTACCCCGACATTTTCGTTAATGGGAAAATGGCAGGAGTACGCAGCCTACCTTCAGAACAGCTACGTACCGATGCTCTGTTTCTAAACGCGGGGTGCGTACTCCGCGCAAAGCAAATTTAAAACCCCAAATCTCAAAACTAAACCATTATTTTTTGATTTAATGAATTCTAATGGGTGTTTCTGGTGTGTAGATTGCCCACCATGCTTGATTGGCGTGAAAGAGAACACGAAGATGTCGATTTGGCCGCAATAGATCATCAACCTTCCATTGATGCTTTGAAGGCATGCGGTCTCTACAAATACTGGGCCATACCTGGCATGAGGGCCCAGGTGCCATTCTTGGAGTGGCTGGTTGAAAGGTGGAACGTCCAGGAACAATGTTTTTACATCGGAGGGCACCAGCTCGAGATAGAGCCCTCAGACATATATTTTCTCACTGATTTGCCTAATATGGGTGAGCAACTGTCTCGGTTCAGGACTAGGCCGAGTGGCCAATCCCTTGCTAGTCTCCGGCTAGAGTGGTGCAACAATCAAAACCAGGAGAAGGGGATAGAAATCAAATACATATCCCGTCTTGAACTTATGGTAATTGCCTTTACAGTTACCAGACTCTGCGGCGCGGCTGCTTTGCACATTTCCACCGGGTCCCAAATGCGGATGGCTATTGATTGCTTCCGGGGCACCATTTTCAACTGGTGCGATGTTGTGTTGGCCAATATGAAGGGCCAACTGACTAGGGCAAAGAACGGGCAATTAAAGACCTTTGGATATGGGCCTTTGGTTGTGAGCTTTGCCCTAGAGAGAGTTCCGATGTTGATCCCCCAGCATCTCACTGTTGCGGTTGGGCCACCTCGGGAGCCAAAGTTGATGCGATGGGTTGCGGTGATGGCCCAGCATCCTGATGAGGGAGCGGGAGTTATCCGATTTCCTGCGGGTTACTTTCACTGGTTGGAGGACCAGGTCTTTGCGATCCAGGATTTTCCGTATGCCGGAGTGGATTTTTGCGGTGATCCGGACATGGTTCTTCCACAGGGAGAATAATGGGACGACAGAGGTACTTCATTTTTAACAAGTTTTTAAATTATCTATTTTTTTTGTTTTTATATATCATCTCAAAACTGACAGTAAAAATTTTCAAAATGCAGATGTGGGTCCACGGCGTCCAGCCAATCTCCGGCCTTTCGAGAGGAGAGAACCTGTTGTACCGGCACCGGTCCCACAGGATGCAGCTACAGAGACCTTAGCTGAGTTGGAGCAGGATCTAGAGCGTCTGACAGCGGATATACCAGAGACTACTATAGATGATATTCCTATCAGACTTCAGCGCTATGTAGTCGTAGTCCCAGGACCTTTTAGGAGGTTCTTGTGTAGGGTAGCCCGTGCAGTGGTGTCGTATAGGGAGCACCACCAGTGATTGGATGGTCACTTTTGTAGACACATGTGACATTTTGGTTTTTTGTACTTATCATTTTTGCCGATCATAAGGTGTTTTGCAACCTATGATCGAAGACGATGTATTTTTGACACACTCCTATCTATATATATCATTATTACCGGCTTATCTTGTTAAACATGTGTGATTAATTGTTAATGTTTTTAAATTTACATGTATGATTATCGCAAATGTCTGTCTAACATTCGAGAAGAAATTGCATCTGCTAATGTATTAAAAGACCTTGGAATATGTTGATATTCGATGTAATCAAATTCACGTTCCAAAAGACGCACTCTCAAAAATAAACTTAATAACACTGGATTTCTAATGGCATAAACTCTATTAAGCTGTAATACAATGAGTTCAGAATCTAACCTCACTATCAAACTCCGAATCCCAAATGAAATGGATTCAGATAATAACTCAATCAATGCACTGTATTCTGCAATGTTGCTTGTTGTTTGACCGAGGCTCACCCCATGCATAGAAACTAACTCGTCAGAGGCCGAATAGATAACCCAAGCTGCTGAAGAGATATTTCGTGTACTACGACAAGCACCATCAGCAAATCCAATATACGTTTGGAGAGGCATCGACATCTGCAATCATCAAGGGTAAAACCAGGATAAGCAGAATAACGACAAAAAACACACTTTCTAAGCTAAGCACACTGTCTATACTAACAAACACACTAGCTAGAAAGAAAAATTAACCTAACTAACCTAACGAAAATATTCACACCCACCATTTAAGCATAGTACCTCTTTAGGTAAAGTCCATTTCTGGGTTTACCCAAAGAGTCCCCATCAAAGTCAACCAGCTCATAGGCCTCTTTTGCTAGCTTCCGCTTAACAATGTAGGGTCCATGCCACATAGGAACGAATTTTCCAGCACCTAATTTATCATTAGCTTGATCATATAATGGCACTAGGTCTCCTTCCGAAAAATTTCGAGGGGTCACATTTCGATCATATTGAGCTTTCATTCGTTTTGCATGAGTCTCGATTGCCAGTGCAGCATCGCGTCGAGTCTCATCTAATTGAGCTAATTACAATAAATGCTTCTCCTCTTCGGAAGTAGCTGGAAGTAATTCGACAACCATTTGAAGTGATGGAATTTCGCATTCAATGGGCAGCACGACTTCCAAACCATAAACTAGTTGGAAAGGAGTGAACCCTGTTGATGTTTTCACTGAAGTTTGATATGCCCAAAGCGCGGAAAATAACATGTTGTGCCAATTTGACCGATGAATCCTAATGATTCATCAGATCATGATAACCAAAACTTTGTTGATGGACTCAACCAGACCATTGGCTTGTGGATAATAAGGAGTTGAGCTATCGTGATGCAAACCAAGCTGGCCTGTAAGTTCTGTCATCATAGTGTTTCGAAAATGGTGCCCATGGTCAGTGATTATTGCTTGTGGGACACCAAACCTAGCAATAATGTGATTGAATACGAAAATTGCAGTTGTTTTGTCGTCTGCCTCGAATGTAGGCATCGCCTCGGCCCACTTAGTAAAATAATCAACCGCAAGGATGATATACGCATGCCCCCCGACCAAGTGAGGGTTACATGTAATAAAGTCGATACCCCATTTTCCAAAAGGACCGACGACAATTATAGGGTGGAGAGGAGCTGGTGGTGCGCGCATCTTGCGATCAAACACTTGACAGTTGTGGCATTTTCGGACCGCAATGATACAATCTTTAAACATGGACGACCAGAAATAGCCAGCACGCAACACCTTCTGAGCTGTGGCATACCTAGACATATGACTGCCACACGCCCCAGAGTGACAGTCATTCAAAACCCTTTCTGCCTCTTCGTGAGTTAAGCAATGTTGAAAAACCAAGTCCGCCCCACAGCGATAAAGAGTGTCTCCAATAATTTTATACTGTTGGGACTGGAATCGAATTTTTCGACGTTCCGACTTTGAAGCTTCGGGCCGAAAGGATTGGGTTTGGAGATAGATGATTATATCCCCATACCACGGATCTAAAGTGCTAATGAGAAACAAAGATTCGTCCACAATGGGCTCCTCTGCCACAGTTTCCATGTCACCACGCGGGAAGTCACACATCAACTCTACAAAGACTAAAGATTTCTTAGACTTAGATTTTTCAAACTCTAAGTCGAACTCTTGCAGGATAACGATCCATTTAAAGTACTTGCCCCCTAGCAATTGTTTAGTCAAAATGTAGATCATAGGGTTGCAATCCGAAATGACTGTTGTTTTACGGAGAAGAATGTAATGACGAAAACGTTGGACAGCCTGAACGGCTGCCAGGGCCAATTTCTCCACATGCGAATATTTTAGCTAAGTGGGATTTAACGTCCTACTAAGATAATATATCACATGTTCCATTGCGAATTCGTCTTCCTAAACTAACACCATTCCAATCGTGGAATGAGAGGTAGCGAGGTACAAAAAGTAGTCTAGGTTGTAGTTGGGAGGATGCAACAACGGTGCATGGGTCAACGCATGTTTAAGTGCATCAAAAGATTGCTGAGCTATCTCATCCCAAGAGAATTGAGCGTTCTGTTTCAACAACCGTGTAAAACCTTTTGTAACCTCGGCGTAGTTAGGAATGAATGGACGTAGAAAGTTTGCTTTCCCCTGCAAACTTTGGAGTTGGCGAAGACTCGAAGGGGGAGGCAATTTGATGATAGCTTCTACCTTCGAGGGATCGACATGAATGCCGGATTTTGAAACTACAAATCCCAGCAATCGTCCCACTTCTATATAGAAGACACATTTATGTGGGTTCAAACGTATACGATAATGCCTACACCTCATGAAAATTGCTCGTAAATGGACAAGGTGATCAGCTCGATGTAATGAATGAGCAGGCAAATCATCGAGGTACGGTTGCACAATGTGTTTGATGTCATGAAATGCATAAGACATCGCCCTTTGAAAAGTGGCTCCGGCATTCTTAAGCCCAAAAGGTAATTTGCAATAAGAAAATGTCCCCCATGGACAAATAAAAGTCGTTTTTGGTTGATCGGCAGGTAGAATATTGATTTGATTGTAACCGGAAAAATCGTCCATAAAGGAAAATATTTCACTTCCGGCACAATCATCAATTATTTGATCGATATAGGGTGTTGGATAGTTGTCTTTGGGACAAGCACGATTAATATCCCTATAGTTGATAGATATTCTTATTGTTCCTTGTTTTTTGTTAACCGGAACAATATTCGATACCCAATCCGTTAAGGGGATCAGATAAATGAAACCTGCTTGCAACAACTTCTCGACTTCTGCTTTAATTGCAGCCGCTTTTCGAGGATGAATCGGATGCAAACGTTGCCGAACGGGTTTAGCATCCAGGTAAGTCTTAATCTCATGGAAAACAATTGCGGGATCAATTCCTGGCATTTCCTCATAGGACCAGGCAAACACGTCGCGAAATTCTTGAAATAGGGCCTTATATGTTAGAATCTCGTCATCTGAACATGAGGCACCTATATGAATGTTTTCAATAATTCCGGGCTTGACTGAAATCTCAATGGGAACAGTGCGAGAGATTTTTCCCAAATTCAGCTCTGAATTAGGATGTTTCATTGGACTCTGAGCTTCTTTGACATATTCAGCTGTAAAAATGATGAGAAATAGTTTTTGAAGCAATCATCCTCAGGTAGAAACGAAGATCTATGATGGAGATCTTCCCCTGGTAAATCGTCTACACACAGGACTTCACAAAGTCGTTCGTCAGATGACACAACTTTGGGAAACGCTATTAACTCCGAGGTTGAAGTGAAAAGTGATTCCTCACGAACCACATTCATTTGGTCGATTTTGGTTGAACGCAGGTCGGTAAAAGACTGCACGGCTTCCTAAGCAATTTCATACGGACTCAAAGGCATAGCATCACCAAATGAGTCTATTTCAGATTCGGAAGGAACGATCCAAGGATCGTCGTAAACAATGGTATCGGATGTAATCATATGAATAGATGCGAACGAACACACATCGTTGATTGGAAGAAAAGGATAAGTTCCCAGTAAACTGGCATCTTTAACTAATCCTACACCAACATCCTTATAAGGGATAGTCGTTTTACCGACATGATGGATACTCTCTGAAGAGGCTGGGTCGGATGAAAAATAAGCCAGCTGGTCTATGGTCACGATCTTGCCATTATGTGGGAATTTTATTACTCCGAAGACCGATGAGACGACCGTTGTCATAGCGTAAGACCAACTTCGACCCAAGAGAAGGTTGTAGTCTAGAGGGGCATCAACCACCTCCACATCCAGACTAACGGTTTTTCCTTCAACTCCTATATGCAAATCCTGTAGAATGCCAAACGGATGGAACCCACGGCCATCAAAGGCCTTAAGAATTGTCAAGGATTGATTAAGTGAAGGAGAACCAAGCGATCTCCAACACTGTATCGACATAATACACGTGGAAGCTCCCTCATCAATTACAGTCCGATGAATAGGCCTGTTTTTGACTATCACTAGGGTCTGGAAAGCCATCTGATGAGGTAAACGCGGTGTACTATTTTCTAGGTCAAATATTATCAGGTTCGGGTCCTGAACATCAACAGCTTCTATAGCTGACAAAAGTAATTTTCGTTGTGCTGGGCATGATTGCAGCACTTCTAAAGCCGACATTGCTGAGGGTGAAACAGCTAAATCCTCAACAATGTTGTAATTCTGGGCCACTCTTGCATGTGGATTGAAAGCAGACCTTCGAATTACACCCTTGGCGGGCGGTTTAATTACTAAGTCAGGGTTAGGTTTCTCGATCTGTAGTGGATCGGAACCGGGAGCTGAGGTTGATGGATTTGACTGAGAAGATTATGCTTCTTTCGATCCATCAACAGTACTTTTACTACCATAATCATGTGACCGAGTCACAATCCTTACATGAGACATCATCAATATGGGTTCTTCGACGGCACTCGAGGAAGAACCTATCATTTTGCTATCTTTCGGAAATGGATCCTTCAAGATAGCAGGAATTTGGGAACCTTTGACTAGTTTCGCAACCTCGGCCCGATGAGGGCAATCTCTTGTAAAATGATCTTCTTCACAAATAAGACAAGGATAACGGGGCTTGCGCTTTTCGTCATTGGTTTCCGACTTTTCTGTTTTCTCCTTTGGAGCTTTGTCTGCTTTATTCTTCTTCTTGCCTTTCTTCTTCCCACTGTTTTTTGATTTAGCCGTAGATGACTCTACAGCGTGTATATCAGCGGAAACTTCAACAAAAGACTCTCCTGTCGGGGAGTCTGGTAAAGTGATAATGGGCGAAGAATTCTTTGAAGACTTCTTCTTGATTTTAGTATTCACCGCACCAATCATGCCATTAGCAGCATGAGATCCCGAAGGAGCAGCAACGATTTGATTCGACTTTGGAAGATCTGGGATCTTTTCGTGTAACGTACCCGACTAAGTATAAACTAAGTCAAGGTACTGCACTTGAGCAATGACTTGCTCTTCAGTAACTACTTCGGCCTTAGCTACGTCTTCAGTAATCTTCAGTAATAATTATTTAACAAAGCATTCAGCTAAGATTTGGTCTGGGATAAAAAATTTCACTAAACACCTTCGATGTCTCCATTCATGAATATGGTCGGAAATATAAGTGGACGTCGACTGTTTTAATGAATTTAATAACTCGGTGCCATTATCATATCTGACCGGCAACTGAAAATGTGTTAAGAATGAGGTAGCTAACTGACTAAAATTATAAAAAGAGGCCCGTGGTAACTCAATGTAGCACTTGGCCGCGAGACCAATGAGCGTACGCTGAAAAAGACGTAAACGGATCGAATCATCCGAGATAGAATTTGAAGCACACCAGAGGTGGTAAGTCATCACGTGATTTGATGGATCCTCTCCAGACTTACCTTCGAACTTGGGTATGTCACTGGGCAACTTATTTGGCATTGTCGGACAGAACGAAAGATAATTTATTGGATCGTTCGTTAGGCGCATCAAGTCTGGTAAATCCAAAGTTGCGATAAACGACAATTGCCGATTAGGATCCCTAAAACTCTGAGTAACAAGACCAGTCCTAAGAGGAGGATATCCAGGATAACTTGGAACAGGAATCGAATTCGGGATATTATATCCTCCCGGAAAACCAGGATTAACCAGACCGTACTGGGGTTGCTGTGGTTGTTGATAAGTGTACCCAGGATACGGTTGATACTGGTAAACTGGTTGTTGGACAGCAGGCCCGTATTGGTACTGTCCCTGGTACGGTTGATAAACAAACTGTGGTTGAGTAGTAAGAACCGTACTTAAACCTGGCTTCCCCACAGGCATCTGAACTGTAGTTTGAATCGTAGATCCAGACAATGGTAAAGATGTCTGTGGAGTAGTGGCAGAGATAGTAGAAACCGGAGCTGTCGATACTCCAGAAGTAGGTGTGGTGGAAGGAACAGATGTTGCGGTAGTTGCAGCAGTCATTTGAGATGGAGTACTAGGTGCAATTGGCGACTGAGTAACTACCGAAGGTACAAAAGTTTGAACATTAGACTGGACTGGTTGCTGGGGTTGACCAGAAACCACAGGTTTTCTAGTTTGGGATGACAACTGTACGCTTGGCTGCAACACTTGTTGAACTTGCGATGGATTCCACACTACGTTCATTTCGGGGTATTGACCCATGACAAGTTGAGGATATTGAGATCCATAACCGGATTGAGGGTAGGATTGATAATTGAAAGGTACATTTCCCGTACCTTGAACATAAGGTTGACCTTGAGGTGGTTGATAACCTTGACTCGAGTACTGACCTTGGGGTAGATACCCTTGAGGTAAGTACTGATACTGGGGTTGACCTTGAGGCATATACTGGTATTGAGGTTGACCCTGGGGTACATATTGAGGCTGGGGTTGACCTTGAGGAATGTACTATACCATAGGTACATACTGTCCTTGAGGTTTCCCCATAGACACAAATTGTGCACCTTGAGTTTGCCCCCTAGGCGTTAATTGAGGCTGCCCCCGAGGCGGTAATTGACCACCTTGAGGTTGAGAACCGGGAATTGAACCTGACATCATATAAATGTCTCCTACACCCAACGGTTTATTACCATTGTTTCTAGCTAATGACCCATGTCCAATGGGTTGAGGAGATGCTCCTGCAAAAGTACCAGAAAGTGACTAATACCCAGCAGGAACAGAAGGACCACCAAACAAGAAAGATTCAGGGGGTTGAGTAAACACGGACGACTGACTAGGCATATTTACAAGAGTATAAATACCTCCGGGTGGATAAGGAGTATGAAGTGGAGAAAAACTTATCCCTGAGTTGTCTAAGTAATTAGCTAACGAAAGGTACCAAGTAGTACTTCTAGGTGGACTATAAAAGATAGATTAACGCTCTCTTAGATCAATGGTAGGTTGATCTTCAAGAATAGGGCCGCCTACTTCTTCTTCTGGAGCAAGTTCTTCAATAGCTATCAAACCAGAAGGAAGATTTTCGGTGATGACTCTTTCTACCCTAGGTGAATCAGGAACACTAGAAGTTGGAGTAACAGGTTCAGATATTTCAGGTTCTTCGCCTATATCACTAGTAGATGAAGAACTACCTGCAAGCTCAGAAACTGCAACAGCTTCAGGATTATAACCTGTTTCCAGACTTTGGTAATCCGGATGGACTACCAACGAAGACTCTCCTTCTTCAGGTGAACCTACTCTACCGCGACCAGGAGGAGATACAAGGACTTTCAAACCTTCGTAATGACTCAGGACATCTTGAGGAGGCTCACCCCGAAGTCTACGGGATTTCCTCAACAAATCGGCCACAGTAACAATCTTAGGAGACTGGCCCCGAAGTCTATGGGACTGTCTTGGTAATTCCGCCACAGTTAAAAACTTTTAACTACTGCACACACAAACAAAGTAAAATCTCAAAGAAAACCACCTAAAGTCTCTAAAGAACCAAACAAATTTGAATCACACGCCTAAAGTCTAGGGTGTCAAACGATGCACAAACAGTAGCCTTCCGGACCGAAAACACTAGTTGGTGATGAAGCCCAACATAGCTGAATTCAGTACAGAAGTGGTGGGTGGAACAGTTACCCCGGAAACTTGCTTAATGAATAGACCAGCACAAGTTCCTCCACTTTAACCGTCTCGACTGAAGAGCACCCCCCGGAAAATCCAAGTGAGTCTAGTGGACGTCTGCTCTAGGTACAGTGGGATCTTCCCTCCACCGTCACCTCGGGTAGAATCTTAAAGATAATGGTCACTAAGGTTACCAAAATCAACAAATATACCTAGGGGAACAGTCTACGACCCGATAGCACGCAAGGGCAGAGTAACAAGCTCAATCCCCTTGCCGGCTCCTTGACAATAATCCAAGGTTTACCGACAAGTGACCCCAGGCTCCTCGAAAATAATCCGAGGTTTACCGTTTGTAATACGTGTGTATCTGGCGTCTTTCCCAATGAAGGAAAATTGCTCCCCTCACTGGTTCGAACACGGTCTCGTGCTTCTCCTTTAAGAGGAGCTTTCCTAGAGTACAAATGAAACAGTTGGATTTATCCTACCACAAGATAAGCTACTTGTTTGATTTTGCTGTCTTGGAGAGTTAATTACTCTCCTACTCCAAGACACTAGCCTGATCTATATTGGTGTTTCAGAGCCCTAGTAAATAAAAAGTTACTAAGTTGATTTTACTTTAAGCGTTAATTTTTATGGCTTTTCTTTAAGACAAAAGGTAGCGGAGATGAAACTGATGGTGTGTAGACTCGACTCAAACCACTACAAAGATGAACTTAGGATGATTTATACTAATTTTCTTTTTCAATGAATTCCTTAGCTAAGAGAGTTGGAGAATGCTAAATTTTTATAAAGACAGCTTTCTTAGCAACGAAAATCAAAGAAACAATCTCTTTATCTTTTCCAAAACATGCAACACATGACCACTAATTATTTTGTGAAAATGCCCTTTTCATTCAAAGACTCAAATGCCACTAAGCAAACTTTTCTTTCAAAAGAGATTTTTGGATTTTCTCCTATTTAACAAGGCATTTAAAAATAAAAAAGAAAACCTTTACAAATCTATCAAATCAAAGCTACTTAAAAGCAAATCAAAAGAAATTCACCTAATAAGCAAATCTAATGAGGCCAAAACCTACAAAGTATGATCCCAGGATGTTTTACTCAGTCGTGATTTAACTAAGGACTACTCAATGTAGAATAAAAAACTAGTCAAAAACAAACATAAAATCTTTTGTTCTTTTTGTAAAATTAAATTCACAGTGCAATCAACAAACTTTTCCGAGATTCGGCCAAGAGACAAAACAAAGGTAGATGTCTCACAAGGATAGATCCTATGAAAGGTCCGACTCCTAAGAAGACTGCAAATACCAGGGAGATCCAAGGTTTTACGACTTCTAAAGCCAAAATCACTACAGGACCAATGCAAAAATCAAACCCTAAGGCTAGAACCTCTACGAATTCCACTAAAACACTTGACACTGATGAAACAAGTTCAGATCAAGATCTCTGGTAGGTAACCAGTGGATTTGGGTGGAAAAAACAAATTAAAAGCAAAATCTAAGAGGCAAAAAAGGAGAAAATTGAAATTTTCTCAATTTTGACAGGGTACGCAGGCAACATGTTTACACAGGTGTGGGTACGCTCTGTGCACAAATACGTAGTGTGTACAAGTATGCACTGTGCTGAACTCAAAGGCTGCGTACTTCTACCAAAACTAAGAAAAACTAAAATCTAATTTAACCCTAAGCTAGCCCACCCAAACACACAGTCATACAACAAAAAACCAGAAAGAAAAAGACTTTTCTCAGATCAAAGTTTCAGACAAAGGAAAAATCATTCACATCAATGGAGTTCCCCAACGGAGTCGCCATTTTGTCATGCAGAAAGAGTCAATTTTGCGGACAAAACCAACCTCCATAGAAGCTTAAGGCTTTCTAGTGACAAACAAGACAATTAAGAACAATCCTCCTCTAAATATGCATTTACCATATAAGAAATCAAGTGTTTAGATCCTACCTGTAGTCCAACGTTGTTGTAGTAGTCCAGCCTCATCGATCCTGATGAGCTCCTCCTTCTCTTCGAAACCTGCATTCACTAACAATCAAACGATTAAATAGCACCTGAATATCTCATAAAATAAAACATATTTAACATACAGACCAATGAGTATATGAAACAACTCATAAATAACAAATTGTTGAGAAGAATGGACTTATTTGTATTAATAAGAAACAAAAGAAACCATTGCAACCTGAGCCTTGGTGTTGTGCAAGTTCCTCCCAGGGTCCGGCAAGAGTTTTCCTTTACTTTGATCAGCTCACCCACTTCCAAATGAAACAAGAAAGGATGGGAATCTCTCCTCACAAGCTTCTACAAGGAAGTCCTAATCTCAGCAGCATCTACCCTTAGGAATGTTCAGCTTTTGACCTCTCCTCCCTTTGGCCCAATGCCTGTATTTATAGTGCTCCAGACGAAGTTAATCAGGCCCACCATCAATGGGATAAGCCCCTCTTTGGGTGGGTTAGCTCCCCTCTTGATGGGATAAGTTCCTCTTCCATAGGGATACATGAACCATCTGAAGGCGCTCCATACATGTCAAACAAGCTTCTAGAATGCTCTACAAATGACCACAAGTAACTTTTTTGGAGTGAAACTTGCGCCTTTTGACCTTTACAGGAGTACGCACCCATTGCTTTACAGACAGAGCGTATAAGTACGCAGGTATTTTGAACTTGGGTTGCGTACACGCAGGTAAGGCTGAGAGAAACTGCGTACCCAGAGATAATTAACTTTAAATGACTTTTCTGTCTTTCTTGGAGTTTGACATGGAAAGCAGAGGCATGAGACTTGCCATGGAGGATAGTATGATAGTTGATGGAGCCATACTAACTGTAAATAGTCATGGTGGCATTTTTTAGTGTAACAAGGAGAATACTTAAAAGAATGTAGAATTTACTTTAAATGCAAGCTTATTCTATTATGCAAGCAAAAGAAACTAATCTAAATCCTATCTTAATTACGCAGATATAGATCTAACCCAACTAAGAGCAAGATAATTAAAGTATTGAGAATTAAATATGTCTTGTTTATAATGAATATCAAGTCAATGAAGTAGTTCAATTAACTGATACTATGGTTACCAAAACACATCCTATTGAGACCTCTTAACTGAAATAATAAACCAACAACATTCAGGAAGTAGTTCACAAAAATGATATTAATTTTCAAATCAGTAAATCCAATAATTGAATAATGATATGTGGAAATAGTTCACAACACATTACCATTCAATAAATCAGTTTTATAAGACAGATTTCTGAGTAAGTAGTTACTAAAAAATGATAAATTAATCCATAAAAACAAAGATACAGAATAACAAGATTGAGACAAATTACCCATATTGACAATAGTGCACAAACATAAACAAAATTGACACATTCCTGTTAACATAAAAATAAAACTCATATTTGAAACAGTAGTATTAGAAATACCAATTTATTGCATCCATCTCTCTGTCCCTAGTCTCCAACAGCTCTTTACATTGCTTGAACTTCTACTTTCAAAGCTAAACCCACAATAGTGCAAACTTTGCCCTTCATGTATAATTCAAGATACAAAGGGAAAATCCTCAATAATCCCCAGATCTGAGATTTTGTCTCCTCTCTCCTACAACTCTAAATTCCTATTACAGTAGTGCTTTTAGAAGTCTAGAATTGCAGAGGAGAGCAGCCCCTATTACATTCTGCAACCTGCTATTTATAGTATTTCTGAAGGAATTGTTGAAGAGGAAAGTTTGTTCTAGAGAAATTTGTCAAATCCAATTTTATTTTCTCAAAAATCTTGATCTTCAATTGCTGGAGCATTTTCATTGATTGAGATCCTTTTCTCCATATTTCTTCCACTGTTTTCCTGCAAAAAGAAATCAAAATAAATTAAGATTCAATCAAAATATCATTTCTGACAATTAAATCAAATCCAATCAAATTCTATTTAAATAAATAATTGAAAATAAAATATCAGCTCTCTATTGATGTTTGGGGTGGTTTAGTTGGCCAAGGATATTATTAACCAATGGATCTGCAATTAGAAGAGGCTTTGGACAAATGAAAATGAAGAAAATAACTCAGAAATTTGATTTTGTTTTCAATATTCGGAGCTAGATCTTATACCTTATTTTGAACCCAATAAATGATTAAATCTATTAGTGAAACCTCCACAAAAATGTTCCCCTTGATTTTCTCTTTCCAATGAGCCGTCCTGGGCCTCATTTGGCCAAGTATAACTCAATCTATGAGCCTCCAAAGTTGATGGATCAAATCTGGCATGAATCTGGAAATTCTGTTGCTCGGCTAAAAATGAGAATTTTAATTAAAATATCTAATCCTAAATTAGAATAACAATTAATTATAAATTAATGGTTAATCATAAACTAAACTAATTGTTAATTAACTAGTCATTTATCTAACTAATTAATTTAACTATTTATAAACAAAATAATCTAATTAATAATTAACTTAATTCTATTCTACATATTAAATAATTTAATTAATTTTAATATTAAATTAAAACTAACCTTCCTACCTTACCTACTTCACTCATACGTATGAGTGATGACTTAAAACTCAAAAGAAAACCAATCGTATTACATGGGCTTTGGTTTAAAGTTTATGCCTTATGCCCATTTGCCTTTTGACTTTTAAACTATCGTCGATTGGGGATATTCCTTTTTACTTTTTAAAGATCAACCTTCGGCGATATGAGGGGATATCGGGGTTTTAAAATATGTATCAAGTGAAAACCTCTGATCCGATGCATTGAATGCTTTAATGATCGGGGGAGCGGCAATCGGGAAGATTGAAGGTCCTCCAATATTGTTATAATTTGAAAACTCTTGATCCGATTTTCTGATCCTATCGTAAAAAATATTGTTATTATTATTTTTTTATTTTTATATATATTTTAATTTTTATATTGTTTTATTTGAATGAGATTTATTTTATAAACTAAAGCTACTCTAATAAAAATGAAAATTAAACTACAGCCACTTCAAAACTTTGGTTTTTCGAGATTAATAATAAATTTGGAAATTGAATTAAATTTCTAAAATCTCGCTGTTTCATGATTTAGATGCATGAGTAAAAATGGAAAAATATTAGTAAAAAATCACTACGGGTTAATATTTAAAATGAATGCATTAGTGAACTAAGTTATTTACGAAATAAAATATTGTACATTTTATGCATTTTTTAACCCATACTAGATAAATGATGGGACTTCAAAGGAGTGTCATTTTCAAACCAGTTGACCAAATGAGGCGAAAAAAGCGTCAATGGGAAGCTTATAAAAAATTGATTTTAACAAAGCAATAAAAAAAAGAATCTAAAGAAAGTGAAAAATTAACAAAAGCATAGGATAATCAATTAAATGAAAATCCTAAAAGCCGTTTAGCCAAAAATTTATAGAAAGGGTCCCCATTATTTGAAGTGAACAAATAAAAACGGGGGGGGGGGGTGTGTTTTACCACAACACAATGCTCTGGGAGCAATTGGAGGTTTCCAATCCCACTCATGCCCTTGTCATGGGAGTGACAGGGGGATTAATGCAGTAAAAGTGTTAGTTTGTTTGAGGGGCTAGTCACTTGGAAGATTTGGATGGATCGTGGGGGTTTTGTAGAAGGTCTAGAAGGTATGTGTTGTTGTGTTCCACCGATTATAATTCCTTAACTGACACATGGGGAGTGTAATCATATCATAGTAACTCTTCGTCACATTTTACCCCGGTTGGTCGGTTACTTGGGTAGATGTGGGAGGAGGGCGTTACATGCCCTATTGCTTTTTATTTCATATTCTTATTTCTTCTGTTAAATGTAGTAAACTCAACTTCAATATTCATAAAAAAGAGGGGGATTACTAATATTTCATGGCATCAAGACATGTTGAAAGAGTGGCATTAAATTCCTTAAGGTGTAAAAAATCCATTTCCAAGTAATATACTAATGTATATTATACAAATTGTTAATACATGGACACCACCAATTTTTCGCTTCCTCTGTGTTAATTTCACATCATTATTTTGAATCAACAATCTCAAGCACAAAGCTTCAAAATTCATGTTCCTTATTTGAGTGTTCACAGTCATTAATTAACTAACTTTCTACATTTTTAGAAGATCAACTTTCATCACTATACATGAGTTGACTTAGAATAAATGTTGACAACTACTAATGTTGTCATAGTTATAGTCCATTAACAATGGAATAATATATAACATATACACATTGACAGCTCTTGTTGCACCTGTGAGTTATAAATGTTTGCCACAAAAAATTCTCATGCCACCAGTTTCAGATTCTGCATATTATACCTCTAGTAATGGTAGAATTGTTCCCTCAGTGAGGAAGGAGCAGTACCAATTATCCTCTTCCCCTGAGACCTGTAAGGGTGGTGTTAAGTGCAGCAGTCAACAACGTTCTAATTTTAAAAATCATTCAGGTGCTAAAGAAGGTGTCAAATTTAGAGGCAACCTTCAGTCAGATTGTTTGAACAAAGATGTTGTTAGAAACAAAGAATATGGTTTTGGAAAGAAAGAGAAGAGAAAAATGGTATCCCACCTATTCGTGATCATGATCATGTTATTCATTTGATTCCAGGAAGTGTTCCTCCAAGCATCAGGCCATAGAGATATCCCTATGCCCAAAAGAGTGAAATTGAATGTATGGTTGCAAAAATGCTAGAGGCTAGTATAATTCAACCTAGTCAAAGTTCTTTCTCTACTCCAATAGTATTGGTGCACAAGAAGGATGGATCATGGTGCGTGTGTCCAGATTATAGTTAGCTCAACAAGCTCACTATTAAAGATAAATTTCTCATTCCTATCATTGATGAATTATTGGATGAATTGCATGGATCAATTTACTTCACCAAGTTGGATCTTTGTTCAAGATATCATCAAATCAAAATGAAGACTAAAGACATTCTGAAAATAGCTTTTAGAACTCATGAGGGTCATTATGAATTTTTGATCATGCCTTTTGGCCTTACCAATACACCTTCTACATTTCAAGGTTTGATGAATTCCATTTTCAAAAACTTCCTTAGAAAATTTGTGTTAGTAACGTTTGATGATATAATAATCTACAACAAGTGTTGTAAGGATCATGTTGAACGCACTGACAGGGTGCTCAAACTGTTGGAAGAGAAACAATTATATGAAAAAAGCTCCAAATGTTTCTTTGGAGTACAAGAGGTGGAATATCTGGGTCATATTTTATCTCATGAAGGTGTTAATGTAGACCCTAGAAAAATTGAGCCATTAAGGAATGGAAAATCCCCACATCCATAAAGCATCTGCTAGGATTTCTAGGGTTGACAAAGTATTATTGCCAGTTTGTTAATAATTATGGGAGAATAGCAGCACTTCTAACAACATTATTGAAGAAATATGCATTTTCATGGACACCCAAAGATTATTGTAATCAACAAAAATCCCATTTTCACTGGAAATTTTTGGACAAAATTATTTTCTTTTCTTGGTACTCAATTAGCTCATAGCTCATCTTATCATCCTCAATTTGATGGGCGAACTGAGATAGTAAACAAATGTTTTGAAGGATATCTTTGTTGCTTTGTATCTCATAAACAAACCCAATGGGTCAAATGGTTACCTCTGGCTGAATGGTGATATAACACTTCCTTCCATACTGTGGCAAAAATGACCGCATTTATGGCACTTTATGGATATCATCCACCATCAATCACATCATATTTAAGAGAAAATTCTAAGGTTCAAGCGGTGGAACATCACATCAAGCATCAACAACAAGTTCTTCAACTCTTAAAGGATAACCTCACATTGGCGCAAAATAGAATGAAACAACAAGCAGATCAACATCACAATAAAAGAAGTTTTGGTGTAGGTGACTGGGTATTCCTACGGCTACAACCATATAAAAAAATGTCCCTCAAGTAAGCTAAGAAGGATAACAAATTATGACCAAATTATTATGGTTCGTACAAGGCGTTGCAAAATATTGGTACTATGGCATACAAATTGGAGCTTCCTAGAACTTCCCAAGTGCACCTAGTTTTCCATGTTTCATGTTTAAAGAGGGTTATAGGTGACAAGCTCCCAGTTCAAACAATATTGCCAGAACTTGACGAGGTAGGAAAAATCATATTGGAACTGAAAGCAGCCACTGAAAAAAGAACTCAACAGCTACGAAATCGATTCATTTTGGAGTATCTCATCAAGTGGAAAAACTTATCCGCTGAAGATTCCACATGGGAGGATGAGAATTTTATATAGAAGCATCTAGAACTACTTAAGTGTTGAGGACAACGCTTTTCGAAAGGAGAGGGGCATGTTAGGCCCCTATAATACTAGTGATTCACCCATTACTATTGTCATCGTATCCCTTATTGTTATTATTGTGCCACTATTGTCCCCATATTGTTATTAGTATGCCCCATAGAAACCCACTATTGTTATTTTTGTGCCCTTAGATTATTACTGTTATTTCGGCTTGATTATATTATGACCCCTTAGACTTGTATATATATATAAGGGAGGTTTAGTCATTTGTATCTTCCAAGAATTGTTCATTTGTTTAATGTAAAGGAGGTTGCCCCCTCAAAGAGGTTGAATTCTAAGACATTCATCTATATTTTCTATATTTTTGTGAGCTCGTTTCCTAACAGATTCTCAAATATGTATGTGACCCCTATGTTCAGATATGTTGTTTAAACCTATAAAATCCATATTTGTAACATGTTTGACGAAATGCATGTCATGGTTAGTAGGGGTCCAGTCAAGTCCTTGTTTAATTAATTACATGTGTATCATTATTTTGATGTTATCTTTCATTTCTGGAAGTGTCACAGAGTTATGGGCAGTGACCTAAGCCATGGGCCAGAAAAAGTGGCACAAAATTCAGAGTCGTAGGCACAAAACTGCTTGGGAAACTCCCCAGTTGCAAGCATACCAGTGTGTTGATGCCTTCAAAAATCGCTCCAACAACATTGAGGGATAACCATTCGGTCCGGACCTTAAAGCAACTCCTTTTCCGTTTGGTGTGGTGGCTCCGACTAGTTTAACTAGGTCCAATTACCTTCTCCCTATTGCTATTGGTTTATGATGTATCTTTACCTACCAATAGACAGGGATATCAGATCACTTCTTCTTGCTGATCAGGCAAGAGAATGACCCTTAAGCTGATTTGGGATCAGCCAAGCCACAACTAAAATTTTGCCTCTTTGAGGAGAGGACTTAAAAGAATGTAGAATTTACTCTAAATTCAAGCTTATTCTATGATGCAAGCAAAAGAAACTCATCTAAATCCTATTTTAATTAGGCAGATATAGATCTAACCCAACTAAGAGCAAGATAATTAAATTATTGGGATTTAAATATGTCTTGTTTATAATGAATATCAAGTCAATGAAGTAGTTCAATTAACTGATATTACGGTTACCAAAAAACATCCTATTGAGACCTTTTAACTAAAATAATAAACCAACAACATTCAAGAAGTAGTTCACAAAAATGATATTAATTATCAAATCAGTAAATCCAATAATTGAATAATGATATGTGGAAATAGTTCACAACACATTACCATTCAATAAATCAGTTTTACAAGACAGATTTCTGAGTAAGTAATTACTCGAAAATGAGAAATTAATCCATAAAAACAGAGATACATAATAACAAGATTGATACAAATTACCCATATTGACAATAGTGCAAAAACGAGAATAAAATGACACATTAATGTTACCATAAAAATAAAACTGATATTTGAAACAATAGTATTAGAAATACCAATTTATTGCATTCATCTCTCTGTCCCTGGTCTCCAACAGCTCTTTACATTGCTTGAACTTCTACTTTCAAAGCTAAAGCCACAATGGTGCAAACTTTGCCCTTCATGTATAATTCAAGATACAAAGGGAAAATTCTCAATAATCCTGAGATCTGAGATTTTCTCTCCTCTCTCCTACAACTCTAAATTCCTATTACAGTAGTGCTTTTAGAAGTCTAGAATTGCAGAGGAGAGAAACCCCTATTACATTCTGCAATGTGCTATTTATAATATTTGTGAAGGAATTGTTGAAGAGGAAAGTTTGTTCTAGAGAAATCTGTCAAATCTAATTTTATTTGCTCAAAAATCCCGATCTTCAATTGCTGGAGCATTTTCATTGATTTAGATCATTTTCTCCATATTTCTTCCATTGCTTTCCTGCAAAAAGAAATCAAAATAAATTAAGATGCAACCAAAATATCATTTCTGGCAATTAAATCAAATCCAATCAAATTCTATTTAAATAAATAATTGAAAATAAAATATAAGCTCTCTATTGATGTTTAGGGTAGCTTAATTGGCCAAAGATATTATTAACCAATGGATCTGGAATTAGAAGAGGCTCTGGACAAATGAAAATGAAGAAAATAACTCAAAAAATTGATTTTGTTTTCAATATTCAAAGCTTGGTATTCTGCCTGATTTTTGACCCAATAAATGATTAATTCTATTAGTGAAACCTTCACAAAAATGTTCCCCTTGATTTTCTTTTTCCAATGAGCCGTCCTGGGCCTCATTTGGCCAAGTATAACTCAATCTATGAGCCTCCAAAGTTGATGGATCAAATCTGGCATGAATCTGGAAATTCTGTTACTGGGCTAACAACGAGAATTTTAATTAAAAAATCTAATCCTAAATTAGAATAATAATTAATTCTAAATTAATGGTTAATCATAAACTAAACTAATTGTTAATTAACTAGTCATTAATCTAACTAATTAATTTAACTATTTATAAACAAAATAATCTAATCAATAATTAATTATATTTTAATTAACTTAATTCTATTCTACATATTAAATAATTTAATTAATTTTAATATTAATTTTAATATTAAATTAAAATTAACCTTCCTACCTTACCTATTTCACTCATACGTATGAGTGATAACTTAAAACTCAAGAGAAAACCAATCGTATTACATGGGCTTTGGTTTAAAGTTTATGCTTTATGCCCATTTGCCTTTTGACTTTTTAAATATCGGTGATCGGGGATATGCCTTTTGACTTTTTAAAGATTGGCGATCGAGGATATGAAGGGATATCGGGGTTTTAAAATATGTATCAAGTGAAAACCTCTGATCCGATGCATTGAATGCTTTAATGATTGGGGGAACGGCAATTGGGAAGATTGAAGGTCCTCCAATAGTGTTATAATTTGAAAACTCTCGATCCGATCTTCCAATCCGATCGTAAAAAATATTTTTATATATATATTTTTTATTTATATATATATTTTTATTTTTATATTGTTTTATTTTAATAAGATTTATTTTATAAACTACAACTACTCTAATAAAAATGAAAATTAAACTATAGCCACTTCGAAACTTTGGTTTTTCGAGATTAATAATAAAATTTGGAAATTGAATTAAATTTCCAAAATCTCGTTGTTTCATGATTTGGCTGCATAACTAAAAATGGAAAAATATTAATAAAAACTCACTACAGGCTAATATTTAAAATGAATGCATTATTGAACTAAGTTATTTACAAAATGCAATATTGTACATTTTATGCATTTTTTAACCGAGACTAGATAAATGATGGGACTTCAAAGGAGTGTCATTTTCAAACCAGTTGACCAAATGAGGCGAAACAAGCGTCAATGGGAAGCTTATAAAAAATCAATTTTAACAAAGAAATCAAACCAAGAATCTAAAGAAAATGAAAAATTAACAAAAGCGTAGGATAATCAATTAAATAAAAATCCTAAAAGGCATTTAGCCAAAAATTTATAGAAAGGGTCTCCATTATTTGAAGTGAACAAATAAAAATGGGGGGGGGGGGGGGGGGGGTGTGTTTTAACACAACAATGGTGACACACGGGAGAAGACCCAGTTATCTGTATTTAATATGAATGAGGTTTCCTCAAAATTCAAGTAAAAATACTTAAAGAAGAGAAAATTGTGCTTGAAATGCTTGACTAGGTTTATTAATCTGAATAAAAACGAGAATCATCTAACTGTATTTTTTTTTTTTCTCATAATTTAAAATATTTCAAAACTCTATATCAGTCCTTAGTTAGTTGTAGAGATAAAGCAGGGGTCACTTTACAGCTTAGCTTTTTAAAATATACTCATTTGCCACATGTAGAGCCATTGCTGCCAGCAAACATCTATAGTCTCGACAGTGTTACCTTTTAATCATCAATGTTTCAGAATCCCATCTCATTAAAAATTATTGACCTAGATATAAATCCATTTATATATGTTTCTTTTTTATTTTTATTTTTTAAGTAAATCTTTAAAAGCCATTGTCCTGGTATGGTAGCCAGATAGTTGACAATGCCATTCACTGGTTAAAATTGGATTGAACAAGCTGGCTCTTGATGAGATCCCTTGTCTTATAATGGTTTGCAATCATAAGCCATTACCCTAGTTTGTTTATCAGTGTTGGTAATGTCAGCCTATTTTTACCCTATGCTCATGGTAAGCAGGCTCGTGATGAGACCCCTTATCTTTTAAAAATATTTCTTGATTATACTCTAGAAAAATAAGACTCTTTGGGACAGGGAGAATCATTGACTCCTTAAAAGTTAAGAATGACATTTTCAAAGTTAAAGGTGCTTTGTTGTAAAATGTCTTTACTTGGTTAAAAATAACTTTTCTTGACCGATAATAGAACTCTGAAAGATCGTAATGAAATTTTGAAATCTCAAAATGATTACAATTTGATGAAAAAGAATTTTTTCAGATTTTATGATACTTTGCCAACTTCTCTTGATTGGTAATCTCTTCCTTAAGTATGTTTACCTTTATAATTAAAAAATCAAACTCTACTAAGAGATTTAAGAAAAAGCTAATAGGTGACTATTAACAATTTTTCTCCATGTATGTTGACCATTGTTAGGTAACAAGTAGGCCTTCCATATAAATCATAGCAAAGTCACCAAAATCAAAACTGAAAAACAAAAGAAAAAAATTCTTATGCTAAAGTGAGAAAAGAAATCAACAAACAAAATTAAAATGAAGAAATATGAAAAATGAAGGAAAATCCAAGTTTCAAAAGATAAACTCCAACAAGAATGTTTATACCAATCTCTTCAACAATATGAAGAAAAATAAAATAAGCATGTAATAATTCCTTCTTATGTTGAGATTTAGAAAAATCATACCTTGCAGGGTTGTAAGTGTTTTCAGATTTTTGGATAGCAGTGACGATAAAATTTAGCCACAATGAAAATTTTCTGTCTGATATCAATCTTTTTGTTTCAGAGCATCGTCTTGATCATTTTCTAATAAAAGGAATGCTTAAAGAAACAAATAAAGGTTCAGAAATTCCCTGGTGTAGCTATTTTGATGAAGATTATCACTGCTTCTTGAAATTAAGCCAGGAGAAGAGTATGGACTTCAAAAATATGATCTGGCGGAGGATTGGAAGCTTCAAATGGAGAACTGCAAAACAGATTTTTTATATCAGCAAAAACAAAACTGAAACTAAAGTAACGAAATGGAAATTAATGAAAATGGGTACATGAGTCTTACCATTGGATAGTTTCTTTTGATCTTACCTGAAAGGTATCAGTTTCTCCAAACTAGCTGACTTCTTATTTTAATTATCATGAAAAACATGAAGAAGTCAAATTAACCAAAATCCTATAACCCAAAATCATTATTTATTTCATTTAAACTAAAGCAAGCAGTAAAATGTAAAAATGGAATGCTTAGTGCTCAAGGGAGTTGAAATTAAAACAAATGCATCAAAAATGAGAATGAGAATTTGCACTAATGACTGTTTCTCAAAATATTATAAGTTTCATATAAATTCCATGATTTTATAAATTGTCCAGAATCAAGACCAAATCTAAGATAATAAAATTTAAATATGAAGATAGAGAGGTCTTGAATTCCATTTTTAATTATGGAATTATATATTTAAAACTAAAATGTATGAGAAATTGAAATGATTTGAATATGCTGCAAATTGGTCATTAACTGCTTTCTTACAATAGTGGTTACCCAAGCTCGCTTTTAAAATAACACAACGTTGTATCGGATGATTCACATCACATGTCTCTTTACCATGTTTGAATTTTAATTTGCAAGACTTCACTTTTGTTGCTATGCCATATATCGATTAAATGTTAATGGCTCAAAGGCATGCATTGGAAGCTATTGCATTGGAGATTGCAATGGAAAATTGCCGATAAGAACGTGTGCAATGAAATGAAGCGATGACATCATTAAAGAAATATTATATCGGGGAACGGAGAATATTTACATTGTGCTTCCCATATCGCAAGACACACATTGTAGATTCAATCAAGTGATGTGATCATCAAAAATGTGATGAAACGATTTCAATATCGGCGATGCGATGGATGACGTAGCTAATCGGCAATCGGAAAACTTTTGGTACCCGATGTAACACAATATGATTCCTGCAATGCCGATATGTGATGAAGAGCGGACCCGATAACTTTTTATGATGGGATTTTAATAACATATCAGATCCAAGACATCAGCCCTTTTAAAGTTATTCTGCTACCATTATTGCAATTAAACATACACGATATTTTTTAAACTTGATTTGAATTTCATATCGGGTCCGGAATTATGTGGTCATCCCAATATCGGTAAAGTCGATTATTAGAGATTAGTGATTCATGATAATAGAAATATACTTCAACTAAAAAGCTTCGATATGCGAAATGCAATATGGCATATGAGTAAGATAATACATCAAAGGTCTTTGATGAACAATTTGTTATCAAAAGAAATAATAAGAACTAATCTGAATTTGAAACCATTTGAAATTTGTTTGCAAGGTATTCAATTCAGAATTAAACATGTTTAAAAGATTTCCATGTCTTGCAGAAAGAAAACAAATGAAATTTTCAGCTGTTCATGACCCATTCAAGCATAGCAGAGTTATTTCCTTTTACTGTTTAACACGTTAAAATGAATTTTTTCTACAAAATAAATCAACCACAAATGCAAAAGAAGTTGATAAAGCAGTTCACCCCCTCAAGGGCTACGTCTGCTGGGTCCAAAGCTCCCAACTAAGCTTGTCCTTGTTTTTATTAAATGCTCAAATTGAAAATACGGCTTAATAGAAGCATCTACAAGTGAAATAGATGGCACAAGTGGATTTAGAACACTTGAATCCTTCAGGATTGACTATTGGATCACCTCAAATGGATACCTGCAACCCTATAAAGTCTTCACAAAACTGGGCCCTTGTGGCTCCTAGAACTTTCATGGCTTTAAAACCTCTGCAAATGACCTCAGATGGATGTAAGACCTGCACCAATGGCTTTAGAAGGTCAAAAGTACCCAAAATAAAATAAAAAATCATCCAAAACTGAGTTTCCTAGCTAAAGTTATGGCCATTTAAAGTTTCTCCAGTTTGCCCCTAAAAAAACTTCAGCGAACTTTAGTTAACTCCGGATAGCTCCGCCAATTATGGCGGGTCCGCCAAATTTAGCGCTCTTGCCAAAATTCTGCCAACTTAACTGCAGTTACATTTAATGTTTGGGTGGTTGCCTCAGATTTCGTGCTGGCGGAATATTCATTTTTTAATTTTTTTTTGAAAAATTAAAATTTCTAATGTTATGGACAAATTCTTCTTTTTTCCATAACTTCCTCATACGGTGACCGTTTTTCGAACCGTTTGCAGCACCGAAATTGGGAAGACGAGAAATTTCCATTCATTCAACTTTGAAATAGTTCTAAGCACTTTAAATTTTGAGCATTTTACGACACTTAGGACATGAGCACCTGATCACGCCTCCCCATTGGGAAGCTTTTGGACCCTAAAAGCCTTCAACTACCTGTTAAAGAGGTGAGGGTACAACTCCCTCACTCTGTCCACCTCCATACACTTTGCCTTGTTCAGTTTGCTGCCTTTGAAACCAACCCGAACATAATCTACACTGCCCCTCCTTGAAGTGTGTGTCCTTTTGTCAAGGATTGTATCTTCTTTCAGCTCATCTAAGAATTCTGGCGAGAAAGATTCTATAGATGGCAGCTGAACAACATTTTCATGATCAAAAATCAAAGCATGTTGTATGTAGTGCAAATGTTCATCCCAAAGCTTGGGATGCTTGATGCAATAACCTCTCAAGAGGTGCACAATGGTTCTATTCACAACTTCGGTTTGTCCATCTGTTTGCGAATGGAAAGTTGTACTTTTATTCAACTTTGTGTCCATCATCTCCCATAGGTTGGACCAAAAATTCTCCACAAATCTGGAATCTCTGTCACTAATAATGGAAGTAGGCAAACCAAAGTGAATCCATACATGATGAAAAAATAATTCAGCAGTTTGTTCAGCAGTTATAGTTTTCTTACAAGGCATAAGTATACACATTTTGTTGAAACGATCAACTATTGCATATAAATAATCATGCTGCTTTCGCGATTTTGGCAAACCTCCTACAAAATCCATAGAGATGCTCTCCCATGGTCTAGAAGGTACCGATAAAGGAGTATACAAACCAAGCTTCCTGTTGCTAGGCTTGCTTGTAGCACATAATGAACAACCTCTTATGAACCTTGAAACATAATCTACCATGCGAGGCCAATAGCAATACCTCTGTAGATGTGCAACTGTTTTGCTCACACCAAAATGGCCAACAATAAGAGAAGAATGAGCTTCTCTTATGACATTTATCCTCTCCCCCTATGGTATACACAACTTTCCAAAATGAAACAACAAACTGTTATGCATGTGATAGTCATTTTCCTCTACATGATTTCCTTTACTCAAGTTATGTTATAGACAATTTTGTGCCTTACAGCAACAGTCATGAATTGTCAATAATCCAAGGGATCCAAAGTCCCTAAACATGATGTTCTTACCCCTAGAGGAACAAGGTCAGCAAACCAACAGCTCTCAGATCAGTTCTCCACCTGAAAACACTCAAAAACAAGCGATCCTGAAATCAAAGCAGGTGCTCCACTAGGCTTCTGCGCTGAAACTCAACTCCTCCATGGTGTACCTGCGTTGCAAAGCAAGTGGAACAAAGGCCACCTGCACTGAGCGAGATGGGACAAGTGGCACACTGAGTCATTGCTCTGGAATCTTCCAAAAATGACACTTGGATCAGGGATTTCGCCTTGTGATGAGTCAGAGGCTCTGTTTCTCCAAGTGGAAGCAAGGTTCTCCAAGTGGACTCAAGAACTGAAGATCAACTGAAGAGAGAGAGGACACAAGGCAGCTACACATCAGTTGCAAGCTGACTCATCCTTTCTCAATTCATCTATATATTGAGCTCTCTCCTATGAGCTCAGGAGGCTGGAATTTTGTGCAAAGTAATGCTATGCTGTTGGTTTCACTATAGAACTATTGGGTGATTGCTTGAAGGAGGTGAAGAGGAGAAATTCTTTCTGCTGGGAGGTGTTGCTGGATTGGGGCCTTCAATGGTTGTAACTCTCTCAGAACTTTACTTATTCATTAATAAAAGCTATTGAGGTTCTTCTATATGCATTTGTTTCAATGATGTGTTGTGATAATTGTATATTTGATTTATGCTAATCCGTGAATCAGTTATGATTGCATGCTTCTTGTAGTTTCCTTCTTTGTTATTTTGCAGGATCTCATTGTAGTTGGGCCAGCAAAAGAGCAAGGAGCTGGGAGCAAGTAGCGAAGAGAAGAGTTTGGATTCGACATTAAGCGCAAGGCAACGGTTAGTGCATTTCCTCATTCTCTCTTGCTTTCGTAAAGAAGTAAACCTTAAGTAGTTTTCTTTACAGTTGTTGCTGAGGTACTATCACCCTTAGAGTGGGATAGGGTCATCCGAGTCGGATACTTTTCCCTACAACAAACTGGCAACTCCACTGGGGATCGTATCTGTTTGATTGTTTGTAGTATTCTGCTATTCATTTCCTGAACAAAAGAGTACCAAATCGAAAAGCTTTTGACTATATCAAAAGCGAAGTAGAGGGCAGCTACTCTAGCTCATTTCTGAGCATGTTCATGATTTGAAGAGCTGATCTACAAGGATCCTTGTAAGCTCTTAGTGATAGCTTTTCATCCTCATAATCATCCCTTTGTGTGTACTTGACTGATTGCTTCTGATTTGAGCAAAAACTGTGCATTTTTGAGAAAATTGTGACCCGAAAACTGAGAAAACGCAACTTTCGTTTTCCAAAGCAGGTAGTACACAGGCTACCTGCTTTGCAACGCAGGTCCCGAAGGGGCTATCTGCGCTGAGAGCCAGACTGGCTGAGCAGCACCTGCGTTGGCCCAATTTTGCCTTGTGCAGTTGGGGTTTCCTCCCTTTTTCTTGCCTGTTTTCACTATAGGTTTTGCAGCCAGTTACCAGTCTCGTACCTATTCTGAAACCAGCCTTACTTGCCATCATTCCGCCTCTGTTATATAACAAAATTGTACTTGTTCTTTTGTATTTCTTACTTCATTTACAATTTCCCATAACGAAGAGTAAACTAGTCTTGCTTTGGCCTCTTAGATCTGAACCTCTGTTAGGCATTTTGCTGGTCTAAAGAGTTAGCTTGTTTGTTGTCCATAGCTGATTAGTCTTTTTACTTTCGTCATTATGGTTTGATTTCATGTATTTCCAGTGATTAAACAAGTAAATCTTAAGGTGTCTTTTGATTTTGGACAAACTTGTTTGTTTTCGCTTTAAATTGAAATCAATGTTATATAACAACTTTCTTTTTGTAATACATCAACATTAAGAAAGGGAAAAGAAAATACATGCATTGTGCATTTTGCATTTGAAAAAGTTTGCATGATGATTTAGGAGAAAGTGCATTAGTTTGTGCTGTATGAACTGTGTGAAAAGATTTGCCTTTCTTCTCCCTCAGTAGTTAAGATTTTCATCAGTCAAAAAGATTTGAAAAAGCTTGCTTCTCATCTTAGGCTGCATTTAGGAATTTTTCATATACATCTCGTGGTGAACCTTGAAAGGAAAACTTTAAAAAAGATCAACTTAAAATATACTGAATGAATCTAACAACGCATTTGAAACATAACGCAAACACATAGAGGTCTAGGTAGAGACGTGTTCCGGCGTCGTTAAACATAGTGACTGTCGATCTCTACGAAGGTGGGTGATTCCTCCTGAGAGTCGGTGGCACTAATACGGACTTGTGCTCCCACGTACCGTCGCGTATATATTGGGAGACCCCTATAGGAATTTATCCTTTATCCTTAGGAAGCCGTGTCGGCCGCCCTACTGATCGCAATGCAGTGAACACAGCATTCACGAAGATCGACCACCCGTACCGTAAAACGTATTCTGTGGTTTCGCGAAAGGTTTGGCACACCCTCTGCCTAGATCTCCAGAGCAGTTTCTTTTGGCCTTTTTCAAACTCTATAACTGAAAAGGTCCAACCGAGCATTTGTCACTTCGGGCTCGTTAATACATCGAAGGAGACTAGAGTCATCTTTAGCTTTTTCTCGACTCTTAAAACATGAAAAAGCAAAGTTATGTTTAAAAGCGTCTAATAAAATTCATTCAAATCGGAAACACAAATTTTCCCCTTTATATTTTAGTTGATCGAGTAATCCGCAATCGTGGAAGAAAGTCAATTGAATATCCGTCGTTCTCGGAGGCTTGCGAGTCAACCGTCTTTGTCTCCGGAATCGAAAACAATCCGGACAAAGCGAGCTCGTCGAACCAGTTCAAAATCTCCTTTAAAAGTTAGAACAAGTGTTCCAACAACATCTGAGATTCTGGTTACCCCAAACATTTCCGGAAACCATGCCTCTATAGAAGAAGTTCAACCGCCACAGAAGGACAGTAATACTGATCCTAGTCTGGGGGAAAATACTTGTATAACTGAACCAGTTCCATCTGTAACTGGTCCAGAGAGTTTTGTTCCTCAAACATTTGTCGCTGTTGATACAACCCCTTCTTCGGCACCGGAAATCTTTTACGGACCTGACGGTCTTCCTCTTCCACCTGGTCTGATTGCGATAGAGGAAATTATAGAGGAACCGCAAGTATCCACTCCAACTCATTTTGGAGTAGGGGTCACTCTATTTCCTGCTACAACAGAAGTTTGTCCATCACCAGTGGAAGTTCCTGTAGAATCACTAGGCAATCAATTGGATAGACTCAAAATGTCTGAACAACCGTCGACATCTAGGACTGTGTCAAATGACACGGCGACGGCAGAATTACCTGCTGCAAATCCGACAATGTTCGCTGGCATACCATCTGTCCCAACTAGCTCTCAATCGCTAGAAGGAGTCCACCAAGGGACTATCTCGACAGTATGGTCTGTTCTTGTCTGTTCCGGAGTAATGTCTGGTAACTCTTATGGTGAGACTCATCAAATTGACCCTTTTGGGAATCAATTTAGGCCATCCAGTCCTCCAGGACAATCAATTTCCTTGAGTTCTGGATTATCACCGTATGGGGGGCAGTATGCCTTTTCATTACCCCCTCCGGGAGGGTACCCATACGGGAGTTCTCAACCTTACTCAAGTTATGGTGGAATTGCAACGAGTAGTTGGGTACCTATGCTATCCCAGCCACCAAGAGTTGTATATTCTATGCAACAGTGTGTACCTGTGATGAACATCCCAACTACACCGGCTATCGTAACCGTGTCGCAAGTTCAAACGATGCCTGTTGTATGTCAACCTCAGATTTCTCAGGTTCTCATGCAACAGCCCCTTGACCCTGCGACCCAACCACAATCGCCTACTGGTGGGGCGACACAAGTACAATCGGGTACAAGTACCCCACATCTTGGTCCAATGGTTAGTGTAGCGCAACAACCCATGGTATCGCAACCGTGGATAGTGCAATACCAACAGCCACAATTCCAGCAAGTGTACCAAGGTTCTGAACAGCAAATCTTTGCGAACTGGACAACCATATATCCAAAATGGTCAAAATCAACCACTTTATAGTGGTCAAGTCCATCAACTGTATCAGTCATACCAACATCAACTCCATTATGCTGGTATGCAAAGACCAACTGTTCAGGCGATTCCATCGTACCCTGGTTACGCTTCACCTAACTTGAATCAACAGTTACCATTCGTGGCGACTTTAGAGTTGCCTGATTTACATGGGTTAACCAATGATCCAATTGCTTACGCCCCATGGTGGCCAGTGATCCCGCACAAACTTCCATCCGACATTCCTAAATTCAATGGAAATCCAGGTGAAGACCCGTCGAATCATGTGATGACCTTTCATCTATGGTGTTCGTCGAACACTTTAAATGATGATTCGATAAGGCTTCGCCTCTTTCAGAGGACATTGACAGGTCCAGCGGTGAAATGGTATATAGAATTGCCAAGAGCTTCGTTCGACAATTTTAGCTCCCTTGCCACGACATTCTTAACCCACTTTCAATTGCCAATAAGGTATGAAATGGGAACAGAGATATTGACTAACTTCAAACAGACAACCGCAACTCATAAATCAGATCATATACATGAGTGGCGACGTCGACGAAGAATGGTTAAAACATACGTTCCTGATCAGCTTTTAGCTGAGTGGTTTATAAAGTCGTTACTTCCGGCCATAACGGAAGATGTGGCAAAGGGGGGAGTCGTAACGGAAGAGCAGGTTATTGCTCGTGCACAATATTTGGACTTAGTATATACTCAGTCCGGCACGCTCTATGACAAAATACCAGACGCCCCTAGACTAGAGTTTTCAATCCCTCCTCCTCCTAAATCAAATAGTGACTCTCATGCCGGCGATGGCGTGATTGGCACGGCAAACACGAATCCGAAAAGGACCAATCAAAAGAAGGCCCGTAAGGATTCGAATCAAAATGCGCATGAAGAATTTCTTGCTTCGGAAGTAAATGACGTATCGACCGATAAAGGCAAAGAAACCAATCAACCAGGAAGCAAGAAGAAACAAAACAAAGGGAAGAAGAATAAACAAGGTGGGTCATCCCCTAAGAAAAATTCTTCGAACCCTCCTGGGAATAGGAAACCGAGTCCATGTCAAATATGCGATGACAAAGATCACAACACTAAGAATTGCCCATTCAAAGCTGAGCTAAAGAGGTTCTTTAAGAGTCCTCATACCTCAACTGTGTCAAGTGATCCATTTCCTAACCCAGGTCAAAATCTGGTTGATAGTGGAAACGCTTCCCCATCTCAAGTGCTTATGTTGTCGGTTTCAAAACAGCAAAATGATGCTTTGATTTCGACAAGGAACAAATATTATGGGAATCCACAGGTGTCGAACGATAAAGGTAAAGATCAACCTAGCAGTTCGACAACAACTTCGGCAGAAGTTGTACCCCCCATCACGCATGAATTAACGATAAAACCGCCAAAGGGAGTAGTACACAAGTTGACCTTTAATCCTCGTGCCAGAGCGGCACAACATTATAACATAGTGGAAGATTTGGCGCAATCGCCATCTGCTATGTCGACTCTTGAGGTACTACAACATTGCCCATCCCAAAGGCAGACATTGTTATCAGCAATTGGTGGGGTGGATCCTAAAGATTCCAATCTGGTATCCTTTGATCACAAAGGGTATGATCCTCAGTTACCAGCTCAGCTAGCTTTCCTCGTCCAAGTGAAAGCCCTCAACAAAACAGTTCATAGAATGATTATTGATGAAGGGGCATCGACATGTATTATGTCGATGAGTTGCTGGAAAACTTTAGGATCTCCAACCTTGTCGCGATCATCGACAACATTAAAAGCATTCGACGGAAGGATATATACCCCTTACGGTATCCTTAGTAACCTGAAAGTTGAACTAGGGGGCAAAACAGTAGAAATAGATGTTGAAGTCATTGATGGCAATCTTGACTATAACATCCTACAGGGAAGACCATGGATTTATGCCATGCAAGCTGTTGTGTCGACTTATTTTAGGAAGATCGCATTCCCCTTTGAAGGAGGGATTACGGTCGTCGATCAACAAAACTTCCTCCCTAATGGTTCACAAGTTACAGGAAGCGTTCCCATGATCCATGGCAGCGACCGGTCGATTCAAGATATTGGAGTAGGTCTGTTGAAAGATCCCACTATGATGGGAACTTTCGCGCTACCACCTCCTATTTGCATAGGAAATGTACCATTTGTAGCAACATGCAATATGGTATCCACCTTGAAAGTCACAGAAGGCAGAGTCGCTATGGATCATTTGATGGTTTTGCCACCAAGCCCCATTGAAATATTGTAGCAATCAATGTTTCAGACCTGGGAGGTGAACCCCAATCAGCGCTCATCGAGCGTTTGGGTAGATAGATCTAGAGAATATGGTACCCCATTAGATCCTTGGTCAAAAGTACATGGGACTGACGAAGGGATCTTACAATCAATGATGATTGAGGGGGCACCATGGAATGACCACCACCATCGTTCCCTTCTTCCGGAATACGAAGAAGATACTCGAAAAGATCTTTACCACCCTTCAGTCTTTGAATTCCTAACAAATACTGTAAACACGGTGGATTCCGAGCAAAACTTATCCAATATTGAAGAGACTATAGCCATAAATATCTCGACCAAAACAGGTGTTGTAGAGAATATTCATGTTGGCAAAGGTTGTTCCCCTTCAGAACTGGAAATATATAACACTCTTTTTCGCGAATTTAGAGATGTCTTTGCTTGGTCATATGATGAAATGCCAGGCATCGACTCGAGTATCGTTGAACATGAAATTAAAATGTATCCTGATGTCAAACCAGTAAGGCAACGGCTTCGACAGGTTCACCCTAAGAAAGCCGCTGCCATTAAGGCAGAAGTTGAGAAACTTCTCCATGCTGGATTCATCTACCCGGTTCCGCTAACTGATTGGGTATCGAATATTGTACCTGTTATGAAAAAACAAGGAACAATACGAGTGTGCGTTGATTATAGGGACGTAAATCAAGCTTGTCCGAAGGACAACTACCCTACACCCTTCATCGACCAGATAATTGATGAATGCGCCGGATGTGAAATCTTTTCCTTTATGGATGGATTCTCCGGGTATAATCAAATTAATATCCGCCCGCAGGACTAGTCGAAGACTGCATTTATATGACCGTGGGGCACATTCGCTTATCGAAAATTACCCTTTGGCTTGAAGAATGCAGAGGCGACTTTTCAGAGGGCTATGAATTATGCCTTCCATGACATCAAGAGCATTGTTCAACCATATCTCGACGATCTTCCGGCTCATTCGCGGAAGCGGACTGATCATCCGCAGCATTTAAGAGCGATATTTCTACGTTTCCGACACTACAAGATAAGACTCAACCCACACAAGTGTGTGTTTTGCGTCGGTTCTGGTCGTTTACTCGGCTTTGTAGTCTCTAAAGATGGAATTCGTCTCGACCCTTGTAAGGTTCAGGAAATCATCAATTTTCCTCCACGTTCGAACTTGCTTCAGATTCAGAAACTCCAAGGGAAAGCAAACCTTCTGAGGAGGTTCATTCCAAATTACGCAAAACTTGCTAAAGATTATACACGTCTTTTGAAAAAAGATGTACCCTTCGATTGGGACCAGGTTGCGCAAGCTTCCTTTGACGCTTTGAAAGAATCTCTAGTAAAAGCATCATTAATGTACGCCCCAGATTATCTTAGGGATTTTAACCTGTATCTAGCTGCAGCAGATACAACCATTGCGATGGTTTTAGTTCAAGAAGTTGATGGAGTTGAACATCCTGTATATTATTTAAGTAAAAACTTAAATGATACAGAAAGTAAATATTCTTATGTTGAAAAGCTAGCGCTTGCTGCTGTTCAAGCGGTACAGAGATTTCGACATTATATCCTCTTTAGGAAAACTACCATTTTGTCAGATTGCAACCCCATGACTTATATACTATCGCGACAGTTGCTGGGGGGTAAGTATTCCAAATGGATAGCGATTCTTCAAGAGTTTGATCTGGAATTTGTAAAATCCAAGTCAAAGAAAGCTCTGGTATTCGCAGAATTATTATGCGACCTCCCTTCGTCGTCCAACGATGAAACCTCCAAGGAATCAATCGTGGACGAGAATTTGTTTCTGATATCTGCAAGCGATGAATGGTATGGAGATATAATTGTCTATCTCCAAACCCAAAAGTTTCGGCCAGACACCTCACACTCCGAACAGAAACGTATACGATACCAAGCAAAAGACTACATGATCGTCGGTGATACTCTTTACCGTCGTGGTATCGATACCGTTCTGAGGAGGTTTCTCACCCATGAAGAAGCCGAAAAAGCCCTGAATGAGTGTCATTCAGGCGCGTGTGGGGGGCATCAATCAGGTTTCGCTACAGCCCAAAAGATATTAAGAGCAGGATATTTTTGGCCAACAATGTTCAAAGATTGCATAATCGCAGTCCGAAGTTGCCATTCCTGCCAAATCTTTGATAGCAAAACCAGAAGACCGCTCGCACCCCTGCAACCAATAGTTGCAGTTGGGCCTTTCACCAAATGGGGCATCGATTTCATGCAATGTAACCCCACCTCGACCGGGGGGCATGGGTATATTATAGTCGCAGTAGACTATTTTACCAAGTGGGCCGAGGCGATGCCTACATTGGACAATACCGGTGAAACAGCTGCCCTATTCTTTTTCAATCATGTAGTCGCCAGGTTCGGCGTACCCCAGGCTATAGTTACAGATCATGGATCGCATTTCCGCAATCACATGATGGTTGAATTAGCTGACAAACTAGGGCTATCTCACGACAACTCTACTCCGTATTATCCACAAGCCAACGGAAAAGTTGAAGCAATCAACAAAGTCCTGAAGCGTATGTTGCAAAGGATGATCGGGGTTCATAAAAGAAGATGGCACCTAATCCTGTATGCAGCCTTATGGGCCTACCGAACCTCGGTAAGAAACGCAACCGGATTCACACCTTTCCAGTTGGTGTACGGTCTAGAAGCAGTCTTACCGATCCAGTGTGAAATTTCGTTGCTTAAACTCGCAATTGATCTTCTCCCCGGAACTTCGGAAGAAGAGGCTCGTTTCTTGGAATTAATCCAATTGGATGAAACCCGTCGTGATGCCGCTTTGGCTAACGAAGCCCATAAGAAACGAGTCAAGGCTCAGTTCGACAAAAATGTCAAACCCCGTGTCTTCTCAGAAGGTGATTTGGTCTTGCTTTATGACCAAGAATCCGATAAATTAGGAGCAGGTAAATTCAATTCCTTATGGATGGGCCCCTATATTGTTAAAAGAGTGTTAGCAAAAGGAGCTAACGAGTTAATAGATTACGACGGAATTCCACTGGTGCAGCCCCGGAACGGGCTGTACCTCAAGCGTTACTATGCTTAAATAGTAACCTGCATGCTTTTGTTGTATTTTGTTTTCGCCAAAGTTCTTGTTCTGGTTGAGTGATTCCCCTTTTTCATTCATTGCAGATGTCAAACCTTATGGAGACATGTGTTGGATATGCCGACGGAGCGAGTCGTAGTTCGCGGAACCTATCCTCTGCAGCCTGGGCCATTTTTGATCCAAGCGGCGAGTTAGTAAGTTTCAGAGGTGTATGTATTGGGCAATCAACGAATAACATCGCTGAGTATAGCGCGTTGATAGAACTACTCTCTGATGCCATCACACGTGGCATATGCCGACTAATCGTCAGGCTAGACTCACAGCTCGTAATACGACAACTCAATGGTATATATTCTGTCCGCAATCCAGCTATTTATCGCATGTTCCTAAGAGTAAAAATCTTGGAAAGACGATTTGATTCAACTCAATATCAACATATTTCAAGAAATTTAAACACATTAACTGACTCATTAGCAAACTATGTGTTAGATAGACATTTGCAACATTTATAAAAAAGGACACATCATAAAAGAGTGTACATATGAATCATCCAAATCAACCAGAATAAAACTCGAAAATCAAAATATATATATAAGCTGTTCATAAAGTTCATACATAATGTCCTGTAACCGAGACAAAAATTGGTCATATGACCTAAAAACTCAAAAATGCTAGGGGGCACCCTAGCCTAGTGATGCTCCTGATAGTAAGCCACAGTCTGTGCTATCATGCGCAGAAGACGGGTCCATCGTCTAGGTACACCGATAGTATGCTGCTGCATCGGTAAAGGTAACTCATCACTCTGTACATCCGGAAGACCACAGGTAAGGTTCTCAACCTGCCCCTGCATAGCTGTAAGGGTCTTTGTGTCGCTAATATCACGGATAATAACTCTCTGAGCAGGCTCCTCTGCCGAAGCAACAACAGGTGGTCTCAGACGAACTGCCGGACGAACAGGACCGACATCTGCAAGCACACATGAGTTCAATTAAAGTCTTGATAGAATAAAGCACAAGAACATTATGAATGAAAACAATGAACAGTAATATGGTTGAAGTTCTTACCAGTAGCATCGCACTGAGCACCGTCTGGCAGTACCATATCCGGATCACCCCGGAAATCCATACCAACATATGGGTACTCGGAAAAAGCCATCTCCTGGCGATCGAACCACCTGAAGAAAGCGGCATTGAAAGAAATTTGGGATTGACCTGCATGTCTGGACATGTGATCGACCCATCGCTGCATACGTGGCTCGGTAGGAGAAGGCACTCTGAGATCAATGTACTGAGGTTGCATCAGAGGGATCTTCTCCAAGGCGAAGGCAGTCAGAATCGAACCAAAACCAAAGTTCTTCAGCTTCCCGTCCTTCACCTTGTTCAATTGACTTTTCATTTGAGTAAGCACTACATCACTCCAGTTGAAGATCTTCGGTTGGAGACACTCCAAGGCATGCTGCATATGAGACCTGTTGGCAACATGTAAAGATGCGCAACCGGCCATCCTACCAAGAGTATACAGAATAGACCTGAGAGGCCTGCTAGTAACATCACGGATGACTACCTTGTTGTCTCTGCTCGGCTAGGACCCCTCCCTGCAATACTGGCGGACATAATCTCTCACGGAATCATTCCCCCGAACTGTACCTGATAAAGAAATGGGGGCACCCCGCCTTGACAAGCCAGTCAAGAAGTAAATATCTGTCATAGTCAATGGAATAGGTTTGTTCCTGATCTGGAATACTTTGTTAACAGGATCCCAAGCATCAAGCAAGTACTGCAGTAGTGAAATCTGTGCTCTCATGCTTGAGATACGGAAAAACTTCAGCATACCACAGTCTCGTAGCGCGCCCACCGTAACAGGATCATGAAGGGCAATCATATCTTCTTCTTCATGTTCTCGTTCTCGCCATGTAAGGGCCATCTTGATCAAGAATCCCTGCAAAACAAACAAGAGAATGAGTCAGCTCCTGAAATTGATGAAAAACTGGCGAAAATTTCATCAAAATCTGTAAAAAATTGTTGCTTTTATGCCCCAAAGCAGGTGCCCAGTGTACTACCTGCGTTGGGGGACAAGCTGCCTTCAAGCAGCTTGGATCCCAACGCAGTTTTCGAATGGGGGACCTGCATTGATCAGAGGGCGCCCTGGCAAAACCCCAGGGGCTCAATAGAATAGCAAAACAGGCATAAAACAGGAAAATGAAACCATGAAAATGAAGAGCTAAGGTTTAGCTCCTACCTGGTCCAAACGACGCCGAAAATCGTCCGCAGAATCTCCCGGAATCAGCTGATGAAAATCGAGGGGAAAGAGGCTCCTCCAAAGCTCCAACAAGCAAAATGCAAATGAAATGGTAAAATGAGAGGTAAAAACCCTTTTTATTTGATTTCTTACGTAATTCGAGGTAAATATTAATGTGTTAATCTCATTTTCAAGTAAATATTACTCATTTCTAACTAGTTTGTTGCAGCAATTTGAAAATGCAGTGCTATCAGTGAAAAAGAGAAGCTAGTTATGGTAGAAAATCAAAAGTAAACCATATATTTGAGCAAGGTTTGATCGCTTTCAAGCTCGTTAAAAAATGAAGTCATCACCGAGCAGTTTTAGCACATAGTTCATGCTCGTTAAAAAATAAACATAAATTGTGAGCAATCTTCCCCTAGAGTTCAAGCTCACGCAGAAAAAATGAACCGGTAAATAACCTTGAGAAATGTAACCTTTGACTGCCATATTAAAAGCCATTGGTCGTGTTTATATGCCATCACCTCCATCCGTTCATTTGGCCAATCGTTCATCTCCATATGTTTGTTTACCCTTTTTGAGGAACAGCTGCGAAGAGTGATTTCACTAAGCCATCCTTGTGACACTGCCGTGATTGGAATATTCCAACCTGTACCTGGAATCTGCTGCTGCCCTGTTCATCACTCGTTCCTCAAAAGACGAGTCTTCTTTGAGCTCTTTTCACTGACTCGTAAAATATGAAAAATTTGCCGAGTTTTGGCCTTCCAGCTCGTTAAAGCGACCGGAAAGCTATCCCTCCTCTAGATTTTATTCTTTTTGGACCTGAGGGATTATTGCACAAAAAGATCGAGCGCTTGTTTTGTTCGGCTCGTTAAAGCAATCGAAAATTCATCCCTTCTGTATTGTTTTATACTTTTTCGGACTTAAGGGATTAGATGACGAAAAAGGAATTTTGGAGTTGACTTTATGTACCTTTTCAGACTCTCTAAAAATGAAAAGGACCGAGTTATCCTTGTCGTTAGACTCGTTAAATTCATTAAATAGCGACAAACTTGTCTTTAGACGAGAACGAGTTTCCCTATCGCTAGGCTCGTTAAAACATAGCAATGGGCTTGCCCGAAGGGCAGGTTATAGAACAAGCATATGTTATCCTCCTCAAGCTTGATAAAAATAAAGAGGTACTGGTCAGCAATGACTGGGGAAAAATTGGGAGAACCTCACAGCTTTAATGGTAGCAAGTCGCTCTTGAACATGACACTTTGTCCTCCGTATCATATCGGGTTGGGTTGTTTCATTCACCGGTCTCATCACCATGGTCCTCGCCACACCATCCACATTTGGGGTAATGCTACCAATCCATCACATCAGTGTCGTTATATGTTCAAGAGATGTTCTTCTGCAAAGAGTCAACCGTGTCCCATCCACTGCCATACATTGTCCTTCATCCATTTCATGACCGCCACCCTGAATCATACATCACAGTTTGTTTTCACCTCATCACAATCACTAGCTCTGTTCCGTGTCACTGATGTGGGATTCATTAAGGCCCTCCTTTGACGGATCGCTCCTTGTCGACATCAGCTCATTATCCAAAGAGTTGATCTAGGAACAACCCCTTCAGTACTTTGAAGCTTGCATGCCTCAATGGCAAGTTTCTCACTTCCGGCGACAGGTATACATCAATGACCTTCGACCAGAAGATTTTGCATGGTGGTCGACGCCAAGTCCTTTATTCCCACCATGTGAATTGTACTGCCGTACCTTGAGGGTCATCATCCTTATCGGTGATTCCTCTCACGCTTGTTAACGGTTTACATCATTGACCGGTAATCAAGCGATGTCTTTCCATGTTCGACTTCAAGAAATTCTCACATGGATCGACTTGTGCATCGAGTGAAGATCGGAAGAGATTGAAGACCCCGGATCTAGTTTCATCCATCCGGGCTGCGATATATATTCAGGATATAAAGACATTTGATATGTACATCATTATAGCAGATGATCATCCTTCTCAAAGGATGATAATTTCAGCAGAGAATTATCAGTCTACCATCAGACGATCGTCTGTTCTATGTACCAAAATGTATTTATAAAGCTGAGCATGGGAATGTCTGCCTCAGCTAGATCATGAACAAGTATGAAAAATAATGTATTGTATTGTATCTTATTACAGGACACTTCTCAGCAGATTGAATGAACTTCGGATCCTCCTAATAAACCATTTCACCCGATAAACGACCTCATACTTTAGGGGGCATCTGTTATAGACAATTTTGTGCCTTACAGCAACAGGCATGAATTGTCAATAATCCAAGGGATCCAAAGTCCCTAAACATGATGTTCTTACCCCTGGAGGAACAAGGTTAGCAAACCAACAACTCTCAGATCAGTTCTCCACCTGAAAACACTCAAAAACAAGCAATCCTGAAATCAAAGCAGGTGCTCCACTAGGCTTCTGCGCTGAAACTCAACTCCTCCATGGTGTACCTGCGTTGCAAAGCAAGTGGAACAAAGGCCACCTGCGCTGAGCGAGATGGGACAAGTGGCACACTGAGTCATTGCTCTGGAATCTTCCAAAAATGACACTTGGATCAGGGATTTCGCCTTGTGATGAGTCAGAGGCTCTGTTTCTCCAAGTGGAAGCAAGGTTCTCCAAGTGGACTCAAGAACTGAAGATCAACTGAAAAGAGAGAGGACACAAGGCAGCTACACATCAGTTGCAAGCTGACTCATCCTTTCTCAATTCATCTATATATTGAGCTCTCTCCTATGAGCTCAGGAGGCTGGAATTTTGTGCAAAGTAATGATATGCTGTTGGTTTCACTATAGAACTATTGGGTGATTGCTTGAAGGAGGTGAAGAGGAGAAATTCTTTCTGCTGGGAGGTGTTGCTGGATTGGGGCCTTCAATGGTTGTAACTCTCTCAGAACTTTACTTCTTCATTAATAAAAGCTATTGAGGTTCTTCTATATGCATTTGTTTCAATGATGTGTTGTGATAATTGTATATTTGATTTATGCTAATCCGTGAATCAGTTATGATTGCATGCTTCGTGTAGTTTCCTTCTTTGTTATTTTGCAGGATCTCATTGTAGCTGGGCCAGCAAAAGAGCAAGGAGCTGGGAGCAAGTAGCAAAGAGAAGAGTTTGGATTCGACATTAAGCGCAAGGCAACGGTTAGTGCATTTCCTCATTCTCTCTTGCTTTCGTAAAGAAGTAAAACTTAAGTAGTTTTCTTTACAGTTGTTGCTGAGGTGCTATCACCCTTAGAGTGGGATAGGGTCATCCGAGTCGGATACTTTTCCCTACTACAAGTTAGCATACACATTTAAAGTAATCATCAGATGCATATTGTTCTATGTAACTATCATTTACAATGGAATCATTCTTAAGTAAAGTAGCAACACCAATAATAGGCCTTGAAAGCATATCAGCAACCTTACTCAAAGTACCTTTCTTATACCTTATTACCAAATGGAACTGTTGCAAGAAGACCATCCATCTGAAGTGTCGTGACTGTTGTAACTTGCTTTGTGATTGCAAGTACTATAAGGGCTGATGGTCGGTATGTATAACAGTTTCTTTGCCCATCAAGTAGTGTTTCCACTTTTAGATGCTTTGTACCAATGCATACAACTCCTTATCATATGTAGGATAATTTACAACAGCACCATTAAAAGTTTCAGAATGAAAAGCAATAGGTTTACCATGTTGTAGAAGAACTGCACCCATAGCATAATCACTAGCATCAGTTTGTATCTCAAATGGCTGTCTCAAATCTGGTAATGCAAGGACTGGAGCTAAACTAATCTTCTCTTTCAAAGGTTCGAAAGTTTTTTTCTTCTTGCCTCCCCATTGGAAAGCATGCTTCACACTTGTCACTGCATGCATAGGAGCGGCTATAGAAGAGAAGTTAGAGATAAACTTCCTCCAATATTGAGCTGCACCCAAAAAGCTTCTTACCTCTGTTATGGATTTGGGAGTAGGCCACTTCACAATAGCCTCAATCTTAGCAGGATCAATTCTCAAAGCACCTCCTCCTACTATGTGTCCCAAATAAACCAAAGAAGTCTTTCCAAATTCACACTTTGACATTTTAAGAAATAATTGATTCTTCTTCAAAACATCAAGTACTTTTCTAACATGCATGACATGATCTTCTCTAGACTTGCTGAAAATTAAGATGTCATCTAAGTAGACAATAATGAAATCATCAAGAAAACGATGCAGGACATCATCCATTACCCGCATGAAAGTTACAGGTGCATTGCACAAACCAAACGGCATCACAAGCCACTCAAAGAGTCCTTGTTTGGTTTTAAAGGTTGTCTTCCAAATGTCACTTTCTTCAATTCTTACTTGATGATATCCACTACGCAAGTCTAGCTTAGCGAAATATCGAGCATCTTTCAGCTGGTCTAGCAAATCATCTATCCTTGGGAGTGGGTAACGATTCTTTACCGTTATCTTGTTCAAGGCCCTGAAATCAACACACATACGCCAAGTGCCATCTTTCTTTGGAATCAATACAATCGGTGACCCACATGGCGAAGTACTTGGCCTTATGAAACCCTTGTCCAACAAGTCCTTGATTTGCTTCTTTATTTCAGCATTCTCCATAATAGACATGCGGTACATGCCTATGTCTGGAAGAGGACAATCTGGATGCAAATGGATTTCATGCTGAATCTCCCTCTTAGGAGGCAAACCTGTAGGCTCCTGAAACAACTCATGATATGCATCAACTACATCATACAGATCTGATTTAAGTTTTGGATCACAATTGTCAAATGACTCATGATTCACATCAACCTTGGGCTTAATCATAGAAAGAACAAAATTCTTACTTGAATTGACCAGCCTTTTTACCTGTCTTGCATTCACCATCGCTATATTTGTCTTCTTGCGATGAGCTCTAACAATGAACTCCTTTCCATCTTTGAATAGATGATATTTGTTTTCATGGCGATGAAAGATAGCTTTCCTGTCAAACAAGTAAGGACTTCCCAAAACAATTCCTGCTATATCAAAAGGTACCACATCAAGTTCAACTGTGTCAATAAAATGTCCAGTAATTGCAAAGCACAATGTGCACTTTCTTGAAACTTGTAAATTTGCATCCTTGCAAATCCATCCAAGTGGATATGGCTTCGGATGTGGAACGGTCTCAAGTTTAATCTACTTGACCAAGTCCTCTGATATAAGGTTTGCTTGTGACCCACTATCAAAAAGTGTGTCAATTTTAGTATGTTTTGAAATCACCCTCACATGCAACAGTTCAATTATTTCTTCCTCATTAGGAGCTTGTACATGGCAGTTTGAGGTACTAATGCTAGCTTGAGTTTTAATTTCTTTTCCCTTCAAGTTTTTCAAACCCATGGCTGCAATTTTGGTTTCATCACCTGAATCTTCCCCTAAATGTTGTGGTGTAGATGTAGTAGCAGCAGTTTTCTGTTTCCCTTTGGATTTGTTAAATTGAGGTATTTTTTCAGGATATAATTTCCAACATTTTTTCTCTTCTTGGCCTAGTTTAGAATAGTGTTTACAGATCACTTTCTCAATCTCCTGTTTGACAAATGCATTCTTTTTTCCCTTTCCCTTGGAGGTTTTCTCTTTGTTTTTCCCCTTGGGGGGCTTGTTTCTACCCTATTCAAATTTGTTTTTTCCCCTTGCCTCTAAATGTGTATCTTGGACACAAACCTCGTCCAGGCTAGTAGGGTTAAACATCAAGATGGTGGGTCTAAGGTAGCTATGCAAGCCACCGATGTATTTCAGCAAGGTTTCTTGGGTCTGTAAATCTACCCCTAACAAGAGAGATCTTCTCTTGAATTCTTGGGTGTAGTTTTGGACACTCTGACCCTTAAGTTGTCTGAAATTTTGCCAATTCATAATGGCTTTCTGCATGTGAGCAAGAGGATAAAACTGTTTTGTAATGGCTAACAGAAATTCAGGCCATGTTAAGGTAACCTTACCAAATTTTTTTATCTCCCCTTTAGTCTTGGCCTCCTACCAGACCAGTGCTGCTCCATCCATTCTCAAAGAAGCCAACTAAATCTGTGTGGCATCATCATGCATATTTTGGATCCTCAAGTAAACTTCCAACTGCCTAATCTAGTTGTCAATCTTTTCTGCATTCACTTCACCATTAAACATAGGTAATTCAAATTTTACATCAAGCTTCAAAAAAGGACTTTTTCAAGAGGATCTATGCTTATGAACAAAAGAAGACGAAGATGAAGAGGAAGAAGGTGAAGATGAGGGTGGTGGATCACCATTTCCTCCATGTCCTTTCTTGGAATGATCATCATCCTTCTTACCTCCTTAAGAGCCCTCTCCTTCATGTGGATGTTTGGACCCTTCTCCAGCCAATTTCTCATTTCTTTCTTGGTACAATATCCTCACCATTTCAGTGAGGTCCAAGAAAGCCTTTCTGAAGGCTCTTTCTTCTTCTCTTGGATCTGTCTCTATAGGAATTTCTCCTTCATGTTCAGACATCCTTGAAGCTTCTGCTGAGACTCTTGAGGGTGAAATTGAAGGTGGAGGTGATGGCTCTCTGGCCTTCCTTGACTGAGGATTCTCTCGTTTTCTAGTCAACTGTCCCTCCCCTCTTTTAATTTTCAACATGGTACTTTGCAAGACAGTTAGAAGATCTTTGCACAAAACCCTGAGTTCTCATACCAACTTGATCTGAATTTTAAACTACTTGAAATTTGTTTGCAAGGTATTCAATTCATAATTAAACATGTTTAAAAGATTTCCATGTTTTGCAGAAAGAAAACAAATGAAATTTTCAGCTATTCATCAGCCATTCAAGCATAGAAGAGTTATTTCCTTTTACTGTTTAACACATTAAAATGAATTTTTTCTGCAAAACAAATCAACCACAAATGCAAAAGAAGTTGATAAAGCAGTTCACCCCTTCCAGGGCTACGTCTGCTGGGTCTAAAGCTTCCAACCGGGCTTGTCCTTGTTTTTATTAAATGCTCAAATTGAAAATACAACTGAATAGAAGCATCTACAGGTGAAATAGATGGAAAAAATATATTCAAAACACTTTAATCCTTCAGGATTGACTATTGGATCACCTCCAATGGATACCTGCAACCCTATAAAGTCTTCAAAAAACTGGGCCTTGGTGGCTCCTAGAGCTTTCACGTCTCGAAAACCTCTTCAAATTACCTCCGATGGCTGTAAAACCTACACTAATGGCTTCAGAAGGTCTAAAATACCCAAAATAAAAAAAAATCATCGAAAACCAACTTTCCTAGCCAAAGTTATGGCCATTTAAAGTTTCTCCAGTTTGCCCCTAGAAAAACTCCAGCTAACTTTAGTTAACTCCAGATAGCTTCGCCAATTATGGCGGGTTCGACAAATTTGGCGCTCCTGCCAAAATTTCGCCAACTTAACTGCAGTTACATTTAATGTTTGGGTGGTTGCCTTGGATTTCGTGCTGGCGGAATTGTTACACAGTAATTTGTCACTGTCTCCCTGTCAGTCACCCTACTATGTCAGGAATTCACAATAATCAAGTTCATGCCTTCTGAACCGGCCAAAAACCCACTTTTCCAAAGTTTTCATGATCAGCGCGTCTGTTTCTAAAATATCCACGATGACTGGCGCTTTATAACAGACCACGTGCGCTGCCAGCACGGAAGCAGACGCCTTTCCCGCGCTGATCAAATTTATGACCAGCGTAGCCTATGTTTGTACTTACCCGCGCTGACATGGCCCTTTCCATTATGTCTTTGCGACGTCAGTGCGCCAGGCCAGTTATGCACCCGCACTGATCCAGTTTTGGCGAATTTGTTCCAACAGCCAGCCTTCCAGATAACTCCAGACTTGGTTGTTGGCCTTGTGAGTATCGACTCCCTTCTATGGCATGTTTGTTCGACCCTTTGCAACTGCTTCCCTTGAAGATAAGCTCATCCTTCCACCCTTTTAGGAGGCTCCTTCTCCTATATAAACTTCCACCATTACCATGAGCAGCTAGTTTGGAATAGCTTGGATTGTGTGGAGCTTATAGTGCTCAGATTGTTGCTACTATAGGTATTTGGTGTGATAAGTGTGGAAGTGTATGATAGCTTAGGGAAGGTTGTGTTGTGTTGCTTGTGTGAGAGAGAGAGTTTCTTGTCTTGGGAGAATCATTTCCAAAGGTGAATGCTTGAGACACTTGCTGACTAGCCCCTCCTGAGAAGGATACCGACGTCAGAACATTTGGTTGTACTCTTCTCTGTTTGATTAATAATAGATGACTGCTATTATTGTTCCATTCTCATTTGTCTATGCAATGGTTAATGTGAATTACATCCTCTCTGACTGATGTATGGTTGCTTTTATTAGATTTCACGCTTGTGTTTGTTTCCTCTTTGTGTGTGTAGGTGTCTATTCATGGAGATCGCAGAGGACCGTGACTGGCCAAGGCGAAGGAGTGAAGGTAGCATCTCTTCATCAAACAACAGTGCTGGAATCCAAGTAGGTGCTCTTTACCTCTTGTTTAATTGCAATTAGGAACTTGCGTAGTAGCATTGAACGATTGTTGCTAGACCCATTCTGGGCTAGTAGGGATCGCCTCTATCCGTAGAGGGGATTTACCTCTCCAACAAGAATATTCATTTTTTAATTTTTTTTTGAAAAATTAAAATTTCTAATGTTATGGACAAATTCTTTTTTTTGCCATAACTTCCTCATCTGGCGACCGTTTTTCAAACCGTTTGCGGCACCGGAATCGGAAAGACGAGCACTTTCCAGTCATTCAACTTTGAACTAGTTCTAAGCACTTTAAATTTTGAGCATTTTACGACACTTAGGACATGAGCACTTGTTCAAGAACTACTTCCGATGAAATCTTATGATGCGAATGGTCTTATTATATTCCTTGAAATTTCAATTGGGTTTTCTAAGTGAATAAAAGAAAAGTTAAAAAATGCTTAAATTCTAATGAATCAAAAGTAAAATTTCCCTGAACCTATTGCAAATTTGAAATGGGTTTACTGCTTACTTCAAGTTTTTGAAAACAAATGAAAACCTGTAAATAAAATAGAACACGAATAAAAAAAAACTAAGGAAAAGAGAAACTAATAAGAAATGAGGACGAACATGTAAATGCGTACCTGGAAGGAAACTGTCTGCAGATTTTACCCCATAAATCTTCAAATTCTTCCTTTGATTTATCAAAAAAGTTTCTTCATTTAAAATCATCTCATTATTTATTTTAAATCTAAGTGTGCAATCAAACTAAATAAAATATGTTTATTCATGTTCAGGAAATATAAAATTTACCAGAAATAAATATAAAAATAGGCTCCCCTTTTGAATTGAAACAACAATTTATTATCTCTGCTTATTCTGAATAACTTGAGAGAAATCCATATTGTTATAGGGATTGTTCAATAATACCTTTAGTAAATGAATATGATGCATTTTGTAGCATCAAATAATAAACTAAAGATCAGAATGGGATAAAGCCACTAATTGTGGAAAAATATCAAAACAGATTTGAAGGTGTGCACAAAGCAGAATGGACATCCTTAACAAATTTCGAGGAATATGAATTTCGTATGATTACCGTAAAAGATTAGACTGACTACTAATGATTGAGTAAGAATTAAGCTTATCATAGACAGTCATACATTTCATGGGATAATGAGATCATGAAGCTCTTATATCCTCAACCTTTATCATATAAATTCCAAAAGAAAATCTTAGAAGGAAATCTCGAAATGAAGAAAAGTGGATTTGAGACGATCAATGCTAAGTGCAACCTCAATTGAATTTAATCAAGACATTATTCAAAATAAGCAGAGTAGAGGTATTGCTGCAAGAAATTTTAAAAGGAAAGCAGGAATTAAAACTTTCTGATAAGGAGAAAATGTTTTAGTGAACATGTATGAGAAGGTTGATTGCTTGTTTTATTTTTTAATCTACAAAACTGTTAAACACAAATTAACTATACAAAACAAACAAACTAAATTAATTCTACTCCTATTATAGCCATATACATGGAAATGACTAGGTATAGTCATATTTCCAGTGTAAGCATTCTCTCATTATTATTCCCGCATATATGTACAGTTCAAATGTTAGTAATAAACATACAAATCTAACTAAACTGAGGAAAATAAATCTAAAATAAGAATGTACAGTTATTGTTAGCAACTTAATTAAAATCTCTTTCTCTTGAAATTTTCTTTCGAATTGAATACTAATTGGATCATAGAAATCTGGATGGATTTCTATTAAGGATTGAGGAATGTTCAAAGGGAGAGATAATAGGCCAGATTGTGAAGATGGGATTTTAAATTCAAAGACCTGGAAAGAATTGCTAGTATTATGTACAAATGTTAAATCATTGACAATTTTCCTTGAAGGAAAAGTTTCCAAATATTTTTCAAATGAATTAATGAAAAATGAATGGAAATCTGTTAAGTACAATTGAAAATTATTAATTGAATTAGAATGCTGGGCAGATTGTAAAAATATATCCTCTAGTTGAGATTGTCTTTGAGGAAATAGAAGCTTTTGATAAGAAATTAACATCAATTGATATTCACATGTTAACAACTTTTGATGTTCATGGTTATAGCATGAAACTTCAACTTCCGAATAAAGAAATTTATCAATTGAGTGTTTGATAGTAAAGTGCTCAATATGGTAGCATAAAGTGTTAAAATTCTAAAAAATAAAATAAAAAAATAAATCTAAATTTGAACAAAATAAGTGTGAAAGAAAAATTAAAATCAAATCACTATTTTTACAACTAATCTTACAGCACAATTGGGATTGTTTTGAAATGATTTCTTTTTCACAAGGACTGGCAAAAATTATGGAATTTGAGTAATTTCGTATTCCAACTTGTGAACTAGAAAACGAATTATGATTATGACTAGGAATGAGAGCTTGATTATGATGTGAATCATAAATTAGAATGTTTTCTTGAATGGTGAAATCATGAAGATAATTTGTTACTCTAAAATGAGGATAGGTTGGAATAATTTCTAAATTGAAATGTTCCTCATTCTCAGATGTTATCTAAATTTTATCATGAGGATTCTCTTGAGAAGAATAGAAATCAACATCCTCAATGTCAGAGTAATTATCATAAAAGACTTCACAATTTTCCCTAGAATTCCCTTCAATCTCATCCAATATATCCAAACAAGGAGGAACAAGAATTTCATGTTCCTTAATGGAAAAATAATGATCATTAATTGCTTCTCTATTTTGATAAAAACTTAATGGTAATTCATTTAGATCAGCTTTTGTATTTTCTGAAATATCATTAATACCAAGACGGGAAAAATTACCATCATTAAAAATATCTGGATAAAGGGAAAAATGTGAACACGCAACAATGTATTTAAAAGTGTCTCTATTTGAGAACTCTTGTGCATTATGCTCATTGTAAATTTCAGATTGCAGATCATTCCTTTGCATGCTTATGCTTTCTTGAAGAAGGCTGTTTTTTTTCTCATCATGGAAAAATTTAGAAATTTGTACATCAGTTTGCATTTTATTATTTGCTTTGATTGCTTCTTGTACTTGTTGATTTGCGATCTGATTTTCTGAATTGACCGCAGAGTAATTTTCAGATTCCAAGGCAGCTCTTTGTCCAAAATCGTTGTTGTTGTCTTCTTGCATTTGATTAGAAATATTTTCCAAGCTTTGTGAAACTACTTCATCACAATTTATTTGCACATCCAAATTGGGATTCTCATTTATATTGTAATGAGATGAAACAAAGCTTGAATTAATTTCATATGGATTGGGAATGGGTGGAAGAGAACAAATATATTCAAACCAATCTAATGATTCTTCTTCCTTAGGTTTATCTTCCTCTTTAAATCTCAAGCAATTCAAATGACATCGAATATTAAAATCATTAACAGACTCATTTTCAAACCTTCGTAGATATTCAATTTCTTCACATACCTGTTCATAATCATTGCCGTCAAATTTACAAATGAAAATTGTAACAAATTGATCCCAGCTGTGGATTGAAGCAACTGGAAGAGTTCTACACCAGCTTATGGCTTTTGCCGCAAATGTGAGAGTAAAAATTCTGCATAAAATGCCTTCATCAATCCCTTGAAAATCATAATTTGAAACATTTTGAATAAATTGAAAGACATGGTTAAAAGCAGAAAAATTTCTTTTAGCATTGAATTTTACCTGAGACAAGAGTCTTACCACTTCAGGTGGAGTATTGGAAGATGCACGTCCATGGATGCAAATCCAAATTGGAAGCTTAAGAGGAGCCATCGTGATTTAAACAAAATGTTAAAACTGAAAAGACTCCAATAGACAACAGGTCTCAGGCCCTCCTGTTACACAACAATTTGTCACCGTTTGTCACCGTCCCTATTACCCCTCACCCGCACACTGGAGGACTCATTCCGGGACCTGTGAGAAGTGACATGACCTAAAACCACTTGCATCATATTCCTCCAAGTATGAGCTTCATTCTCCCTGAAGACGTCTCCTCCAAAATATCCATGAAAACAACTCTTTTTGCATTAGTGGGGGTCCACAGTTCACTGCCCGCGCTAATGAGGGAAATCCTATAAAAAGGGCGTGCCATTGGCACTCTGTCCCAGAGTCCCACTCGTGCCAACTGAATTGCCTAAAGTTTTTAACCACCAAGCTTCCGAAGGTTCTCTTCAACCCATTCACCAACTGAATCTATGTTGAGCTAGGATGGTTTGGCTTTGAATCTCCAAAGAAGGGAAAGTGGTTTGCCACCTCTCATGGAAGTTTCCAAGTGATAAAGCCAATCCCATGAATAATGTGGTTGATCCTATCTCTTTCTTCTCTATCTATAAAATCTTGCCTCTATGCCTTTAGCAAGTTAGTCACAATAGTTACAGTAGTTCTAGTTCCAGCATAGTGATAGAGAGTTTGAAGCTGCAAGAGCCTTCTTTGCACCCATAAGGCCAAATCTAAGTAAGGAGATTCTTGTCACCTAAAGAGAGAGAGGCTTGTTCCTCATCCCAACAAGCTTTGCAAGACTTGTGTAGCTGACTACCCAGCCAAAGGAGGATTTGACGTGAGAACAATGGTTATATTCTTCTTTGTTATTTATTAATAATAGATGACTATCATTATAGTTCCACTCTCATTGTCTTATGTTTGATGTTGAGTTATATCTTTTCTGACTAATATATAATTGCATCTACTAGATTTTATGCTTGTTTTCGTGTTGTTATTTTTATGTGCAGGTTTCCAATCACGGAGGTCATGGGGATCGTGACCGACCAAGGCAAAGGAACGAGGGCGACATCTCTTCGACGAACACTAGCGTTGGAATCCAGGTAGGTTCTCACCATCCACTTTTTATTTGCAATTAGGAGCTTTCGTGATAGCATTGTGTGATTGTTGCTAGACCTGGTCTGGGCTAGTAGGGATCGTCTTGCTCCGCAGAGAGGATTTACCTCTACAACAATTTGGCGACCATACTGGGGATCTAGATTTTTATGTACTCTGCTATGGATGGATGCACCCATACCATGTATATCATGTACTTTAGATATCAATTGTACTTCTTTATGCAAGCTCTCCGGTAGTCGTTTTTTCAGTCACGCATGTTCTTGTAAAGCATTTCACCCCTCTCTCTCTCGGGCCTCAAACTTTAGGGGGCATCTGTTACACAGCAATTTTTCACCGTTTGTCACCGTCCCTATTACCCCTCACCCGCACACTGGAGGACTCATTCTGGGACCTGTGAGAAGTGACATGACCTGAAACCACTTGCATCATATTCCTCCAAGTATGAGCTTCATTTTTCCTGAAGACATCTCCTGCAAAATATCCATGAAAACAACTCTTTTTGCATTAGTGCGGGTCTACAGTTCACTGCCCGCGCCAATGAGGGAAATCCTCTAAAAAGGGCGCGTCATTGGCGCTCTGTCCCAGACTCGCACTCGCACCAACCGAATTGAGTAAAGTTTTTAACCAACAAGCTTCTGAAGGTTCTCTTCAACCCATTCACCAACTGAATCTATGTTGAGCTACGGTTGTTTGGCTTCGAATCTCCATAGAAGGGAAAATGGTTTTCCACCTCTCATGGAAGTTTCCAAGTGATAAAACCAATCCCATGAACAATGTGGTTGATCCTATCTCTTTCTTCTCTATCTATAAAAGCTTGCCTCTATGCCTTGAGCAAGCTAGTCACAATAGTTACAGTAGTTCTAGTTCCAGCATAGTGATAGAGATTTTGAAGCTGCAAGAGCCTTCTTTTCACCCATAAGGCCAAATCTAAGTAAGGAGATTCTTGTCACCCAAAGAGAGAGAGGCCTGTTCCTCATCCCAACAAGATTTGCAAGACTTGTGTGGCAGACTACCCAGCCAAAGGAGGATTTGACGTCAGAACAATGGCTGTATTCTTCTTTGTTATTTATTAATCATAGATGACTATCATTATGGTTCCAATCTCATTGTCTTATGTTTGATGTTGAGTTATATCTTTTCTGACTGATATATAATTGCATCTACTAGATTTTATGCTTGTTTTCGTGTTGTTCTTTGCATGTGCAGGTGTCCAATCACAGAGATCGTGGGGATCATGACCGGCCAAGGCAAAGGAACGAGGGCGACATCTCTTCGACGAACACTAGCGTTGGAATCCAGGTAGGTTCTCATCATCCACTTTTTATTTGCAATTAGGAACTTGCGTGATAGCATTGTGTGATTGTTGCTAGACCCAGTCTGGGCTAGTAGGGATCGTCTATGTCCGCAGAGACGATTTACCTCCACAACACCTCCTTCTAGCAACAAAAATGTTGATGCCTCGAAAGTCGTTGCAACAACATTGGTGGATAACCACCCGACCTGGACCTTAAAGCAGCTCCTTTTCCGTTTGGTGTGGTGGCTCCGACTGGTTTAAGTAGGTCTAGTCACCTTCTCCCTATTGCTATTGGTTTATGATGTATCTTTACCTACCAATAGACTGGGATATCAGATCACTTCTTCTTGTTGATCAGGCAAGAGAATGACCCTTAAGCTGATTTGGTTTCAGCCAAGCCACAACTAAAATTTTGCCTCTTTGAGGAGAGGACTTAAAAGAATGTAGAATTTACTCTAAATGCAAGCTTATTTTATGATGCAAGCAAAAAAAACTAATCTAAATCCTATCTTAATTAGGCAGATATAGATCTAACCCAACTAAGAGGAAGATAATTAAAGTATTGGGATTTAAATATGTCTTGTTTATAATGAATATCAAGTCAACGAAGTAGTTCAATTAACTCATATTATGGTTACCAAAACACATCCTATTGAGACCTCTTAACTAAAATAATAAACCAACAACATTCAGGAAGTAGTTCACAAAAATGATATTAATTATCAAATCAGTAAATCCAATAATTGAATAATGATATGTGGAAATAGTTCACAACACATTACCATTCAATAAATCAGTTTTATAAGACAGGTTTCTGAGTAAGTAGTTACTCAAAAATGAGAAATTAATCCATAAAAACAGGGATACATAATAACAAGATTGAGACAAATTACCCATATTAACAATAGTGCACAAACATGAATAAAATGATACATTCCTGTTACCATAAAAATAAAACTGATATTTGAAACAATAGTATTAGAAATACCAATTTATTGCATCCATCTCTCTGTCCCTGGTCTCCAACAACTCTTTATATTGCTTGAACTTCTACATTCAAAACTAAAGCCACAATAGTGCAAACTTTGCCCTTCATGTATAATTCAAGATACAAAGGGAAAATCCTCAATAATACCCAAATCTGAGATTTTCTCTCCTCTCTCCTACAACTCTAAATTCCTATTACAATAGTGCTTTTAAAATTCTAGAATTGTAGAGGAGAGCAGCCCCTATTACATTCTGTAATCTGCTATTTATAATATTTGTGAAGGAATTGTTGAAGAGGAATGTTTATTCTAGAGAAATATGTCAAATCCAATTTTATTTGCTCAAAAATTATGATCTTCAATTGTTGGAGCATTTTCATTGATTGAGATCCTTTTCTCCATATTTCTTCCATTGTTTTCCTACAAAAAGAAATCAAAATAAATTCAGATGCAATCAAAATATCATTTCTGGCAATTAAATCAAATCCAATCAAATTCTATTTAAATAAATAATTGAAAATAAATATAAGCTCTCTATTGATGTTTGGGGTGGTTTAATTGACCAAAGATATTATTAACCAATTGATCTGCAATTAGAAGAGGCTTTGGACAAATGAAAATGAAGAAAATAACTCAGAAAATTGATTTTGTTTTCAATATTCGGAGCTAGATCTTCTGCCTGATTTTTGACCCAATAAATGATTAAATCTATTAGTGAAACCTCCACAAAAATGTTCTCCTTGATTTTCTCTTTCCAATGAGCCGTCCTGATCCTCATTTGTCCAAGTATAACTCAATCTATGAGCCTCCAAAGTTAATAGATCAAATTTGGCATGAATCTGGATATTCTGTTGCTGGGCTAAAAATGAGAATTTTAATTAAAAAATCTAATCCTAAATTAGAATAATAATTAATTCTAAATTAATGACTAATCATAAACTAAACTAATTGTTAATTAACTAGTCATTAATGCAACTAATTAATTTAACTATTTATAAACAAAATAATCTAATCAATAATTAATTATATTTCAATTAACTTAATTCTATTCTACATATTAAATAATTTAATTAATTTTAATATTAAATTAAAACTAACCTTCCTACCTTACCTATTTCACTCATACGTATGAGTGATGAATTAAAGCTCAAAATAAAACCAATCGTATTACATGGGCTTTGGTTTAAAGTTTATGCCTTATGCCCATTTGCCTTTCGACTTTTTAAATATTGGCGATCGGGGATATGCCTTTTGACGTTTTAAAGATCGGCGATTGGGGATATGAGGGGATATCGGGGTTTTAAAATGTGTATCAAGTGAAAACCTCTGATCCGATGCATTGAATGCTTTAATGATCGGAGGAGTGGCAATGGGAAAGATTGAAGGTCCTCCAATATTGTTATAATTTGAAAACTCTCGATCCGATCTTCCGATCCGATCGTAAAAAATATTTTTATTATTATTATTTTTTATATATATATTTTAATTTTTATATTGTTTTATTTTAATGAGATTTATTTTATAAACTACAGCGACTCTAATAAAAATGAAAATTAAACTACAACCACTTTGAAACTTTGGTTTTTCGAGATTAATAATAAATTTGGAAATTGAATTAAATTTCTAAAATCTCGTTGTTTCATGATTTGGCTGCATAACTAAAAATGGAAAAATATTAGTAAAAACTCACTACGGGTTAATATTTAAAATGAATGCATTATTGAACTAAGTTATTTACGAAATGCAATATTGTACATTTTATGCATTTTTTAACCGAGATTAGATAAATGATGGGACTTCAAAGGAGTGCCATTTTCAAATTGGTTGACCAAATGAGGCGAAACAAGCGTCAATGGGAAGCTTATAAAAAACCTATTTTAACAAAGCAATCAAAACAAGAATCTAAAGAAAATGAAAAATTAAGAAAAGCGTAGGATAACCAATTAAATAAAAATCCTAAAAGGCATTTAGCCAAAAATTTATAGAAAGGGTCCCCATTATTTGAAGTGAACAAATAAAAATGGGGGGGGTTGTGTTTTACCACAACATAATGCTCTGGGAGCAATTGGAGGTTTCCAATCCCACTCATGCCCTTGTCATGGGAGTGACTGGGGGATTAATGCAGTAAAAGTGTTAGTTTGTTTGAGGGGCTAGTCACTTGGAAGATTTGGATGGATCGTGGGGGTTTTGTAGTAGGTCTAGAAGGTATGTGTTGTTGTGTTCCATCGATTATAATTCCTTAACTGACACATGGGTAGTGTAATCATATCATAGTTACTCTTCATCACATTTTACTCCGATTGGTCGGTTACTTGGGTAGATGTGGAAGGAGGGTGTTACATGCCCTATTGCTTTTTATTTCATATTCTTATTTCTTCTGTTAAATGTAGTAAACTCAACTTTAATATTCATAAAAAGAGGGGGATTGCTAATATTTCATGGCATCAAGACATGTTGAAAGAGTGGCATTATATTCCTTAAGGTGTAAAAAATCCATTTCCAAGTAATATACTAATGTATATTATACAAATTGTTAATACATGGACACCACCAACTTTTCGCGTCCTCTGTGTTAATTTCACATCATTATTTTGAATCAACAATCTCAAGCAAAAAGCTTCAAAATTCATGTTCCTTATTTCAGTGTTCACAGTCATTAATTAACTAACTTTCTACATTTTTAGAAGGTCAACTTTCATCACTATACATGAGTTGACTTAGAATAAATGTTGACAACTACTAATGTTGTCATAGTTATAGTCCATTAACAATGGACTAATATATAACATATACACATTGACACCTCCTGTTGCACCTGTGAGTTATTAATGTTTGCCACAAAAAATTCTCACGCCACCAGTTTTAGATTCTACATATTATACCTCTAGTAATGGTACAATTGTTCCCTCAGTGAGGAAGGAGTAGTACCAATTATCCGCTTACCCTGAGACACATACGGGTGGTGTTAAGTGCAGCAGTCAACAACATTCTAATTTTAAAAATCATTTAGGTGCTAAAGAAAGTGTCAAATTTAGAGGCAACCTTCAGTCATATTGTGTGAACAAAGATGTTGCTAGAAACAAAGAATATGGTTTTGGAAAGAAAGAGAAGAGAAAGATGGTGTTATTTAGAAACAGAGAGGGTGACCTTCAGTCAGATGGTGTGAACAAAGATAATGCTTGAAACAAAGAAGATGGTTTTGGAAATAGAGAGAAGAAAAACATGTTATCTTTTAGAAACAGAGAGAATGAAAACCTACAGCCTTGTAGGCCAACATTGAAAGAACCACACTATATTTCTCAGCATTCTAGCCAAGTAAAGTACAAAATCTTGCATCATTTCTAGTTGCGACCTAAAATAGTGAATGCTAATCAGGTGGCCCATATGATCAAGAATGAAGCCAACCTAGGACATTCTACAGTCAAGGTTTAAGGGTTATACAATTGGAACCAATAAAGTGGCTTCATATAAGGGTGTGTCAACCCCTAAGGAGCTCTCTTCAAAAAATATCAGAACGAGAGACCTACTCTATCCGCCTCGGCTTGTGACAAATACCCCAAACCTTCCCCCATATAAATCTCTAACTAATGTATTTCTTAACTTTGGAAAGTCCCATACCCGGTCAAAAGTTAAAGAAACCATGCGATTATTTCAAGTGGTTTTCTGGAAATTGTTGCAGAATCATGAAGCCCAATTTCAAGACCATGCACTAGCTAGTAAATGTTTCCATGTGGATCTAAACATATCCAAAATCTTAAGAGATAATAACCTTTATGTCAATTTGGGTAAACAAATTGTGGGAGCTGTTCCTGGAGTAGAAGTTGGAGACCGATTTCATTATAGAATTGAGCTCTGCATTGTGGGTCTTCATCGACAGATACAAGCTGGGATTGATTTCTTGAAACAAGGAAATGTGACACTGGCTACTAGCATCGTGGCATCAGTTGGTTATGAAGATGATATAGATGCAGGGGATGTGTTGATATACACTGGCCATGGAGGAAATAAGTACAGTGGGGAGAAAAGGAAGAACAAACACCAGAAACTTGAATGTGGAAACTTGGCTCTTAAGAACAGCATAGACAGGAAGACACTGGTGAGAGTTATCTGTGGATACAAGTAAATGAATACTGGAATTCATGAAAACAGAAAAGGCACAGTCAATGTAATATATACATATGATGGGCTCTATGATGTGCAAACATACTGGCTCGATAAACGGGCATCCGAATACTCAGCATTCGAGTTCCAGTTAAAAAGACAACATGGTCAACCAGAGCTGGGCTTGAAGGCAGTGCAATTTATAGGGAGGAAGAAAAAATATACAATTCATGAAGGTCTTAGTGTTAAGGACAATTCTAGAGGCAAAGAGAGAAAATAAATTTGTGCAGTGAATACCATTGATGAGGAAAGTCTACACATTTCTTTTTATACAACTAAGGTTATTTATCCATATGGCTGTAACCCTGAGCCTCCCAAGGGATGTGAATGTAAAGACGAGTGTTTGGATCCTTCTAAATTCTTTTGTGCTTCGAAAAATGGGGGAGAATTTCCATTTAATTACGATGGTGCTATTGTGTATCCTAAGCCTATTGTATATGAATGCGGTCCTTCTTGTAAATGTCATGGGACTTGTCACAATAGAGTGAGTCAACATGATGTTCGATATACACTTGAGGTTTTCAAGAAATATAAGAGAGGTTGGGAGGTCAGATCATTAGACTCCATACCTTTAGGTAGCTTTATTTGTGAATACACTTGTAACAAATGCCTTGGGAATGATGAGTACCTCTTTGATATTGGACGCAATTGCAATAGCAAAGATCAATCTCTTTGGAGTGATCTTTCTAGTTTGATGCCCGACATTGAGGCTGGTGCAACCTCTGACATGGTGGAAGATGGAGGATTCACGATTGATGTAGCCGAGTGTGGAAATGTGGGTAGATTTGTTAATCATAGTTTTTCTCCTAATCTCTATGCAAATAATGTTCTTTATGACCATGATGACAAAAAGTTACCACATATCATGATCTTTGCTACTAAAAACATTCCTCCTACGAGGGATCTTTATTATCACTATAATTACAATCTGGATGAGGTTTGTAATTCTGATGGTAACATAAAAGGAAACCCTATTGCTGTGGCTCTTCACAATGCACCAGGAGGATGTACTAAGTGCCTGTAAGTTCTGGTTGCAATATCTAATATACAATTAGAGATTTTTTCTTTGGTACATAACCATTCTCTGCATTCATAATTCTTATGCTTTTTAAATTTGCTTCAATCACTATTTTTACAACTAATGTTACAACACAATTGGGATCATTTTGAAATGATTTCTTTTTCACAAGGATTGGCTGAAATTATGGAATTTGAGTAATTTCGAATTCCAACTTGTGAACTAGAAAATGAATTATGATTATGAGTAGGAATGAGAGCTTGATTATGATATGAATCATAAATTGGAATGTTTTCTTGAATGGTGAAATCATGAAGATAATTTGTTACTCTAAAATGAGGATAGGTTGGAATAATTTCTAAATTGAAATGTTCCTCATTCTCAGATGTTATCTGAATTTTATCATGAGGATTCTCTTGAGAGGAATAGAAATCAACATCCTCAATGTCAAAGTAATTATCATAAACGACTTCACAATTTTCTCTAGAATTCCCTTCAATCTCATCCAATATATCCAAACAAGGAGGAACAAGAATTTCATGTTCCTTAATGGAAAAAGAATGATCATTAATTGCTTCTCTATCTTGATAAAAACTTAATGGTAATTCATTTAGATCAGCCTTTGTATTTTTTGAAATATCATTAATACCAGGAGGGGAAAAATTACCATCATTAAAAATATCAGGCTAAAGGGAAAATGTGAACCTGAAACAATGTATTTAAAAGTGTCTCTATTTGAGAACTCTTGTGCATTATTCTCATCGTAAATTTCAGATTGCAGATCATTTATTTGCGTGCTTATTCTTTCTTGAAGAAGGCTGCTTTTTTGCTCATCATGGAAAAATTCAGAAATTTGTATAGCAGTTTGCATTTTATTATTTACTTTGACTGCTACTTGTACTTGTTGATTTGCGATCTGATTTTCTGAATTGACCGCATAGTAATTTTCAGATTCCAAGGCAGCTCTTTCTCCAAAATTGCTGTTGTTGTCTTCTTGCATTTCATTAGAAATATTTTCCAAGCTTTGTGAAACCACTTCTGCACAATTTATTTGCACATCGAAATTGGGATTCTCATTTATATTGTAATAGGATGGAACAAAGCTTGAATTAATTTCATATGGATTTGGAATGGGTGGAAAAGAACAAATATATTCAAACCAATCTAATGATTCTTCCTCCGTAGGTTTATCTTCGTCTTTAAATCTTAAGCAATTCAAATGAAATCGAATATTAAAATCATTAACAGACTCATTTTTAAACCTTCGTAGATATTCAATTTCTTCACATACCTGTTCATAATCATAGCCGTCAAATTTACAAATGAAAATTGTAACAAATTGATCCCAGCTGTGGATTGAAACAACTGGAAGAGTTCTACACCAACTTCTGGCTTTTGCCGTAAATGTGAGAGTAAAAATTCTGCATAAAATGCCTTCATCAGTCCCTTGAAAATCATAATTTGAAACATTTTGAATAAATTGAAAGACATGGTTAAAAGCAGAAGAATTTCCCTTACCATTGAATTATACCTGAGACAAGAGTCTTACCACTTTGGGTGGAGTATTGGAAGATGCACGTCCATAGATGCAACTCCAAATTGGAAGCTTAAGAGGAGCCATTGTGATTTAAACAAAATGTTAAAATTGAAAAGACTCCAACAGACAACAAGTCCCAGGACCTCCTTCTAGCACCAAAAATTTGTATGCCACGAAAATCACTGCAACAACATTGGGGGATAACCACCCGGCCCGGACCTTAAAGCAACTCCTTTTCCGTTTGGTGTGGTGGCTTCGACTGGTTTAAATAGGTCCAGTTACCTTCTCCTTATTGCTATTGGTTTATGATGTATCTTTACCTATGAATAGACAGGGATATCAGATCACTTCTTCTTGTTGATCAGGCAAGAGAATGACCCTTAAGCTGATTTGGGTTCAGCCAAGCCACAACTAAAATTTTGCCTCTTTGAGGGGAACACTTAAAAGAATGTAGAATTTACTTTAAATGCAAGCTTATTCTATGATGCAAGCAAAAGAAACTAATCTAAATCCTATATTAATTACGCAGATATAGATCTAACCCGATTAAGAGCAAGATAATTAAAGTATTGGGATTTAAATATGTCTTGTTTATAATGAATATCAAGTCAATGAGGTAGTTCAATTAACTGATACTATGGTTACCAAAACACATCCTATTGAGACCTCTTAACTGAAATAATAAACCAACAACATTCAGGAAGTAGTTCACAAAAATTATATTAATTTTCAAATCAGTAAATCCAATAATTGAATAATGATATGTGGAAATAGTTAACAACACATTACCATTCAATAAATCAGTTTTATAAGACAGATTTCTGAGTAAGTAGTTACTCAAAAATGATAAATTAATCCATAAAAAAAGAGATACAGAATAACAAGATTGAGACAAATTACCCATATTGACAATAGTGCACAAACATAAACAAAATTGACACATTCCTGTTAACATAAAAATAAAACTCATATTTGAAATAGTAGTATTAGAAATACCAATTTATTGCATCCATATCTCTGTCCCTAGTCTCCAACAGCTCTTTACATTTCTTGAACTTCTACTTTCAAAGCTAAAGCCACAATAGTGCAAAATTTGCCCTTCATGTATAATTCAAGATACAAAGGGAAAATCCTCAATAATCCCCAGATCTGAGATTTTCTCTCCTCTCTCCTACAACTCTAAATTCCTATTACAGTAGTGCTTTTAGAAGTCTAGAATTGCAGAGGAGAGCAGCCCCTATTACATTTCGCAACCTGCTATTTATAGTATTTCTGAAGGAATTGTTGAAGAGGAAAGTTTGTTCTAGAGAAATTTGTCAAATCAAATTTTATTTTCTCAAAAATCTTGATCTTCAATCGCTGGAGCATTTTCATTGATTGAGATCCTTTTCTCCATAATTCTTCCACTGTTTTCCTGTAAAAAGAAATCAAAATAAATTAAGATGCAATCAAAATATCATTTCTGACAATTAAATCAAATCCAATCAAATTCTATTTAAATAAATAATTGAAAATAAAATATAAGCTCTCTATTGATGTTTGGTGTGGTTTAACTGGCCAAGGATATTATTAACCAATGGATCTGGAATTAGAAGAGGCTTTGGACAAATGAAAATGAAGAAAATAACTCAGAAAATTGATTTTGTTTTCAATATTCGGAGCTAGATCTTTTGCCTTATTTTTGACCCAATAAATGATTAAATCTGTTAGTGAAACCTCCACGAAAATGTTCTCCTTGATTTTCTCTTTCTAATGAGCCGTCCTGGGCCTCATTTGGCCAAGTATAACTCAATCTATGAGCCTCCAAAGTTGATGGATCAAATCTGGCATGAATCTGGAAATTCTGTTGCTCGCCTAAAAATCAGAATTTTAATTAAAAAATCTAATCCTAAATTAGAATAATAATTAATTCTAAATTAATGGTTAATCATAAGCTAAACTAATTGTTAATTAACTAGTCATTTATCTAACTAATTAATTTAACTATTTATAAACAAAATAATCTAATTAATAATTAACTATATTTTAATTAACTTAATTCTATTCTACATATTAAATAATTTAATTAATTTTAATATTAAATTAAAACTAACCTTCCTACCTTACCTATTTCACTCATACGTATGAGTGATGACTTAAAACGCAAAAGAAAACCAATCGTATTACATGGGCTTTGGTTTAAAGTTTATGCCTTATGCCCATTTGCCTTTTGACTTTTTAAATATCGGTGATTGGGGATATGCCTTTTTGCTTTTTAAAGATCAACCTTCGGGGATATGAGGGAATATCGGGGTTTTAAAATATGTATCAAGTGAAAACCTCTGATCCGATGCATTGAATGCTTTAATGATCGGGGGAGCAGCAATCGGGAAGATTGAAGGTCTTCCAATATTGTTATAATTTGAAAACTTTCGATCTGATTTTCCGATCCTATCGTAAAAAAAAAAATTATTATGATTTTTTTATTTTTATATATATTTTAATTTTTATATTTTTTTATTTGAATGAGATTTATTTTATAAACTAAAGCTACTCTAATAAAAATGAAAATTAAACTACAGCCACTTCGAAACTTTGGTTTTTCAAGATTAATAATAAATTTGGAAATTGAATTAAATTTATAAAATCTCGTTGTTTCATGATTTGGATGCATGAGTAAAAATGGAAAAATATTAGTAAAAACTCACTACAGGTTAATATTTAAAATTAATGCATTATTGAACTAAGTTATTTACGAAATAAAATATTGTACATTTTATGCATTTTTTAATCCAGAGTAGATAAATGATGGGACTTCAAAGGAGTGTCATTTTCAAACCAGTTGACCAAATGAGGCGAAACAAGCGTCAATGGGAAGCTTATAAAAAATCGATTTTAACAAAGAAATAAAAAAAAGAATCTAAAGAAAATGAAAAATTAACAAAAGCATAGGATAATCAATTAAATAAAAATCCTAAAAGCCGTTTAGCCAAAAATTTATAGAAAGGGTCCCCATTATTTGAAGTGAACAAATAAAAACGGGGGTCGGGGGGGGGGGTTGTGTTTTACCACAACACAATGCTCTGGGAGAAATTGGAGGTTTCCAATCCCACTCATGCCCTTGTCATGGGAGTGACAGGGGGATTAATGCAGTAAAAGTGTTAGTTTGTTTGAGGGGCTAGTCACTTGGAAGATTTGGATGGATCGTGGGGGTTTTGTAGAAGGTCTAGAAGGTATTTGTTGTTGTGTTCCACCGGTTATAATTCCTTAACTGACACATGGGGAGTGTAATCATATCATAGTAACTCTTCGTCACATTTTACCCCGGTTGGTCGGTTACTTGGGTAATGTGGGAGGAGGGCATTACATGCCCTATTGCTTTTTATATCATATTCTTATTTCTTCTGTTAAATGTAGTAAACTAAACTTCAATATTCATAAAAAAAAGGGGGAAATCTAATATTTCATCCACCTTATATCATGGTGTTCATGTGTGTTGCTTATGTGTGTTGATCTATCTGTCTTACCGTGGCACTACTGTTGACTGTTAATATGGTTAATAATGTTCTGATGCATCCATTGAAGATCACATAACTGAATCATGATTTTAATGGTTATACGCTAGTTTCAATAGACACAGTCGTGTATATATGCGGGTATACTTAACTGAAGTAGCGTATATGAATCTGAGTATGAAAATGAAAAAGTTTTATTGATTAGATAATACTGATTCACCCCCCCCCCCCCAAGTATTATTTCCAACAATTGGTATCGGAGCAGGTCCTTTGGTAGAAGCTTGATCGCTTGAAGGAGATCTGTGGAACAATGGGAAAGAAGCTTAATAAGAAAGCACCTAAGAAGAAGAAGCCATCTCAGAAGAACTATGATAGTGGGAGAATCGATTGGGGATTAGGTGTAAGAAGCTCTTTAGATTCAGAATCAGATTCAGAATCATTTCAGAATGAAGATGAACTATCAGGAATGAATTTTCTATCCTCTGATGTTCCAGCTATCTATCCATTTGGGAAAGATGAAAGTGATAGTGAAACAACTGAATTTGCTCTTATGGGTGAACAAGAAAGCTATCAAATAGAGGCAGAATTTAAAATTATGACAAACAAAATTAGAACTCAAGAAGAACTTTTGAACATAAAGGATGGTGCCTTCAAAGAAGCTGCTACTAGACTAAAGACTCAACGAGAGTTATTCAAGGACAAATATCAAAAGTTGTAGGATGAAGTAACATCTCTAAGAAATGAAGTCATTGAAAAGAACTCAACAATCAAGGAGCTCAGAGATCGATCTAGTTATTATGAAAGTCTTGAAGCCACGACCCTCTCGCTAAAGGAAGAACTTGAAGAAACAAAGAAGCAAAATAAAGATCTACTCCAAGCTATTGAAAAATAGGAAAACGAAGTTATCAGCTTAAAATCTCAGCTGGAATGTGCCTTCAGAATTCGTCAAATGCAGCAGGATGTGAATGAAGAACAAGAAAAGGATATTCTCAAACTAAGGCACCAAATGTAAGAGGAAAGAAATGATGAAGAAAACATGAAGAAACAATGTCTGGAAAAGGAAGAACAACTTCAAGTTGAGGTAAATATCTTGAAAGGTAAATTAGAAGAAAAGGATAAACTATTACGATTTCAAGATAGTACTAAAGCCATGGATGATATTCTTAGTAGTCAAACGTCTCCTGTTATCAAGACTGTTCTTGGTTTTCATGAATCTATTGAAGGGGAATCTAGTTCACAAGGTGAGGCAAGGAAATCTAAAGAGAAATCCAAAATGATCAACAAGGAGATAAGAGAGATGAGAGGTCAACAATCAAGGAAAGAGATTCTTCAAAGGAAATATTTTACTCCTCCTATGAATAATGTTGAATGTTATGTATGTCATAATCTTGGACATGCTGCAGTTAGATGTAGAAGAAGAAGGGCTCAAGACCATCATGCAGAAATATCATCACATTCAAGGTACTTTAGTGGATATTTCTTTGCTTACAATATGTTTCGTCACAAAGTTGTTGATTGCTACAGAAGGAATATGAAACATGTAAGATGTTATGCCTGTAACAATCTTGGACATATAGCAAAGGAATGCATGATCAAAGTATGGGTATCATATCAAAAGGAGAAAATGTCATCATCACGCTTGAAGATATGGAAGAAGAAGGAAGTTCAGTCAGAAAGATGTGGCACCACACAATATACTCAGATGCAGCACAGCACAGATATAACAGACTCAGGGGGAGCTGAAAGTGTACAACTTCAGTGTCTTAAATCTCATACGCAAGTTGCATAAATGGAAGTCGCGTATATACGTGAGTTAGACTCTTCAAAGTCGTGTATATGTTGGTTTGTATAAAATCAATGGGCCAGACTCTGGGTGAGAAGAGTCTTATATGGGTCTGACAGAGACCATCTGGCACAGGTTCAGGGGTAGCAGATTAACTTCTAATAATGCATTGTTGGCATTACCTTAGAAGCTTTTGGTTCTAGTTCACAGCTGTTGTTGGTTTCAGGTGGAACAGAGGCAGATGGAGAACAGAAGGAGAACGTGATTGGTGGTCTAGATGTTGTTGATAGATTCTTATGGAGAAGATCATACGTATGATAGTTGCTAATGACTATCATGGTCTTATTTAGATGGTTGGTCTCATGAAAAGGTCATATCAAGACTCATGATGTAATAGTGTGTCTCTATCTATTGTAGTCATTTGATGAAATATCTTCGAGTCACGTGATGTAATTTGAAACCCCTCTTTACATAAGAAGGATGATGAAATATTTCAGTCATGTATTTTATGGTGTCAAGGTCATGTAACGGCCTATTTTGGTTTCCCCACTATGCCTGGGATGAAGATATAATGTTCTTGTTTTATCATGTGTAAATTTTCGAAGTATCCCCACTTGGTTGGGTGGATGATCCCCACTTGGCTGGGTGATGGATGTATGTATTGAGTTTTTTTGGTGATAGGAATGTCTTTTATGATGTATAGAGTCATGTTCTTCTTGAAGAACATCTTTTGCAGATCTTGCCTACACTCAGGGGGAGCATGAACAACACATTTCAGCAAGAGCAGAGCTTTCAACATGTAGCATGGGCAGATTGGTACACCCTAGCATATATAAAGGGAGCTCATTTAGAGAGTTCAGTGGGTACTCACGGGGAGTATGAAAAGCGGAATGATTATCTTGGAAATAATATATCTTGGTTTGCCCTTCGCCCTTGATGTCAAAGGGGGAGAGTGCTTTGGTGTTGTTGCCATCAAGTCCAAAGGGGGAGATTGTTGGCATTATGATGCATGTGTTGTACTTGATGGCAACCCTCTCATATAAGAACATCTCACTTACATATAACTAGATCAATCTACAAATGTGACTAAATGCATGGGATGTGGGACAGCTCAAAGGAATAAGAAGATCAAGTTCTAAGTGTGACAAGTTAGCTTTGCCATCAAGTCCAAAGGGGGAGATTGTTGGCATTATGAGACAAGTGTTGTCCTTGATGGCAAATCACACAGATGACAGATCATAGTGCAGCAGGTCAGCAACAAGGATTTGATGATCAGACTACAAGAATGAAGAGAAAATATATATATGAAGGTTCATCATGACCAAGCCGCGTATATGGCAAATCACATAGATGACAGATCATAGTGCAACAGGTCAGCAACAAGGATTTGATGATCAGACTACAAGAATGAAGAGAAAATATATATATGCAGGTTCATCATGACCAAGCCGCGTATACACGTGGGTTAAATGTTACAAAGGCGCGTATGCGTATACACGCACTTTCATGCAATGAAAAGCGCGTATACGTTGGAGAACTTACTTTTGGTCTGTGGTAGTTAGTCCTTGGTATTTGAACCTATGGTTTTGGACCATGGTAACTCGTCAGATGTGTTGACCCCAAGTATTGGGTCCATGGTATTGGTTTGTTATGGTTTTCGACCATGGTATTGAGCAAGGCCTAAGACTATAAAAGGAGAAGAAGAACACTAGGCAAGTGCATCGAAAAAGTTTAAAATATCTAAAGAAGTATGAGATCCAGTATGTAGGTTATGAGTTGATGATGCATTGCTTGATCTGAGCTAAGGAGGGATCTCAACGATTGATGGAGAACAAGAACTAAGAAGAGATCGGGATCAACTGGTTTGCAATGAACTATCTCTATATGATTGATTATGTTTATTCTAGATCTGTATACTGACGCATGTAATGATCTGAATTGGGTATAACTTAATCGCTGCAAGTCATGTTTGAATATTTGTAGATCTGTATGCGGGTTGGCTTTGGTGTAAAGCGCGTATGTACGTAGGTTGAGTTCATTTTAGTAGCGTATAACATTTGAGCTATGATTTCTAAAGTTACAGATGGTTCTGATTGTTGATGAGTTCTGATGACAGTTTAATGGTGTCATTATTCTGCATATCTTGGTTGGTTGATTGTTTATTGATAGATGAGAACCAATATGGATCCGGATCATAATGACTCATATTTATGTGATCTGATGGACTAGATCTGGGTGCTAAAACATATATTATCCTTCTATATGTAATGATATGGTTATGTCTAAAGTCATGAAGTGCAGCAAAGTTATGAATAAGTGATTAATGACATATACGCTGGTTCATCTTGATGAAGTTGCGTATACACGCACGTTTGGCACTTCCAAGTAGCGTATGCACTCTGATGCATGATTTTGATGGTATAGTTGGTTCTGATTGTTATTGCAGACTTCTGCTCTGTGTTCTGATGACTGTGTTGTTGACAGGGTTTCAGTTTTTCAGTGATTCAGAGATTGATGATGCTAGTATTGATTGTTTTGTGCTTCAATGATATTTACATGTCTAGTATGAAAATTGGATGAAACATGGCCTTCAAATTATAGTGTTGTGCTTCAGGAGTATCCATTCTAAAAATGTATGAAACGTGGTACCCGGAAGAGAGAAGATTGTAGGCCGGTGCCTACGTACTAGTATCTTAGCTAATACAAGAGCAAAGTGGGTTGGAGCTCCCTTCCAGGAGTGTCTAGAGAACGAGAGAAGGTTGTAGCCTTCTGCAGGTTGTAGCCTGCGTGGTGGTAAAGGATTGCACCAGTACATTGTAAAAGAAGTTTCTTAATAAAGGAATATAGAAGCGAATTGCAGCAGGTGGTTTTCACCCACATTGGGTTTCCACCTTATATCATGTTGTTCATGTGTGTTGCTTATGTGTGTTGATCTATCTGTCTTACTACTACTGTTGACTGTTAATATGGCTAATAATGTTCTGATGCATCCATTGAAGATCACATAATTGAATCATGAGTTTAATCATTATACGCTAGTTTCAATAGACAGAGTCACGTTTATATGCGGGTATACTTAACTGAAGTAGCGTATATGAATCTGATTATGAAAATGAAAAAGTTTTATTGATTAGATAATACTGATTCACCCCCCCCCCCCCCCCTCTCAGTATTATTTCCAACAATCAATCATTTTAATAAAAAGTCTGTGTGATCTCACAATGATCTTGGCCAACACAACATGAAAATATCATTGGATAGGTAGACTCAAAACATTTTATAGTGAAAACTATTAAATATTGATAGGCAGTTCAAATGGATCTTGATATGCTATATAATTTCCAAACACAATGTGTAGATAGAAACATGCAATTGCATCAACACTCCCAACACTCGTCCTCCCTCTTATGGCAAAGTTTGGATCGCTCAATAAAAAACAATCATGAAGCATACTTAGCGTGGGGTTATTTCACTAGTTTCGAACACCCTTTCAACTACCTCTTTCGATCAACAAAACACCAGTACAATATGCAAGAGTTCTTCACGATGGTGAGCCACACCAGCAATCTTCTACACTGATAATCCTTAGAATGGATCGATATTTCCATAAAAGCCACCAGTCTCCCGCATGAAGGCACAAGCTATGATAAATTTTGATTGGTTATGCCACGACTGTCAATCTCCCAAGAAAATTCAATTAATTGCATTACTCCAAGTAAATTCGGCCTCAAATGAAACATTATCTCATCCTCACTGCAGCACCGTCACTCAAAGACATGTAGGCTACAAAGAATGCCGAAAGGGATCATGCTACAAGCATCAGGGGCTACATGGTCAGTGGTTGTGAAGAGTTTATGGCCAGCAAAGATGAAATGACACCAAGACAGCAATGAACGTAAAAGAGTATTAAATGACTTGGGGTTCGGTTGGTGGGACCACCAAACATTCAAAACAAGCTCATTCTGATTTTGAAAGATGATATCCTTTAAGAGGGTTATGCCTTTGACATTTAGCGATGCGCCGATGTGTAAGAGATATTTTTTGTGGCCCTGTTCAAGTAGTTAAGCAACCGTCAAGTTCTGCGAGAGGCTCTATTATTAATGGCCGCCATGATTCTATCTGGATTTAATGAACTCAAAGCTTGTCTGGTCCACCACACCAGTGAATCATACCATGTGATCAACAACCAAGCAAGAACAAGCAAATAGGAATCCTAGTGGCCTAAATGATCCCTGAACACATTGATTGGACACTCAGACTCTCAAGTCTTTCGACTACTCCTAGTTATCCTTAGGCCGAGCTCACAAATTCAAAACACACAACCAAGCTCACAAATTCAACCCCCCATCTTGACTATAAACTAGATCCACTAGGCACCAGCTCACGACAGCTACAGTATGTTATCTGAAGGTTAGATTCACACTTGTCAGGCACGCTAAAGAGAAATTGACAGACTAAAGGGTGAACAATATGATTTTTAAGGAAAATATTCTGCTGCTCCATTGCTAGGGAGTGTGAATGTCTTGTATGAAACCTGCACTACTCCAAAACTAGGGAAGCATGATTGTCTTGTATAGAAGCCACACTGCTCCAATTTACCTCATAGAAAAAAGATTCTCTTGTGCTATTCTTGAGCACTTGGTGTCCTCACCAAGCCTTCTTCGTACCAATCACCAGACGCCACAATACTCCCACATAGAAACTCTCACCACCGCCAAAACTCACTAGCTATCATACCATGTTAAAATTGGAAGAAAACAAATATATTATGAAACTTAGTAGCTCTCAAGAGAAAAATGCACCTAGATACTTTCACATGAAGAACGCTTTGCATTAATCATTATTCATGAAGAATATATAGGTTTACATGAGAATAGGACAGTTAGAAGTATCACCTAGAGAATATGAATTGGTTCCTAAACTAGGAAACACACACAACATCCTCTCTCCAATAATACATATTGATCCATTAGTTTCAACGCTTATGAAAAAATATATTTTATTATTTTTAACTTTTTAACTTTCTACAGACACTACAAAATATCTCCATATTGTGCTCTATATTAGTTTTAAACTTTTATTATTATTTAATTGAGTCGACACTTAAATTTTTACAAACCCTTTACATCAACATATTTAAAAATGTTTACTTTCTTACATTACACCTACCTATCTCCCCTAAGTGTTTTCGCTTAATTGTTATTATAAATTTAAAATATTTGGTCAAAATATCTATAAATTAATACTATTTAATTTAATTTAACTCGTCAAATAAATTAATTAAAGTAATTGTATTGAAACTAAAATTAAAAAGGGTAGCTGTGGTTGATCAAAAGTAATAATATAAATTATTAATAGTTATCATTACTAATTTTAATCTCAATCCTATTAGTTTAATTAATTAATTTCACCAAATTAGATTAGATAAAATATTACTAATTTATAGTCACTTTATATATATATATATATATATATATATATATATATATATATATATATATATATATATATATATATATTCCTTGTCAATATTATTAAATTTCATTTAATAAAATCTTATTTAACTTCCCATTAGAAGATTTATTAGTTTATGCTCATTTTGAACAACTACCTTAACTTCATTTCATTCTTCCTAATATGATTTTTTGGTAATTTAAATATTGTTAGTTTTCTTCTGGTATTTCTATTAACCTTATTCGTATTGACCTTATTCTAATTTGAGTTTCCCTTCTAAAATTTAATAATTATTAATAGATTATTTTATTCACATCTCCCTAACAGTGAGATTTTTTAGCTATTTATTTTATTTCTAGCTCTCGTCATATATGTAATTCAAACTTTTTTCTATTAAAATGGATGAAGTGTTCACTCGAAACATAACCTACGTAATATTGTAGAAGAACTCAACATGAACATAATTATGACCATGAAAAACTACACACTAAAAATAAATTAACATTTTAGCTCTTCCAATCATTAAATCATGTTGAAAAGTGTGCAACAAGAAATGCTTGTTGAGAATGCAACAAGATGATGGAGCTTAGTGAAAAGAGTCACCTTCACTAATTGGGCCAGCAGGAAAATCACAGTGTGAGTGATCACAGTGTGAGTGATCACAGTGTGAGTGATCACAGTATGGGTGACCACAGTGTGGGTGACCACAGTGTGGGTGACCACAGTGTGAATGATCACAGTGTGAGTGATCAAAGTCTATTTTTAGACTTGTCAAAAATAATAAGTCAATTATTATTGTCTCATAATAATATTTGGACTATAAACCTGATCTTATTCTCTTGGAGCACTTCAGGATGAGCTACGGATGTGGTACATGCAGATACCAGAGGGAAATACGTGGTTACCTATGGGATGACTAATATTTGCATGCAGGACTTTAGTTAGAACTCAAATGAGTTGAGTTTACTGGACTGGAGGTGGAGTTGATGGAGTTGTGTTCAGTTTAGCCTTATTAAACTAGTTGTATTAAGTCTAACTGATCAATAGACTGGAGATGAGTTGGGTGAATTAGTTATTAATTAATTCAAAAGTTATTAACTCATACTGCAACTATAGAATACATCAGTTAACTCAGTTGCATGTCAGTTCATGTTCAGTTTAGCAGGGATAGGTGTTAGAGGATCAGATTGCTATCAGTTGTGACTATAGATGTGCATGATGATTTGCAAAATCAGAGGGATTGAGTATGCCAATGAGTTGGCCAACATCAAGAATTGTAGCATGTACTCATGTCCAACAGAGTGTGAGTGATTATTTGCAGGTCAAATACGAGCTTGGTAAGCCATTCTCATCAGTTCTTGAGCAGGTATTGAGCTGTGGAGGGAGGCAAGCAGCGGGGGGGGATTTGGAGATCAAATCTGAGTTGTATTGTGTGTAACAGGTGGAGCTAGTACTGGATTGATTGTGATAAGCATTGTACTTTGTAATATTACATGATTCAATCAATATAATATACAGATAGTTGGGGTTTTTAGCGAGATGCTTTCCCCGGGATACATACTGTGTTAATGAGTTTGATTGATGCTTCTATGTGTGCCTGTGAATGTTTTTGCTTCTGTAAATTGATGATCAACGTAGAGGAGGTTATGTATTATGCATGCTTTGCTTATAAATGTATAATCAAGATAGTCTTTGTGAATATGTGTCATATTATTCAAAATTTCTACATGGTATTGGAGCTGGTTGATTTGTAGAAGAGATTTTTACAGGATATCAAGCCAGGATTGATCATCGGATCTATTATTAAGAAAGTGTTTACATTTTATTTCTTCAGGCAGAGTCTGTAATCAGGCCAGGTAGCCTCTGGATTCATCCTTCTTTTGGAAGGTGAGATATCTGGTGAATGCCCAGACAATCAATCTCTGTACAAGAAATACTTTGTTCTCATGAATTCTAGATCGGAACTGGTTGAGTATTTTTGAGCTGGTGGAATTCGAATTTAATTCCAATGCAAGAGATAAAACTCAGAAACATTAAGTGTGATAATGGAGATAGTATGCCCCAGTATCTCACGAAGTTCACCCAATGCCGGGATGAGCTAGGAAGTGTGGGGGTGACTGTCGGATGAGGATGGTGAGTCTAGCACTCATTGACCTTCCTAAGAGTTGGCATAGCTACCAGGACTCGGTGAATGGAAGGGAGAAACTGCCAGGATGGGAGAGACTTTGGTCAGATCTTGTGCGGGAGGAGATTAGACGGAGCACCAGAGACAGTTCTTCATCTATGCATGATGAGGAGAACTGTGCCTTAGCGAGTAAGGTGAAGAAGGGAAAGGGGAAGGTTTCTCTTTCCAAATCCAGTTCTTCCAATGATGGGAAGAAGGTTTACAAGTCGAAGGTGTGATGCTTTCATTGTCATGAGATTGGTTCACGGGTCAGGAACCTGTATTCTCTTGAGGTTCAAGATGCATGCAAAGCCTTGAGCAGCGAGGCAACTGATGGAGACCTGGTGGTTGAGAGGGAGCGTATATTACCTCTCAACATGCAGAGCCAAAAGAAGTCTCAGATGATCGTGGAGGAGCCACGATTGGTGCAGCAGCTTCAGGAGGTTGTGGAGGAGCCACAACAAGGGAAGCTGAGAGGAGATCAAGTAGAGACATTTACTCATCCAGAGACCTCCAGTAGGGGGAAACTTTGACCCAGATGGGCTGAGGGATCGCATGGATCCATACCCCCAGGTAGGAGGTGGGGTGATGTGGATTGATTGTCCCAAGGAGGAGGGGTAGGATCCTTGAGATACCCAACCTCTTGGATGAGACCTTGCTATGGGAGCCCCAATGTGTAGTAGTAGGAACTGATTGATTGGGTAGAGACAGATGTGGATGGAGCAGCAGAGAGAGCGACAATGCAGGGAATCCCCGGACATCGCATAGCTAGCAGGCTGCAGCAATGCGAGAGGCACATGTGTTTTGCGCAGTGCTAGGTGGCACAGAGAGGTGTGCAATGGTGCGAGATGCATGGAGATGTTGCAGTAGCGTAGATGTCAGAGAGGGAGCACTTGTCAGCAGCAGGTAGAGCTTCAGCATCAGAGGATGTTTCTAGCCGAACAGGGAGGTCAGTTGGGAGGTGCAGTGTGGATGCAATGCTGGGAGATAGAACCAGCAGCACAGCACGGATGCAGTCAGAGATCAAAGTGACAGAGGCTAGAGCAGTCAGATACTGAAGAGCACAGAGATGCAAAGTTTTCAGTCGACAGAGGCAATAACAGTGAGAGACTTTGATGACAGAGCAAGTGGACCAGCCAGATGTGTTGCATGGAGAACATTCCAGAGTTACAAGATTGGGTTTGAGAGGAAGCCTTTCTTGTTGAGAGGGAGTGTTGAAAAGTGTGTAACAAGAAATGCTTGTTGAGAATGCAACAAGATGATGGAGCTTAGTGAAAAGAGTCACCTTCACTAAGTGGGCCCGCAGGCAAATTATGGCACAAGTTCTATTTTTTATCACAGTGTGGCTGATGACAGTGTGCGTGATCACAGTGTGGGTGACCACAGTGTGGGTGACCACAGTGTGGGTGATCACAGTGTGAGTGATCAAAGTCTATTTTTAGACTGGCTGTCAAAAATAGAAAAGTCAAATATTATTGTCTCATAATAATATTTGGACTATAAACTTGATCTTATTCTCTTGGAGCACTTCAGGATGAGCTACGGATGTGGTACATTCAGATCCCAGAGGGAAATACGTGGTTACTTATGGGATGACTAATATTTGCATGCAGGACTTCAGTTAGAACTCAAGTGAGTTGAGTTTAGTGGACTGGAGGTGCAGTTGGTGGAGTAGTGTTCAGTTTAGCCTTGTTAAACTAGTTGTATTTAGTCTAACTGATAAATAGACTAGAGATGAGTTGGGTGAATTAGTTATTAATTATTTCACAAGTTATTAAATCATAATGCAACTATAGAATACATTATTTAACTCAGTTGCATGTCAGTGCATGTTCAGCAGGGACAGGTGCTAGAGGATCAGATTGCTATCCGTTGTGACTATAGTTGTGCATGATGATTTTCACAATCAAAGGGATTGAGTATGCCAATAAATTGGCAAATATCAAGAATTGTAGCCTGTGCTCACGTCCAACAGAGTGTGAGTGATTATTTGCAGGTCAAATACGAGTTTGGTAAGCCATTCTCATCAGTTCTTGAGCAGGTATTGAGCTGTGGAGGCAGGCAAGCAGCGAGTGAGATCTGGAGATCAAATCTGAGCTGTATTGTGTGTAACAGGTGGAGTTGGTACTGGATTGCTTGTGATAAGCATTGTACTTTGTAATGTTACATGATTCAATCAATATAATATACAGATAGTTGGGGTTTTTAGCGAGATGCTTTCCCCGGGATACATACTGTGTTAATGAGTTTGATTGATGCTTCTATGTGCGCCTGTGAATGTTTCTGCTTCTGTAAATTGATGATCAACATAGAGGAGGTTATGTATTATGCATGCTCCACTTATAAATGTATAATCAGGATAATCTCTGTGAATATGTGTCATATTATTCAAAATTTCTACAAATCATACAATTATATATATTTTTTTATACTTAAACTTAGATGAATATCATTGAGTATCTTTAAAAAAAAAAATTACCATTCAAATTTAGAATAACTTTCTGCCTTTCTTTTTTCTTTTGGGAAAGAAGTATTAGTGATGGCTACGAAAAAAATAGGTAAGAAATCAAATCAAATCATTTTTTAACAAAGGTGTATCTCAAATTGAGTATGAGATTGATTTTGTTTTCTTTTTTTAAAGATTGAGAGAAATTGATAATTTACTAAGATTATTTTGGTGAAAATGTTAAGATGTCATTATAACCTTTAAATTTGTATTTAGGAGGAAATTTATTATTTAGTTAGAGACATGATGTTTAGGGACACTGTTGGAAACACTGAGAGGGGGGTGAATTGATATTTTTTTTCAATTGTTCCGTTTTCTAGTTAGATTCTTCATAATTATAATCAGAAATGAATAATACTAACTTTATTAAGAGAGGACTTAGATCCTCTTTTCAAATAATTGTGTACAATAATAATTTGAGGGCACCAACCCTTTAATGTTCTAGGCACCAACCTGTTGCCAAGCACCAAGTTGGACTTTGATGAGGCTCTGACCTCTAGGGCTTCAACCCTGTCTCTTCAAAGGCCCCAACCTTGAATTTAGGATCACCAACTCCAAGGACACGAATCTCATTGTCTTATTTTATTAGAGAATGTAAATTGTACTTACTAGATTGTCATCAATGAAAATATTCAGTTTATTCTTCATTCAATTACTTCACTTTACTTCATCAATCCCACTGCCCAAGAGAGGGTTCTTTACCTGTTCAAAAGTATTATGCCATTGTTCACATTTTATTATTCAATTCAAGTAAAGGAATTATTCCACTATCCTTTTCTCAAGCTATCTCTAATTCCATAGTTCAAGTATATTACAATTTCTGCCCAATTCGAAAGTGAGAACACTTCTACCTAGTCCCAGAATAATTCTGCATGGTTTGGGTAAGCAATACTCCATCTATTGGTCAATGATATGAAACAAACTGAAGAGAGGGCACCTCTTAGTCATCCATGGTGGCACAGTCATCCGAGGTGTCAAAGGCACAGAGAAGCACAATTTTGAATAACCTGAGGTCTAGAATGAAGCATATACCTTACTCTAATAAGCTCAAGACGTAAAGGTTGTTGCTGCAATATCTAGAGATGTATGCATGTTACTATAATAGTATGAGATGCTAACACCTTGCCACAGATGTATACCTTGTCTCTGCAATAGCCAGAGATGCTAATATCCTGCCACAGTCTGAGGGATAATTTGTCTAGTCCAAAGGTGCAGAGCTATCTTAGACGTCTTCCCAGTTCGAGAGACAGAAACAACCTTATTATGAGTTCAGTTTTCAACCAACAGTCTGAAAAAGTAAGTTTCTTTGTGCCCTTAATATCTTTTATTTGAGTTCACAACTTGTGAACTACTTTCCTCCTGTCCTGTGTTGTATTTCAGATTTATCAAATAAAAAGTGATGTCCGAGTACCCTATATATAGTTTTTGGTGTGCTAATGTGAAGAGACACAACTCCTATAGGCAACCTGACATGAGAGGGCAAGTACAGGTCGACTCCATAAATGAATAGTTACATTTTGACTTAACAATTTGATTTCTCTATAACCACTAGCAGTTTCAAGGCGTGTAAGGGCTTGTTTGCAAGAGGAAGCAATCCTCTGTCAGATGGTATAATTATCATCATGAAGGAATGTCTCTAAGATGGTGAAAAATATTTTTTAATGTGACTGAACTTGAAAGTTTAGCGCAAAATAGAGATTAAGACAGTATGGATTCTCTTGGTATAGCTTCGTCATAGGAGTCATGTCATTTTGAGAAATAATGCAATAGTAATCAGTGAGAGAGCTCAATAGGCATATATTTAATCAATGATAATTATTAACCAACAATCTCCTCCTTTCTCATTGATGGAAATATTCCACCACTCTCTCCTCCTTTGACATCAATGGAAAATGGGGTTCGCAAGTTCTCCCCCTATTAAATTGTTTCCCTTGTCATGTTGCTCCCCTTGACATGCTACTCTTTACTCATGAGATGATGATTATTTAATGTGATTCAAGAGAAATAACCCCCATCTTTTGGTGAATATGTTCAAATTCTTCTCGTGGAAGAGGCTTTGTGAAGATATAGAGGAAGTGATATTTGATTGGAATATGTTTGTTATTTGAGTGCATTAATGGATTCTTTGAGAGACTCATGGAATTATTATTGTCACAATATATGGTGATTGGCTATTTAGTTTCTATGTTGAAATCCTTCAAATATCCCTTCATCCATAGTATTTGTGTATAAAAATTTGCAATAAATATATATTCAACTTCAGCTGTGGAAAGAGATATATATGATTTCTTTTTGCTGAGCCAAGATACTATACAATATCCCATGAAGAATGCATTTCCTCTAGTACTTTTTCGATCATACATGCTTCTATCCCAATCAAAATTGGTGTAAGTTGTCATTGTAAGAGTTGTGCTTTTGGGATATGAAAGGACAAAGTGAGGGGTTCCTTTCCAGTATCTGAGAATTCTTTTCACATCCAGCAAATGGGATTGTTTAGGAGATAATTGAAATCTTCCCACCATTCTTACTTCTTGCATAATATTGGGTCTTGTAGCAGTTAGGTATAGAAGAGCTCCAATTATTGGCCTATAAAGAGTTGCATCTACCGAGGTAGAAATTATCCTCTTTTCTCAATTTGCAATCTGTGGTCATCGGTGTGCTCATAGGTGCACATTCTTCCATCCCATATCTTTTAAGAACATCTTTAAGATATTTTGATTGAGATATGAACATGCCTGTTCTGGTTTGAGATACTTGGAGTCCAAGGAATTAATATAACTCACCAATCATCGACATTTTGAACTCTTTTTTCCACACGTTTCGAACCAACCAGTGTGGTTCATCGTCAGGACAAGTTGAAGAAACAGATCCAGCTTAGCATGTCAAATAGACTGAGCAGATCCTCCAACGACTAACTTGACCAGTAGTTAATTTTGACTATTGGACCAGGATCAAAACTTTTTTAATAATTTAAGGGAAATAAGTTATATTAGGTGACCAATCCCTTAATATATAAAATATATAAATATAAAAATAATTTGAATTAGAGATAATAGTTAGCTAAAAAGGTATTAATAAATAATTAAAAATTACAAGTTAATTAGTATTTAATACAAACATTTCTAACATGGAGAATAATAAAAATAATAGTACTAATGGTATTAATAATCATTACCTTTCTTCTCGTTCTAATAACAGGGTTATTAATCTTTCCAGTTTCTCCTTTCCCCCTTCTATTTTAAAGTTTTGGGTAAAGGTTTAAATTTTTCCTTAGCCTTGAAGAAAATCCCTGTGGATGATGTCATTTGTGACATAGAGTTTGGGATCAGAGGTTTACCTGAGAGGATCAAGGATACTATTAGGCAAAGCTGTGCGGTTTTCTTGAGAAAGGCTAAGCCCCCTAAGAGCAACCTTAGCAAGGAAGAATCAACAGCTATCAGATCCTTAAACCAGAACAAGGATATCATTGTTCTTAAGGTAGACAAGGGTGGTGGTGCTATCATTCTTAACAAGGTTGATTAACGCAGCAAGATGTTGGATCATCTTCATAATAGTGGTAGCTACAGAAAACTTCCCAAGAATCCTTTAAAGAAGGTTGCTAGGAATGTGGCCCTTGCCATTAAATCCATTAGCTCAATGAGTTCCCTGCACCATAAACTCATTGAGAGCAACCCTATCACTCCTAGAATCTATGGTCTCCCCAAGATTCACAAGGATGGAGCTCCCTTAAGGCCCATTGTCAACACCATTGGAGGTCCTACCTACCTTCTTGCTAAGTTCCTTGCATTAGAGCTTAAGCCCTTGGTTGGTCATACAAAGTCCTTCGTAAAAGACTCTGCTTCCTTTATTGTGGAGCTCAAGGACATCAAGCTTGACCCTGGGAACATTCTTGTTAGTTCTGATGTTGTTTCCCTGTTCACTTGCATCCCTATTAATGAGGCCATGGAGGTGATCAACCACCTAACAGATCCTGAAACTGCTAAGTTAGTTGAGATCTGTGTCACTTCTACCTTTTTCTGTTTTGAGGGAGAGTTCTTCGAGAAAACTTGTGGGGTTTCCATGGGCTCACCCCTTTCCCCTGTCGTTGCTAACCTTTTTATGGAAGATTTTGAGTCCAAGGCTCTAAACTCTTCTCGGCTCTTGCCAAAGCTTTGGAAAGCATATGTGGATGACACCAATGTTATCTTGTCTCACGACCAAGAAGAATTAGATCTCTTCTTCGATCATCTCAACAATCAATCCTCAGCCATTAAGTTCACTAAGGAGCAGGAAGTTGATGGTTGCCTTCCGTTCCTTGATATTCTTATTTCTAGAAATAGTGATGGTTCCCTCACCCCAGAGCTGGAGTCAGCTAGAAGATAAGATAATATTAGGGCCATAAGCTTTCTGGGAAATGGAACAGATAGTGTAGAAAATGAGGTAGAATACTAAAACAATACAAGATCGGAATAAATGTTATGTAGACAACAAAAGAGTGCATAAGTAATTTAACATTGGAGACCATGTGTATTTATGGGAAAAACCCAGGAAGAGTATTCTAAGCACATGAACTTGTGCAAAGTTCATGCCATGATTTCTGAGCCTTTTGAACTCCTGGACAGAGTTGGAAAAGTGGCTTATCATCTCTCTCTGCCCGACCATATTAGAGTTCATAATGTATTTCATGTGTCTTTATTAAAAAAGTATGTTCATGACAATTCTCATGTGATTGACTAGAATCTGATACATGTGGAAACTGAAGGATATTTCATGTCTGATCCACTTTTCATCTTGTAGGGAAGGGAAACTGTGGTACAGAATCGAGTTGTCACTCACGTTAAGGTGAAGTAGAAGAAATTTACACCTAAGGAGGCAACATGGGAGCAGGAAGATTATATGAAATAAACCTAGCCACCATTTTATTAGTAGTGCTATGTACATATGATGTACATGTGGTGCTATGTACATATGGTGTTATGTGCATGGAGTGTTGTATACATGTTGTAAATGTGGTGTTGTGTACATGTCATACATGTGGCATAGTGTACATGTGATATTGTGTACATATTGTATAGATGGTGCAGAGTACATGTGGCATTGTGTACATGTTGTGCATGTGGTTCCGTGTACATGTGATGTTGTGCACATATTATGGAAGTGGTGTTGTGTATAGGTGGTACTATGTACATGTTGTAAATATGGTACTGGTATACATGTGGTATTGTGTGCATGTTGTACACGTTGTGTTACATGTTATGTATGTGTATTTTGTAGTTGTTGTATCGTGACATGTGTATTTGTTGTGTTGTATTCTGTGTAGTACATATATTATGTTGTCTTGTACGCCACGTGTCGGTACATGTATTGTGTGGTGTTGTACATTGGGTATAGATGTATGTGTTGTCTTTTACATTGGGTGTAGGTGCATGTGTTGTGATGTACATTGTGTATGTGTATGTGATTAAGGAAAAGAAAAGGCATTGTGTGTTGCTATGTGTGGAGACCAATGCCCTGTGTGTACAGAAAGGATAAAGGATAAAGGTATAGGTGAAGGACCAACTAAACAATAGGTATTTGTATTTTATTTCATTTTTATTATGCATGTGATCTATGATTTTGATTTATGACAGTTACATGTGATATATGATTTTGTTTTATGATGATTGCAAGTGATTCATGATTTTGATCCATGATGGTTGTGTTTTGAGCTAACCAAATGCACCTTGTTAACAAATTACCAATGAGGTATGATTTGAATTTATTTCAATCTATTTTAAATCTAATGGACGTTATTTACTTGGTACATGAATCATGGAAATGCCTATTTGGCTAGTTGAAACTGATTGTAAGGATTGGCAACAACATAAAATAGCAAACAATACGTCGATAAAGCACTTCAGGAGTAGGGCTATTGTGGGACATTGGTTTCAAATAGTGTTCATTGATTTCATTGAGCATGCTATCGATGGTATGATTGTTTTGAGGTAGGTATATGCCTTCGTTATTGACCTTCCGATTCGAGGAATCCTTTTCAAGGAATGGATCGCCTAGGATAGGGGATGTCAGATAATTTGGAAGGTGACTGACTACAAAAAAGGGGTGACCAGATAGCCTAAGGAACTATGTAGTAAAGAAGGGAAGGCTGGGGATATATCTATTTTGGTCATTAGAATTACCAAATAGAATTAAATGCATATTGGGAATGTGCCTTAAAAAGATGAGCTGATAATTGTTCCCTGGGAGGACAATAACGTAGGATTGTAGCATTCGACATTAGGTGCATCTTTGACTTTGGTAGTGGGTTCTGGACTTCCTAGGAAGGAGGTCAATCCTGGTACTATTTTTGAGGGTGTAGGTGTAAGCCTCTGCATTCCCTTGTTGAGGATGCACGCAACATATCCTTTTATTTCCTCGTTGGGAAAATCTGCATATGTGTATATCTGTATATTATTGTATATACTATATTGTCATGGATTTATAAATATCCATAGACAATATAGTTATTTACTATTTGAAGCAAATATGGATGAGTATATGAGGTTGTTATTATAAATAACATAATGAGCTCTCTTATAAAGCTCCAGTCAAAAGTATGCTTGTCATGTTTCAGCAATGGTCCTTGTAAATATTTCAATGAGTTGTGTTATAAATCTCTATAGGCAGTATGCTTTTCTTTCCAGTTGTCTTGCTATTTGTAGGTGTCACTAAACACCGACGATAATGTTCCAAGGGAGGATTCTGTAATAGCCCTAGTTAAAAATTCATGTAAACAAATATAAGACCAAGTTCATGGGACAAGTATTCTAAGCTAAATGGTGGGGAAAACATCGTAGTGGGTTTTCATTTGGTTTATTATGGCTAAAGGAAATTATCAAAGGTAATGGAAAAGACTTTCAAATATCATAATGGCACTAACTAGCATTTTATTTATGAAAATAATGGAAATCAGGGGAAAAGGAAGGTAAAATTTCACAAGTTTCACATGAGGAGGAAAATGAATTAAAATAATTTATAATTGAAGAAAATAGAGGCCTCATTAAAAAAAAGGCTTATGAGGATTAGTTGGTAGAATTTTGTCATTTCAGTTTTGCAGCTCTCTATATTCTCTCTCTCTCACACTCTTGGACACTTATATTTTTCTTGGATCACTTCTGCATTGGATAAAGAAAGGAAAAAGAGGCAAGAGGAAGCAAAGATAAAGAAAGTAAGAGCAGGATCAAGCGACTACCACATGATTATTTGGATTTATCGAGTTGCATGCATGATTTCCTTGCTATTTTTGGAATGCATGGCTATGCATGTGTGTTCTTGGTTCTCTTGTTTTCAGTGGCATGGGTTTTTCTAAGTGTGAAAATGTATTTCAACCTACCATTTCCATTTCTGAATAGCCATGGTGCTATGGGGTTCTCATCTTTTAGTCGATTTTGATTTACGGATGGATTAAAAGATGAGTTAGGTGGATCTTCGAAAGGAAATATCACATGGAATAGTGATCCCTCAACCAGACTGTGGATTACGATAAATAAACTGGCCTAGTGTCCCCGAAACTAGACTGTGGGTTGCGGTAAAGCCAACTATTTTGTGCCTCGATGGACCTAAGAATCCTCGACCTATGAATGGCAGGATATACGATAAATCCTAGAGGATGTTTCCCTTGATTAGACCTCGTAATCCTTACGAGTGAATGGCAGGATGTATGGTAATACCTTGAGGGTGGTGTCTCAATTATGACCTAGTGATCCTTGGATTAGACCATGGATTGCAGTAGACCCTACAGACTAGGAGACACACAAATTCACATGGCATAGGTGGAGAAATCTAGTGGCATACATTCTTTTTGATGGCCTGGTGATCCGATGACGGTTGTGGTAATGCCTGATTTTATTCATGAGGGTGAGGTGGTTTAACCTTAGGAAGACCTGTTTGGTTCTTTTGTTTTGTGTCCCACATACATGCTTGTAATATCTCATGGGGTGACTTGCTGAAAGTAATATTTGGTTCATCTAATCTATGGTCAGGTGGTTCATGGAAGTCCCAAACCTGATTGCCTTTTGTATTCATTAACAAGAGTTCCTTCTCCTTGGTATTTCATGTGTAAATGTATGGATTCATATGTGGTATTTATGGTTGTTTTATCCTTGTTATTTCTATTGGTTATATGATAGTTATGAGTATGTATTATGACAATTATGATGTATGGATCTCATGATGATTTATTTTATAAATGACTGAAAAATGAATATATTACCCAATAGATTTTAATGTAGCTAATTTGATAAGGCATCAATGCTTCCTTATGTCACTCGGATAAGTATGAGACCCTTATACTCAGATATGTTGTTATAACCTCTAGATTACATGAACACAATGTGTTTTACAAAAATTTATGTCATGGTTATGCTTCGTTAGGTCAATTCCTTGATCAAGTTTTGTGTTAAGAGGCTTTGTCATAGTTTCATTTATTGTCTTTGAAAGCATCATCAAGTTCTGGGGAGTGGTTTGGAGACTAGCCTTGAAAACGTGGCTTAAATCTTATAGTCTTTGACATATAATTGGTTGAAAAAGACTACAGTCTCTCCCTTGTAGGCATTGTGGGAGTTAGCATGCATCATGAATCATTTGGAACCTCCTAAGTGCTCACTTCAGATAAGCACATGCACCATCATGCTCGACCTTTCAATGTATTATTTCAAAGTAGCTCCAAGTATGCTAATTTTTTTTCTTCTTGTGTAGCTGGCTCAACCAATAAAAAGTGTGTGTTGACCTGAACTTCCCTGCACAACCATGTGACCATATTCAATGACTCGTGAATGTTATAACATTTTTTTAATGATTCATAAATCCTATCGAACAAATAGTGCACGAGCAATGTGCCATGCTCATGTTAATCACTGATGTAAAAGTGATAGTCCTTAATCACATCATGTGACTTGTGAGTGTTATCCCTATCATCAATATTCAATTGTGCATGTCTATACAAAACATATATTAATATGGACACTTGGTTTGAGTTATAATACTCACTTTATATCCATGATTGAGGACCAATTGTGTAATTCTAAGAAAATTCCACCACTAATAAGATTGTTCCTCGCTAAGATACTTTCTGAGAATGCTTAAATCTAGATGCTTTCCACCTCGAATTGTGGAAGTGTTTGACATATTTATAGATATGGTTTTGGAAAACCGCCATGAATTGTGGAATAGGAATTTCATCCTCAACATAGTTGATCCTCTTAGGTTCCTGGACACCTAATCCTCTAAGGGTTAGTGTGGAAGTTGGAAGATGAATAGTCTAAGGAAGTCCAAGAGACCTTAGAATACGAAACCAAAGGTCATATGAATGTACTATTATGTAATTTGTTAATAATAGATACTCTATCATGCTTATCATTCATCTGTTGTTTCTGCCATGTATGTGTCTAACATGGTATCAGAGCGGGCGTACTCCTGCCCTACTCCAATTTGAGCCACTTGTGTTGTGGCCTCTCTGTGCATGTCAGTTCTGCATTCCTACGGATAGAACTCCCATTATTGTGTGCATGCCTATTTCATACTGCACACTCTCTGGCTGACCTCTCTTAGCTAGATTTGTGCAAGGTTATCTACCCACTCCCTCAAATAGAAAAAATTCACTCGCCTAAACTTTGCACCTAAGTGCTCTGCCAAAGGTGTATAGAATTAGAGAAGAAGGAAGAGAAGAGTGTTATGGGTTTGCACACAGACAATATTGGAGAAAACCTTCAATGTTACAACGAAGGTATAACTGCAAGGCTTCCTAAAACCTAAGGATTTATGAAGGAAGCGTAAAGGCACAAAGAAATGAAGAAACAGAGTGGAGATCGAGATCAAAACAATTGAAGACTGTAAGGCGAGAAAAAATACACAGGTAGAAAGCCGAATAGGCTATTACACAATAAGAAACAAAAGAATGTAACAGTGCACAGTAACCGTTGGATTAGTCAGATCAATGGATAGGGTTAATGGAAGATAAGCGATGGATATATTATCGTAGGAGATTAATCTAAGAAATGGATGGATCATGTCATGTCACATGTCGACAGAAGGGTGGAAAATGTGCAGAATAATGGAGAAGTCTTCGTAGGTGGTAAGCAGTATCTCATGTGCCCTAAAAGCTGTAAATGGTATTCTATGATTTCGCGCGATTAACCTGAGGGGTTGACATGTAGCACACGATGGAAAGAGAAAAACACTTTTCTCACACACTCTCAACGTGGTATCAGTCGTGCAAGATTTCACGCGACATTACACGATCACCGTTGGATTGAGGGACGAGAAATAAATGATGGAGATTGGCCATGCTAGTTCGCGTGAGTTATTACGCGACAATGGTCGAATTGAGGAATGAGATCGACAATGAAGATTTAATGTGCTAAGGAGATAATCGATATATTTTCAAAGGTTTGTGGAATGGAAGAAAGGTAAGGTTTAAGTGTGGTTTATGAAATATTTCTATTATATGGGAATTATAATAGAAATGAGTAGGATTAATGTATTATGGTTTAAGTTGAGTTTTAACCGAAGTCTAAAATCCATGGTATGGTTAATATGAGCAGGTAATAAGAATTAACCAGAGATTATGAAGGATTTATAAGGTTTCACTCAAAGGTTTATAAAGGTATAGACTTTGGATAGTTAAATCAAACATTTTCCGCATATAGTTTATTGAAGGAGCATTAAACCTTGACTTGTGAAGGTTTTACTAAGTATGGAATTTTAAAATTCCTGGGACATGTTACTATATGACATGTATTTGATATGCATACTATGGGTATGTGTAGCTTAGGCTATATCATTGTCAAAAGTTGCATTGTATGGTGATATGTCTCCAACTGAAATCATTCTTTGTTGTGGAAAGTATTCGAGTGTCGTTTTGGATATGGGTATTATAATCGTGGCAGACAGTAATGACAAAATGTTTTACAACTATTGAGTTTGAATCAACATATCTTCACACCCCTGACTTGTAAACAGGATCGCCATCGCCAACACTTGTGTAGGAAGCCACGACCGAGCTAAGGAGGAGTACCTCTATCTTGAAAATTGAAATACTGGCCATTGTTGTTCTCTGCGAGAGCTTTTGTAACAAATGAGGTAACAAAGAATATTTTCAATGAGGCTACCAGTATCTAAAAGCTTCCTATGTTTCTGCGCATGTGGGAAGCTTGCTCCATTAATGAATGGTCGGTGAGAGTCATTGAATTTAGAACTATTTAAATTGTTGAATTTGGTCTTATAAATTGCAACCTAAGATATTAAATGTAAGCTGCAACGAGCTTGGCTTGGTTTTGATGCACTGAATACATTTGACTGTACCAAGAATTGTGGCAAGTTTTAGAGTGATCATTGGTTATATTGCCAAATTTGAGTGTATTTTGGCCATTGTGCAAAATTATCTTTCTGCATTTTGTTCAACAAGGTATCTTTGGTTATTGTTGCAACCATTTTAGCCATATAATTTGAGAGACTTATCTGATTTGTTCAATGAAAATGACCAGAATTAATGCAATATTGGAGTTCTTGAAAACTCTGATACTATCTACTTCTAATGACACATTCCAAATCAGCAAAGGCTCTCTCTTAGAAATTTAGACTTGTCTACAATATGTGTTGGCTTAGTGGGGCCTAACCCAGGTTCAGAAGTGATTTAGCCAAGAAAATCCTGGTAATATTCGCCCTTTCGACAACAGTCCACGGAGCGCGGACTGAGGTCTCACCCGAAGTAGTATGGGAGGGTGCTAGAACTAGGTTTCCACACCTTGTGGATGTCTGATATGAGGTGATTGGTACACAGTCCATCCTTTTCTCTTACTGTGCTACACGCAGCTACGTGCACCCGATGCCCTGTGATACTGTCTTGGCACAGGTCTGGCTGCAGTGCGATCTGTGCTATTTACCCAAGTCTTCCTTAATTAATCTTTGTTAGCTGATTACTTAGATTAAATTCACATATAAGAATTCATATGAGAGTTCATCAAGTGCATGCAATAAAAAACCAAAGTAAAAGTAATGAATAACATCAAAAGATAGATTCAAGAACAGATGCACATAGTAAACTTCTCTTTATTAAATTTTAATTCCAAGTACAACCCAACTCTGCCCTGTGCACTCAGCTGCAGGGGTCCACGCAGTCAGCTACGAACTCTACTAGGCCTCTACACACTCAGCTACAGAGCCTCTTCCTACTACTACAACCCATTACACTTCAGATTCCACTATATGCTCTAACCATGCCTTCACATGCCTTTCTTCATCTCCTCCAAACTATCTTTACACTTATAGCCTTGCTCTATTTATACAATCCCATGGTCCGTGAACCATGGGTAGGTCGACACAACTTTACAATATTTTAGGGCAGACAACCCTATGACTCATCCTAGACCTCGCACTCCGCACATGCAATTGGCGGAGTCTTACAATACAATTGACCAACACTTGGGCTTTGAGCCCCAAAACCTACTCTGGGGGATCCCATTCCTAACACGCCCCCAACACAATCACCGTGACTCATCCCGAGTCACTCTTCTGGTGTGGCAATCTTGGCACGGATCCCCTCAAACTGTGCCTATGCTACACAAAAGTCTGCAGTGCACTATTCTGTCTTCTGCTAGATCTGCTCTACTCTTTCTGCCGAATGCTCACTTTCAAGGGAAAATCCCTGTCTTAAAGCATGCATCATCTTCATTTGTGCGAGCTTTTATTCTATATCAGTAGTGATGTGGAAAGCCTCATGAATCCAAGGTTGGGCGCACACTTTAACTACTGCCTCTTTCTGTCGCATGACATCCACCTGTTCCTTCCACACCTTCGCCTATTGTAGCTTCGCCAGCCGCTAGGTTAGGACTGTTTATGCCATTCTGTACACACTGTCATACTGTACTTAAAGCTACCACACCTATATTTCTAGGTGGTGTATGGTGGGGTCCTCCTATAAGGAAGTGAGGACTGCGAAGGATTCTTCCAACATACCCATACAGGTCTGCACTGCCTATCCTATTTCCTCCAGCCCTTTTTGGATAGCATCAGCGTGCAGTTCCCTAACTTTCGGGGGTTTATATGACTTCACTTTTAATCACAGTTCGGAAATCTGAAGGTTGAGGTCCAGCTGTATCCTCGTTGCTTCCTCCTTTACCTCATGGAATCCACTAGCCAATCTGTGAATTTGCACTCCAACTGGTAGCTCTATCGCAGTTTCTAACTCTGGGGCACAGTGACATGCTTCCTCTACTATATGTTCCAGCTGTTGATTCTGTGCTAGCACTTCATTGCATTGTAAACTAAGTTGTTCAATGTTGATTCACTGTTTGCTGAGAATTTTTACTACGCTTCCTTCCCTAGCGTGGAGTTCTACTGTCACTCTGTCCTGTAGCTAGTACAATGTATCCCACGGTAGGGCAACCAAGTTTAGGCCAAGTCCCTTGATCCGGCTATCCATTGTCAGTGCTCCTTCCGGTAGTGTGACGGTGTCAGCCATTTTGGCCCGCAACAACTGCTCCGTTGTTGATGTACTTGTGGCACCGTATGCAGCTACCAATCCCTCCTATGGGGGCCGCACCTGAAGTTGTTGTAGTTGTTCCTTGAGGGCCCCCAACACATTTTGCTGCTCCATCATTGCTTCCTGTAGCGCCTCCCTAGTGACCTTGCGTTGTGTCACCGATGTCGTAGAGCTCACCCTCTGTCAGTGTAATATGTCCATTGTCCCATTTGGAAGCCTTGGTCTTATTCCCTGGGCCTATTTGTTCCATACTGCGTGGTTGTTTCAGTTGTGTAGATGTCATGCTGGGGTCCATGCATTTCACCATGTGATCTGTCCCCTGTCCTCTAGTTAGGTCTGGGTCTCCTTCCTCCTGTGTTGTGGTGGCCCCTGTTGCTAGTGCTGCTGCTTTTTCAGTGGCCTTGGTCTGCTCTACGGCGACCTTCACTACCTTGTGGAAAGCCCTTACCTCCTCGACCAACTGCTCTTTGTGCTTCTGCTGAGCCAGTAGCCTGGTGGCATCCATATATTTTTGTATCGCTATCTTATCACATTCCGCGAGATCCCAGGCGCACCAATCAGGTGGCAAGGAGTTGAGCACAACGAAAATGGCATCATCAATCGTGATGAGTGACAGTTTGGTCCAGTTCTATGCCGAATATTTGCGCCCCTTAATGTACACATTGTGCATATCCACTCTGAAGTCTGCAAAGCTCCGCAGACCGTCGTACACTGTGGGGGATAGGCATGGCCTCTTGTTGATCCACATCTAGACACTCGCCTCCATGAGCACCCAGAAGATCTTGGTCTCACGGATGCTCGTGGCATCCTTCGTTGCCAAGAGCGACATGTATTTCGCCGCCTCTAGCAAGTCTTGTTCAAGAGGAGGGAACTAACTATCCTCAGCCAATTCCCCTTACACTAGTATGATGGACAAGAGAAACCATGCGTAGTGGAAGGTCTTGCTTTGCTCCTGGACTTCCTTGCAGTTGGTGAGGAATTCTTCACAGAGGAAGGTGGCCCAGTTGAATTGGACCCCCCCCATGCATTGTTTGTTCAGCGCAATGACCATCGTTGGTACCTCGTTACTGTGGCATTTTATCATCACCTTCCCAGCTAGAGGCTCGATGGCTATGTGCACCCCTTTGTCTAGAATGCTACTAATTACGTAGCCTGTCTACTTATTTTCCAACCTGTATTTATTCTTCATAGCCTTTGCGAGCACCAAATCTCTGCTTTTGATAGCTATTTCCGCAGGGTCCCTTCCTTTACAGGGAAGTCGAGAAATCCTATGAATAAGCTCCACAGTGATGGGAATGGGCTCCTCTAGCCATAGGTACCCATCCTGTACCAGGAAATGCAGCTACCTAATGACAAAGATCGTAATCGGTGCAAGGTTAAAATGCAGAATCCATATTAGGTGGAGTAGCCTGGCCTTCTCCACACCGCGTAGCCATTTCTGTTGTTCTAGCATTATAACAGACCCCTCCTTGCTTTATGTCACGAGGTTCTTAGTCTGTAAATGTGGGAAATTTTTGTCATCTACGAGGTCCCAATCTTCAAATTTTATCATGGGCATGCAGCCCAGGACCAAGCCTTCAATCAAAATTCCATTTGGGAGGAGCAGGGTTTCGAGTGCATGCTTAGTGACATCCAAATCCTTGGGTACTTTTGATTTCCTTTCCCACGGAAGGACATACTTGGGAAATTTTGTTGCAGTGCGCACCGGCCAGATGTCTTATTCCATTTATTCATCCACCTCTATCTCCTCTATGAAAGCCTGGAGGTCCTCTTCCTCATCACATATCTCAAGAGTAATAGTCTTTCCCTTGTCTTCCATAGAAAGTTTACCAAACCGGGGATTTAGCGGGGACCTGTAGATTGGTTCTGCAACCTATCGATTTGTCTTGGGCCTCAGCATCCGGGGTGATTTTGGAATTTCTGATGCACCCCCGACCTGCAGCGTAGGGCTCTACATGTCTTCCTCGGCTGTCAACATCATTCTATTCAAGAGGTCCTGCCTCTCCTTCGGAAATGTCTCAAACAATGAACTTGCTCTTAAAGCCTCCAAATTTGTAAGGTCCATACCCACTTGATAACACAACAACTGAATTCTAAGAACACAAGCGTTGTTCACTGAATAGCCACCTGTGATTTATAGGCCTTTTTGAATTCAAATTCGACCATTCCCCCCACCTTCAGCCCATTATTGCATTCTTGGCGGTAGATCATCCCAAATCTAGTTCTCATTTCATGTCTTAATTACCTACCACCCACTCCTCTTTGTCATAAATTGGATATCTTGTCATGAATAGTGACACCAACAATCACTTCCTAGCCTACCCGCGTGGTAGTGTAGCCCACTATGTGCGGGCATTACCCCTGTGACATACTGATATTGCGCGCAACCTCCTTATTACGCAGCGCCAACACAAACTCTTTTATAGTCCCGCGCTCTCTTTCAACTGCTTGGAGTGTTGAGACTATGCTTCTGATGGCTAGTCAGGTGGCCACACCACCTGTGCGAGACTTCAATTCACCTTCCAACCTGGTCCGCGGGCACCCCTCAATCACCCTCACGACAGTCCTTATCGCGCGCTCTTCCTTACGTGGTGTGCTCCCCCTCGTTACTTTGTCTGGTAAGGTGTAGTCGTAGCCATGGTAGCAGAGTCACAAATGCTCGGTGACAATCTTCTAATGCAGTAGTATGGCTACCCATATCTTGTCTTGTTATTCTTAGTTTATCGAAGCGACATGCTTACATGATTTCATTTTCCAGTTTTTTGATCTGTGCATCCATTAACATGCTTTTCTTCCTCAGTCATACCTGATCTTCTTCGAATTCATGAAGTTTAAGGTTCCCTCGCGGAATGACTTCCTGAATCTGTATATGTTCATCCTTGCATAGCTGCATAATTCCTTTGTCCCGGTCCTCGCGTATTGTCCCAATTGTGGGAGCTATTGCGTGAGGATTCCTTTCCTCCAAAACTATGGTCTCGACTCTACTCCTCAGCTTTGGAATCATCTCCATGCTTAGGTTTTTGCACACGGCCCTATAGGCCCATCGAATCACTGGTACGCACAGGTCTCAATTAGTTCTTTTCGCCTGCTGCGCCTTGTTCGAGACTCCTCATACATTATTGAATGCTTCCACGAGGAAATTTTATGGTGTGCATCACCCTTCCTACTACTGCGTCCTATTCTGGTGTGCTCGCTACCCTGCACATGTCTGTACCCATCGAGACAGGTGGGCACACAAGTTGCTCCGTTCTTGCTGACCAACTCTTGTTCAAAGCTGGGAGGTTCCAAACCATAGGCGCATCATCCTTCCACATTTGCGCTAGTCCTCAAAGTTTGCTTGATGTGTACCCCACCATCGTGTGGGTGTTGCACACAGTGCCCACTTCAACACATCGAACTGCTGCTGTTTGGGTACCGTGCTTTTGAATTTTCTCAGGAATTCGTCCACCACTTTCAATCCATCATATGTTGGAAGCTCTCTTGCCTCTGTTGTCACGCAACAAAATGATCTAACCATCATGTTGCAATTTAGTGTTGTCACTTCGTGCAATCGATTCTACCATCGCTATAATTCTTCATCTGAATCCAAAGTGCAGGAGCTTTTTCACTCCCACAAGATTCTCCCATCTATAGTTAGATTCATTGAATCCTAGTCTTGTGCAGTTAACTTGTAAATACAATCAAGATCATCATCACGCACTGGCTCAGTGTAGTGCACTCCTTCGGCTGGGTCTAGCGGGACTACTGCGCATAGCGACTTTTTCTCGAAGATCATTTTGCGCTTCTTCAGGTTGATGACTCCATTCATATCGATGGCCCAGACTATTCCTAATAGAGCGGGATATGGATTTCTGTCATCAACAATTTCTATTACTTCAAAATCTGCCTACGCACTCGCGCCTTCAATATCAATTGTTACCCCTTGTAACCTTCCTAGGGGCAAAATCTTTTTTTGGGTCGCCATTCATAATTGAATAGGGGACCATCGTAGTGTGGGCCTACCCATGCATTCTGATGTTTTCTTTGGTAATACATTTGCATCTGAACCCAGATGTAGGATTACCTCATCGTTTTCATACTCACCAATCTGCGCAATCAACCTCATTTCCCTTCCAGTGTGCAATGCATGCTTTCCCAATTTCTTGACTACTTGTGGTTCTCCTGCCCTCGCACACCTGGTGATCAGCTCCTGTAGTCCTTTCACTGCCTTGTTGTCGCGCAACAGTTTCATGCATGTCTGCAGAAAGGTAATGAACGTTGAAGGATCCATTCCTGGCTCCATTTGATCCTTACTACCTAAAGTGGAGGCCTCTGCGAAGCTATTCTTAGCTTCCATGAATGTCTCCTTTGCGGGTTCTAAGTTAAACTCGGGTTTCTTTGCAGTAGCCTTTTGAACCCATGTACGTTCCTCTAGTTGCTTCCCTATATCTTATCTTGTGGTCGTACCACTTCTGAGCATCATGTTTAAATTTGGGTCTTCCCCATGCGGTTCAGACCTCATCACTTGTATATTTTAAGTCAGGGGAGGCTGGAATACCCCTTTTTTGTGCATCTTTGTGATCAATATAGGACAATCTATTGTTTCATGATCAAATTGAGCACACTACAAATAGGATATCCTCGTTGGGTTGGTACAATCACGAGCACAGTGTCCTAGTTCACCGCAATTGTAACAAATTAACTATCTGTGGCCTCTTCCTGGTCCCATTCCACCTCATCCTCGACCTCACCCATAAAATCCAGTGCGTACCATCCCCGCATCTCAGTTGAGGACTCACATTTCCGTTTTCATCCTATAGGCTGGATTCCAATCCATCATTAGCTCGTAATTGCGGTAAGTGCACTCATTGCGACCTACCAACCTGCAGAAATTACAAAACAATTGCTCGGGTGTCTATGTATACTTCTGCAACAAATGACAATTATTCATCATATATTTCCCTCCTATCTGACATATCGCACACCATAAAGCGGGTGCTACGCTTGGCCCCACCTGTGCCTTCGATCTCAATGGCATTGGCCCTCATTGTGCCAAGTAGTTCACGAACACTAGACATTGATCCTTGTCATGGCCTTCGCCTTTTCACTTTATGGACCATAATTCCTCTCGCACCTCTGGCTATGGTGTCCTATCCTGCTTCAATCTTTGCATTTCCAAACACAAATTCTCTAGTTGCATGTGGATTTTTTGAACTCCCAACCCAAGGTCTTATATCAGGGTTTCATGCAATCTCGTTGCCATTTCCAATACTTCTGCTTGGGTGGAAAGTTTCTGCTGTGACAGCGCCATCCTCAAATGCGGTGCCAGAGATGCTACAAACCATACATGATGTTTTCCATCTGTCAACATCATATTGGCTTCGCGGATCGTACTCTTCAGCTATTGATCCATATCCCAGGGAGTCTCGCCTGGGAGCATCGTGATCTCTTTAAACCCGATGATTGATTGTGTTTCTGACTTTGGTGTGCTAAATTCCCTGTTGAGCAAGTTTTGCATCTCTATTGTCCCTGTGTTTTGGTGGTAATTGGAGTGCTTGATATACCATGTTAATGCGCGAACCTGTAGCGCACTCACCAGTGTAGCCTTCTTAATATTGTCATCCATAACACCTTGGGCTTCCCATACTACTCCTACCATGAACCGGAATTGGTCCAGATCTTCATTCCCTACCCCTTTGAATACTGGTAGCTTGATTGCGCTCACCATATTGAACTGTGGAGGTGGTGGAGGTGGAGTAGGTGGAGATGGAGGTGAGGGAGGTGAACCGGGTGGCGGTGTGGGTGGAAGTGGCATCCACAGAATGTGCATCCTTATCAAACTGACTGCACTTCTCAAAGAAACCTTCATGAGCTCTTCCTCGCTCTCTTGTGAGGTGAAATGAAGGGACTGTTTTCTAATTCTTCGTTTCTTTTGTAGTTTTTTCCGCTCCGCGTAGTCCCAAACATTAATGTATTCACATGACCCTTTTTTCACACAATAGCATCTTAATCTAAGTATTCAAAGACTTAATATAATTACCTTGTGGTCCCTTGAGAAAACTTCACCCTGCATCACTATAAGTGATGGTCATGTCCACCGCGAACTCAATGATAAATCCTCCTATGATTCGATTGAGCCAGTGGTCCACAGCTCATGCTACCTTATCCTCTGAGGCTTCTAGTCTGCACACTAGTTCTAGAGTCCACATTATTGGTTTATTGAGCCTACACCTTCCTTGGTTATCTACTATCTTTGTGATCCACTCATACAGCTCATAAGGAAAGGATGCAAAGAAAATATCATGGGTTTCTGTATACTCGTAGCGCTCCAAACACTTTTTCTCAGATACTTGCGGAGTTCTATTTTCCTGTGCCATGAACTCGTGAATCTTCTTGTCCAACCACTCTTCAATTTTCTTCTTTGTTAGGTTCCAGTGGCACGACATCATACATCTCTTATGTAGATCCCGGTCCTGACAATGGAGCCATTTGTTGGCTTAGTGGGGTCTGAACCAGGTTCGGAAGTGATTTAGCCAAACATATCCTGGTACTACTGGGCCTTTCAGCAACATTTCACGGAGCACGGACTGAGGTCTCACCCGTGGGAGTATGGGAGGGTTCTAGAACCAGGTTTCTGCACCCTAGGGATGTCTGATATGAGGTGATTGGTATGCGGTCCAACCTTCTCTCTTACTGTGCTACGCACACCTATGGGCACCCCATGCCCTGTGATACTATCTTCGTACAGGTCTAGCCGCAGCGCGAACTGTGTTATTTACCCAAGTCTTCCTTAATTAGTCTATGCTAGCTCATTACTTAGATTAAACTCACATATAAGCATTCATACAAGTGTTTATCAAGTGCGCACAGAAAATAAACAGAGTAAAAGTAATGCATAACATCAAAAGACATATTCAAGAACAGATGCACAGAGTAAACTTCTCTTTATTAACTTTCAATTCCATGTACAGACTCGACTCCGCCCTGCGCACTCAGATGCAGGGGTCCGCGCACTCAGCTGTGGACTCTACTAGGCCTCTACGCACTCAGCTGCAGAGTCTCTTCCTACTACTACGACCTAATACACTTCAGATTCCACTCTATGCTCTAACCATGCCTTCGCATCCCTTTCTTCATCTCCTCCAAACTATCTTTAAACTTAAAGCCTTGCTCTATTTATACAATCCCATGGTCTGTGGACCATGGGTAGGTCGACACAGCTTTACAATATTTTAGGGTGGACAACCCTATGACTAATCCTATACCTCGTGCTCCGCGCCCGCAATTCGCAGAGTCTTACATTACAATTGACCAAAACTTGGGCTTTGAGCCCCAAATCCGACTACGGAGGGTCTCATGCCCAACAATATGCACAAGAACAGATTACTTTTTTGTAGCTTGAATCTCAACTACAACAGGAAGAATTACAACAGTGGAGTCATAATTCTAAACATATTTTTGTTCAAAAGATTGAAACAGACTCCCATAAACAACAAGACAGTAGTGTTAAAGTTGATTCAGATCCAGTGCCCAGTAATGAAGTAGAGTTACATGTAGATGTAGAAGTTCATTTTTCACTTCCCAAGCCTAGCATCAGACCTTGGGAAGAGGTCTTGGATATGATAAGGAGGATTCCTTTCATATTCTAGATTACTCAAAGCCCATTCCGTTTCAGAGTGCTCGATTCCTTCATGACAATTCAGCTTCACCTATTCCATATTCTGCTCCTCTTCCGCAAAAACAACAACAAATTGTGAAATTCCAACACTGTGACCGAGTTGGCCATATGAAAGATCATTTTTTTGATCTTCATCTCTGTAAGCATTGTCATAAAACCAATCATTCTTCAAACAGATGCTTCAAAAACAAACTTCCTACAAGAACAAAGATTCATCTTGGATGGATCTTTTCTTGACAGTGGGCATCAACAACCAAAAAGATATTTCAGTCATATGTCTAAAGTTGTTCTAGAGTATTGAATAGTCTTGCAGTTGAGTTTTCTCCATCATCTCACCTTGTATATAACAAGGGGGGAAATGATGGTCATCTACAAGCTTCAAAGCCACATCAAGCGAGCCTGAGCGATAACCTGGCATACCAAATTCAGGGTTGTAGACAGAGAAAAATATGCCACTGAGCATGCATTCAATCGGTGATACCTCTTCAAAGAATTGGGGACACTTCCTCTAGCAGAAGGCTTTAGCTTCTTGCCAGTTTTGGAAGAGTTCTAGGATTTGCATTAAGAATTCCAGAGTTGTTGGTCATCCTTAAACCATCACAAGTTGACACCTCCCTTTTCAGGTTGAGGTTCTCCCTTTTATGTGGGGTGAGACCTCCCTTTCATGGTTGAAGGTTTCCCTCTTCAAAATATCATGAGCACTTCCTCTAGCAGAAGACTTGAGGTTCATGCCAGACTTTGTGGAGTTCTCGGAACTACACTAAGTATTCTAGTGTTGGTGGCCATCCTTAACCACCTCCCTTATATCAACATTTCAGAGAGCACATTCAGATTAGTGTTGCCAAGAATTTTTGTACATTTTGTATTACAACTCTCTTCTTGGACTCATACATAACCCTTCAGATTAAGGGGGGAATGTTCAACACCTAATCCTCTAAGGGTTCGTGTCGAAGCTCGATAGTCTGAGGAAGTCCAAGAGACCATGGAATATGAAACCAAAGGTCATATGAATGTACTGTTATATCATTTGTTAATAATAGATACTCTCTCACGCTTATCATTCATTTGTTGTTTTTACCATATATGTGTCTAATAGAGTTGAGGAAGATGGTTGATTTCCCATGACATACTCATAATCCTTCCATGTGACGATGACATATAACATCCCATATTGGTTGGGATCCATAAGAAAGTTCATATGGAACAATGTTAAATCAACACATTCAACACATATTCTCCCACCTATACACATTTTCTTATAATACAACCCTTTTCGATCCCTTTTGCACAATATTGATGAAACAAAATCATGCACTATAGGAGGTTCGTCATTATAGTTCTTCTTGTAAAATTCCTGCAAAGTATCATAATGTAGATGAAATTCAACATGATATTGACAACAACATGTGTCACAGATTGTTTTAGGCCTAATCAACCATGGCTTCAATTTCTGAAACATTTTTATGGATATCTTCAAATGGCGATTGCTTTCCTAGAATTCCATGAACAGTGCAACTTCTTTCATTTTCACAATGTGCTTAGCATGTTCCACATACTCACCTTTAGTTATGTGATGTCGTACGACATGGCTTCTATCTAGAATAGCAGGGGAATGACTCTCGCAAAACTCTACCAGAAATGCGTTGATTCTTGTTGTAATCTTATCTTGGTATGGTTGCCTGGTGATAAAAGCCCCAAAAGAGGATTCATCATTTTCATTCATTGTCCACCTGAGGGTATGGCCTCAGTCATTCTCCACTTAAGTGTGCTCTCTGAGAAAATGTAGGGAAGGAGTGGCATGTTGAACCCAAACAAGTTGGTAGAGACCTAGAACAAGATGGACATCCTGTGTTACAAGGCCATGACATGGAATGCATGCAGCAGTAGTCAAAGACGAGGATACCTTCCATCATTGTAGAGCCCAGGGCCTCGTAGCCGAACAACAAAACCAAAGGAGATGATGCAAATAGGGAAAAACAATAAGTACTGGTGTGGATAAGTCTCTGCCCTTGATGAGTGAGGGTGGATCTGAACCATTGAAACCCCATTGCCTGAGCAACAGTGAAGGCCATGTGAGATAGTACCAAGTTCACGTGGGGTAAAAAACGTGCAACAATAATATTAGAGTATGAGGTGGTGGATGACATAGGGTTTAACCCACAACATTAATCAATGATGAGAACCCAACCATGGGTTATGATAACTTTGATCTAGTAGTAATAAATATAGTCAATGGGATGAGATGTGTGAGCCAAGATTGATATAACGAGCCTTAGGAACATAAGTATAAATCGTAATCAAGGTGGATCATATACCAAGAGTGTGGTTTGAGCAGGGCAGAAGAAGAATTAACTTCAAATACCATTCAAACGAAATATGGGCAACCTTGATTATAAGATGCTAGTTATACATGTATTTACACTAAGGATTTTTTTTAATCATGCACCATGTATAGTATTACAATGTTATTTCTTAAGTGTAATATGTTTTTTTTGGAAGGTGGTTATGTGACATAATTATATTTTTGTTTCAAAAGGTGCTTTATAATCTAGTATAGGGAATATGTGTAGATGTTAAATGTTAAATTTAAACAATTTTAAATTTAAATTGTGTTTTTATTAATAAAATTATGAAAAAGAAATTAGACATAGATTTCATTGAAATATGTCATGTATAGATAATAATTATAAATCTATTGATCCATTTTACAATATAAGTTAAAACAATAATTTCATTATCATATTTAAATTTAGTTAATACACATAAAAAATTTAATACTTATAATATAAGAAGATTTTTAACTACAAATATTCACCCTATTTTATATTATTAACTTCTAAATAGGCTTTGCAACAATATGATGAGTGGATAGATAGCTTATCAATACCACAATCCCAAAAACCATAACTTATTTAAAAATCAAAACATTTTATAAATACTTCATTTTAATTTAATTTGATAACATTTTTAAATTAAAACATAATACTTACAGTAAACTTCTTAACCATGGATATTCAACCCAACCATGGATATTGTTACCTTGTAAATAGGATTTGTTAAAATACCATGGGTGACTACCATGGTTTTATCAATTCCACTTGGTATAAGATAATAACTCACTTCGAAATCAAAATATTTTATTTTAATTTTATTTTATAACATTTTTCAAATTAAAGGGGACAAAAATAAAAATAAAAACAAAATAAAATTAAAATAATAATAATAATAAGAAATAAAACATTTTCACTTGTGAAATTACATAAAAATAAAAATGAAATAAAGTATAAAATACAAAATTAATAAATACATATAATTGGACACAACATATAAGAGATGGTAATGTGGTGTACTACTAAGTCACAGTCACTGTGATGAGAAGATCGTCAGTATAATCAAATCTCTTAAAATGTAAAAGAAGATGATCAAATCTAAACTCCATAAGAAAAAATTTATAATCAAATCTCTTAAAATGTAAAACTCTTTTACAGTGAAAAGAGATTTGATAGTCTACACATGGTAGCTCGAGTTAAGATGGATCTAGGCTTGAGAAAATATATATAATAGATGAAATTACTTTTTTGAGAGTGTTAAATCCATTATACATTTGAACAACAATAAAATCATAGTAAAATTCAGCTAAAAAGACTTTAAACTTTTGCTATTAAATTTGAGTAAATCTCTCAAAAACTGTGTAAGAAGCAGTTTATTGTATAGTGTTGCGTTGCCGCTCAAGGGAAGAGATAAATCCCTCTTCTTTCAAGATCCACGATAGGGAAAGTGCAGGAATCGTGCACTGAGTAAGTTTGTCATATAGTGAAAGATTTTGTTAATAATGTGATAGAAATGTAGATATTTCAAATATGTCAGATTTTCCACGATATAAATTTTGTTGAGTTGAATCGACCAACTTTTTCCAGATAGCCAAATTTCTAGATTTGTAAAATTATAATTTGATAGGAGTGGTAAATGATTCAGATCTGTCGAAAGCTTCTATAGAATCTGTTATCCCAAAATCAGGCCCTGGAAGGTTGCAGACCAGGAGGACTTCAAGTAACTATTTCAAACCAATCTTTTAGCTAAGGCTTAGCCTCCTTAGCCTGAGAGGGCTCTCTCAAAGGGTTAATGATATTGATTAAAGATATGGATAGATGGCTAACTCTATGGTTTGTGATTTTATATGTTTGTAGATTGAAAGATGGAGACTTGCTACCATTGGGCTATGGAGTTAGTGACAGGGATAAGGATAACAAATAGCTCTTCTTATAAAACTGAGGCTTGTATATACTTCAATGAAAGAGTGACACATTCAAGAAAGTCCCAATAACTTGAAGTTCATAGGAGTCAGAGCATGTGGGCATGAATTCTGAGTAATGATACATCAAGGTATTCAAAAGGAAAGAATTTAAAGTGATAGATGAGAGTTTAATACCTACATGGAAGTCAAGGCATTCAGCATTTAAACATTCAGAACATAAACTCATATGGGACCACACAGTTTATGAATGTATATAGGAAGTCAGAGCACATTCAGTGAATTCTGAGTGATTATACATCCATACCACTGTAAGAATTAAGGAAAGGACAACATCACATATTCTGAACATAAAAAATCCTTCATGAATCCTGAGAAGTAAGCATTAAGACTATGGAAGTAAATCATTTCAAAGATAAAAGATGAAGCTCACTGAAGTACACTAAGAATCTCAGCTTCAGAAAAGTCCAACTGCTTCTGTATATATCAATCCCTGCATATCATTTACAAAAGTAGTCTTTTTCTCTAACATTTTCCAACACTTAATACATTACTTCTTCTCCCATATATAGATTTCATGTAGATTCCTTCCTCCAGTATGAGGGGAATTCGAATTCCCCCTAATTTGACACCTATTGACACTTAAAACTAACTATTTAATACAAAGGACAGCTAACTAGGAGTCCTAGAGACCTAATACAACTAGGAGTGTAACTCCTTATTATGATTACAACAACCTTATCTAAACATTTAAAACATTCTTTGACACCTAAAACTCCATGAAGTCGAATTTTATGGTGCTCATAACCTTCCAGCTAGCCCTTGATGACTCATCCCTTTGTTGTTCCTAGAAACTAGGAGACTGTCCCTTGCTCTGTTATGGCTGAAAAATAGGTCTTGGGACAGAGCTCATAACTTCTCATACAAAATGTATTTGGAAAAACGGAAAGAGGCTTTTGTGAACCAAGCCATGCTGAAAAAAAACATCTTTTGGTTTTTTGAAACACTACTCCAGCTGCCCAGAATCGATCCTTGAAGAAGATGTGTAAAACAGAAGATGAAAAACTGCACCTACAGCAGTTTCGTAGTGCAACGTTGGTCATTAATTTATCTCAGATAGTAATGAATTTGAGGAAACTGAAGGAGGTTTTTGTGAAAAAATACATGCTTAACAAAAACCTCTCTTGGTTTTTTGAAACACCTTCCCTACCGCCCAGAATATTTCTTTTAAAAACAGGTGTCAAACAGAGAAATATGCCTGTGGAAAACTTGCACCTACAACAGTTTCGTAGCGCAACTTTGGTCATTCATTTCTCTCAAATCAAAATGGATTTGAAGAAAGTGGAAGAGGTTTTTGTACTTAAGTGTCTTAATAATGAAAACCTCTTTCACTTTTTAGAGATGAGTTTTTAACTGCTCAGAAACGCTTCTAGAAATTGACTGGTAAAAACAAGGAGAGAAAGTTCCTCCTTTTTTGCTTTTGGTCTCCACAAGGATCTTCTTTGATTACACAAAAATGTATTGAAGTGCCATGTTCTTCATGTGCTGTAGACCTTGTCCATGCACCCCTGTGAAAATAAAACCTCTTTAATGCTGCCTGAGGGATAATGAACAATACTAGCTGTGATCACTTTTATAACAAATGGTTTATGATTCATATATGCTTTTCCTTTGCCTGTTTTGCCCTTGCTGGAATTGAAATGAAGAACTCTGATCTATGCGGACCCTGAGCTTGCCAAGTGCTTCTTATGTATGAAAGGAAAACGAAAGTGACCAAGACCAATTCTTCCTTACCTTACCCCTTTTCTTTGAAATTTGTTTAGTGATAACAGAATCCAAATTCTAATATTTCAAGATTTGGTTTGGTTGAATCAATCAATTTTGTTAGATTACCTAAATTCTATATAGGTAAAAATTCTAACTTTTTATGTCACCGCATTCGAGCTGCAATAAGAAATTATTAGCCGATTATATGTAAAAGACATGTTCACGCTGAGCAGTTAAAGATCTAATCGCGCAATACATTTTTATGGTTGATCCGATGCAGGGACAGAAGACATCACAACATCGTAAGTTTTGGTGATATTTTCAATTGTACGAGCTGTAACATCTCCACATGACGCAGCGTGTTAGCTTCGTGAGTTGAGGTATGGTTCTCTTCTCTCGAGGTGCAAAGCAACGATGTACAATAAATGGCTTCGTACACAGGTCAATCAAAGGCTTGTCCGGTAGCAGATCCCATCACCGACGCTAAAACGCTGCTTCGTGTGGAGAAGCTATAGCTCTTAGAGTTGAAACTATCACCACACAGACCGCAATTGGCACTTTCGATTAATACCTTCGAAATGGTGATTTGCATTCTCCTTTTTATAGATTTAATATGTCCATTATTTTTAGTCCATTTGGTCGGATACATGGAATGGTCGACGTCCCAAGGGGAAAGTGTTTTTTTTTAATGAGGATTCTGTTTCGAATTAATATTGCGTTCATTTAGGTTCGAATATATTAATATGGTGTTTTTTCCTGTTGGAAATTCAGTTAGGTTAGTTTTTTTTCCAGGTTGGGTTAGAGTTATATGGGATGGAAGAAGTGTTGATGATGTGTAGTGGGATGTTTATCACTAAAGTTTGGTCAAATCTTAATTTTCTTAAAGTGATGGGGTTTGTTCGGGTTGGAAATTCAGTTAGGTTAGTTTTTTTTCAAGGTTTGGTTAGAGTTATATGGGTTGGAAGAAGTGTTGATGATGTGTAGTGGGATGTTTATCACTAAAGTTTGGTCAAATCATAATTTTCTTAAAGTGATGGGGTTTGTTCGGGTTGCAAATTCGGTTACGCTAGTTTTTTTTCAAGGTTGGGTTAGAGTTATATGGGATGGATGAAGTGTTGATGATGTGTAGTGGGATGTTTATCACTAAAGTTTGGTCAAATCTTAATTTTAAATCTTAATTTTCTTAAAGTGATGGGGTTTGTTCAGGATGGAAATTCGGTTAGGTTAGTTTTTTTTCAAGGTTGGGTTAGAGTTATATGGGATGGAAGAAGTGTTGATGATGTTTAGTGGGATGTTTATCACTAAAGTTTGGTCAAATCTTAATTTTAAATCTTAATTTTCTTAAAGTGATGGGGTTTGTTCCGGTTGCAAATTCGGTTACGTTAGTTTCTTTCAAGGTTGGGTTAGAGTTATATGGGATGGAAGAAGTGTTGATGATGTGTAGTGGGATGTTTATCACTAAAGTTTGGTCAAATCTTAATTTTAAATCTTAATTTTCTTAAAGTGATGGGGTTTGTTCGGGTTGGAAATTCGGTTAGGTTAGTTTTTTTTCAAGGTTGGGTTAGAGTTATATGGGATGGAAGAAGTGTTGATGATGTGTAGTGGGATGTTTATCACTAAAGTTTGGTCAAATCTTAATTTTAAATCTTAATTTTCTTAAAGTGATGGGGTTTGTTCCGGTTGCAAATTCAGTTATGTTAGTTTTTTTTCAAGGTTGGGTTAGAGTTATATGGGATGGAAGAAGTGTTGATGATGTGTAGTGGGATGTTTATCACTAAAGTTTGGTCAAATCTTAATTTTCTTAAGGTGGTTTCCACCTTCAACCTCTCTTCTCGAAATTTGACCTTATGACTTAAAAGGTTAAGTCTTAAAAACCAAGTAATGTGAATCAAAATTTAGTTAAGATATTAAATGTGTTTGCCCACCATTGCTTTAAACTCAAGACTTAGGAATATAGCATTAGTCCCTCCTATTCAATCACAAACTTTGATATATATATATATATATATATATATAGATATAGATATAGATATATGTAAATAAAAGATTATTTTAAAATATAATTTAAATAATGGTATATTTTTCAATAATTAAATAATTTCTACAATGAGCCTTAAAACATATCAATTAATATGTTGACGTTGACTTTTTCTACACTTTGTAGTATAACTGCGGTCATCTCTAATAAATAAGTAAAGAATCTCACCATGAGAGAGATGTGAACAAAGCCCTCTATTAATAATTATTCATTTTAAACAATATATTAATAATTATTAAATTTTAGAAAGGAAGGTCTAATTATAATAAGATTGAGGTTAATAAAATTATTGTACTAGAATTAACAAGATTTAAATTATCAATAAATTAGATTAGGAAGAATACAATGATGTTAAGAGAATTGGCTAAAATGATTATAAATTAATAAATGACTATTTTAAGTGAATTCTAACCAAAATATACGAGAGATTTTTGAAATCTTAAGTTGTTTAATTTGTAGAATTTACCAACTCTAGGGTTTTTCTAGGGTCTTCTAGTGTGATGAATCTATTTTTTTTATTAAATTAGTATTTTAAGGAAAAATCAGAATTGTATCACCCATTATGGTGAAAAAGACTATTTTGTCAATAAGTTAGACTAAACCATGATTAAATAATAATTAATTAAATAAAACTAAAACTTACAAGAAATTATATTATTTTTTTATTTAATAATTTAACAACTTCTCTCCCTAGTGATGGGTGGTGAGTCCACCCAAAATGTTGGACAATCTAAAATCTAATTTGTCACATTTGATAACTCTTTATACTTTTTGTTCTTCTCCGGCTTCATGGAGAAGTCTCCTCAACCAAACTGCCTCACAAAAACTTGCTACACACATTGCTTGATACTGTGCTTCTCCTAAAGACTAGGATACAATATTCTTCTTGTTGCTCCATGCAATGACCTCGGACCTAGTATTGAATGCATAAAATGTTATGGATCATCTGTCATCGAGATTTTTGGTCCAATCCGAATTTGAAAACCCTGTCAATCTAACATCAAACGAATTAATATATTTAATACCAAAGTCTAAGGTTCCTTGAATATACCTTAAGATGCCTTTCGCTGCCACCCAATGACTTTCAAGTTGCTTTGACATAAACTAGCTCAAAGCACTCACTCCAAAAGCTAAATCAGGTCTAGCTGTAGTTAGATAAATCAAACTCCCAACTAGTTGTCTATAGAGTGTTTCATCCACCTTCTTAGAACCATCGTCATTCTGAAGTTTGAAATTTTGATGTAAAGGCACTGAGGTAGCTTTGCACTGATCTGGACCACTGCTACAGACACAGAGATGGAAGCAAATAGATCGAGGCTAGCGGTTTTACACAGAAGGGGACAAGGACTGACCCTACAGATGGTCAACGAGGGGTCCATTGGGACCCCTTCCTTTAAACAAATAGTCATGCAGAAGCAGAAGCGAACAACGCAGGAAGGAGTCAGAATTTCAGGATATGAAAGGCTCAAGCAGAACAACGGGAAAAATAAGGAGAAAAAGCAAGAAGAAGTTAGAGAGCCCAGCAGCAACCCAGAAGTCAAAGGAAAAGGAAATTAGGGTTTGGAGAACAATGGAAAAAATGACACTACAGGACAAAAACTTACAGTTAATAATGAGAAACAGGCAAAGGAGAAGGGGGAACATAAGGAAGGCTCCCAAGGGAAAGAAGAAACAGAATGTGAAACCAGCTCGAACCCCAGCAGCAACCGAACAGCAAACGGAACCTGCAAACCTAAAAAAGCAGAGACCCTTGGAGTTGTCATAATAGATCCGGAGATTCAAGATTATCGAGAGCACATGGGGGAGCATGCAGTCATTTGCAAGTTTATGGGCTTATGGCCAACTGAAAGAGCACTATATCAATGGATACGACAGCAATGGAAACCCGAGGGTGATGTGAAACTACACTTAGGAGCAAAAGGCTTCTTCACTGTAGTGTTCACCAACCTAGAAGACAAGGACATAATTTTTTATGGAGGCCCATATTTCTTAGCTTCAGTCGGTCTCTACATGCGACCATGGAAACCAAATTTTGTTCCAGAAAAAGAAACCTTCACTCAGGTACCAGTTTGGATCCGCCTGTTTTCTCTTCCCATAGACTATTGGGGTCTATCCGCTCTGAAACAAATTCGGGATCAGCTGGGCACTTTTATCAAAGCCTAAGAAGCGACCATACAAAGAAAATATACCTCGTGTGCAAGAATTTGAATGGAAATGGATGTATGAGGTGCTATACATGAGGGTTTATGGCTAGAGTATAGGGATGAGGATTACTTCCAAGTAATAGACTATGAACAGATTCCTTTTCGTTGTCGAAGATGTCATGAGCATGGACATCTAATGAGGGAATGCCCTCTGAATAAACAAGAATAAGTTACTAAAACAGAGCAAGCAAACAGAGGGAGAGATAACTTTGTAAAACGAAAGATAAGACAAAGAGCCAACCGAAGAAGAACAAACAGAATAGAAACAGAACGAGGTCACCACAAGAACACTTTTGAAATCTTAGAGTTAGATACAGAGTCAGAGGATTTGAATAAAGCTCTAACCTCAAATGGAAGGCTAACAGGAAAAGCTGGGCAAACTACAAAAGAAACAAAAGAAAGCATTATTAGCACAGAAGTCCAAATGAAGGAACAAATAGAAAAGCCAGAGGAGGATGCAGACATGCTTACCAGCGATGGAGGAAGTGATGACTTAGAGTTGGAGGAGGTTCTAGAACAAGAAGGGTTGAACCTACCAGTCATGGTCGAGAACTCGAAAGCTCGAGGCATAGAAAATGTACCGGAAGAAGAAATCAGGAAGGTCAATGAGCTATTTATAGCAAGGCAGAAAGCAAAGCTAGAAAGGCAAAGTAGAAAGTTAGGTATAGCAAGAGGAGCTGGGAACCACCCAAAGAGTCTTCTTCACAACTCAACAAGTTCAAAGCAAAGGAAGAAGAGAGGCCAAAGAACAAGTGGTGAGGTTCTACAGGAGCTAGGGATAATAATGATAAACTCAGGGAAGATGAAGGCTTTAAATGCCTTCCCATCTTACCAGTAATTCTTCTAGTTAATCATGAAAATCATTTCATGGAATGTAAGAGGGATAAACAGCCAAGCAAAGCGGAGAATTCTGAAAAGAAAATTTTAGAAAGAAGAATCGGATATCATATTCATTCAGGAAACTAAATGAAGCAATACAAGCATGGCTAACATCAGTAAGAAGCTCGACAATCACATAAATTATATGGAAGTAGAGAGTCAGGGACGAGAAGGAGGTTTAGTCACTATGTGGGACTCGAGGATGATTCAAGTCCTCTCAGCAGAAGCAACCAGAGCATTTATAGCCGTGGAAGCCCAACCCACAGGTAACTCTGAATCCTTCTTATGCATAAATGTTTATGGACCACAGAAGATAGAGGATAAAATGACCTTTTTGAGCTCTCTGTTAAGTTTGATTTCTAGGCATCCATATTCCAAATGCATTATGGGGGGTGACTTTAAGATGATAGCTACCCTTCTGGAGAAGAAAGGGGGAATAAGAAAACTCAGTAAGGATGCGAAATTATTTACAAATTTCATTGACAATGCTAAACTGGTTGATATCCCACCTAAGAGTGGCACTTTTACATGGAATAACAGACGAGGTGGCGATAGGTTGATTTCCTCTGGTCTTGATAGATTCCTCATCTCTGAGAGCATCATTATGGATGGTATTCTAGTTGATTCAGACATCCTTCCAAGTGGAGGATCTGACCACTGGTCAATATCTTTAATAGCAGCTATCCAAGTCACTCCATGGAATAAACCTTTCAGATTGGAAAATTTTTTGTTGGAACACACCAACTTCCTCAATCTGGTGGAGAAATGGTGTTCTGAACCTATGATTGGAAGGGGATCCAAAATGTTTAATCTTTAGAAGAAACTAAAGTACACTAAAGCCAAAATAAAAGAATGGAATATTACGGAGTTTGGAGATATTTTTAAGGAGAAAACCTTAATAGAAGATAAAATGGAACAGATTCACAAAGCTTGGGCTTCAGGGCACAATAGTGATGAGTCTGTAGAGCAGGAAAAAGCTCTAACTAATCAGTGGCATACACGCTGTCAGCAGGAACAAAATCTTTGGAAGCAGAAATCCAGAATACAGTGGCTAAAAGAGGGTGATCAGAATACCAAATTTTTTCACAGATCTGCTCTAGATTACAGGAGTGCGAATAAAATACTAGAACTCAAGGATCAGAATGGGGAAACTTTAAAAAGTCACCAAGACATAGCGATTTTACTCACTAGGCATTTCAGCATCATTGACCAGGAATCGCAAGAAAACAAAGAGGATGCTACAAAGGAGCTCATTACGGCCATCCCCAAAACTATTACACACGAACAGAACTCAGCTTTGAGAAGAGAAATCACCCTAGAGGAAGTGGAAGAAGTAGTCGGAAGTATGCCGAGTGATAAGGCCCCTAGACCGGATGGTTTCACCATCAATTTTTACAAAGCTTGCTGGAACCTAGTGAAACATGAAATTTGGGAAGTTGTTGAGGACTCTAGGCGATCTGGATCCATCCTCAAATCTCTTAACTCCACCTTCATAGTGCTTATCCCAAAGATGGAAGAAGCAAACACTCCTGAGACTAATGTAATGTCATTTATAAAATCATATCGAAAGTTATAGCTAATAGACTGAAGCCAATTCTTCCTGGCCTCATATCAGAAGAGCAATCGGGGTATGTCGAAGGGAGACAGATCTTAGAAAATATTCTTCCAGCTCAAGAAATGATTCACACTCTTCAAACTAGAAAATTAGCGGGGATGTTAATGTAGCTTGATCTATCGAAAGCCTATAATAAAGTTAGTTGGCAATATCTAGAAGCCATTCTAAAAGCCTTTGGTTTTTGCAAGCAATGGATCAATTGGATTCTAGCCCTTATTAGATCCTCCAGATTCTCAATCCTTGTCAATGGATCCCCATGTGAACCCTTTTCGCCCACTCATGGAATCAGACAAGGAGACCCTCTCTCCCCGTTCTTGTTCGTAATCCTCATGGAAGGACTCGACAGACTCATAGCCAAAGCGAAAAGAGAAGAGAAGATCAAGGGACTTCAGCCTCTCCAATCCATTCCAGCCACCACACACCAACAATTTGTGGATGATACTACGTTACACAGAACCCCCACAATGAAAGAGGCTCTGGCTTCTAAGAAAATCCTTGATCTTTTCAGAAAAGCGTCGGGAATGGAAATTAACTTTTCCAAATCCACGATTTTTTTCCTTCACACCCATCCAGCTATTCAAAAGCATCTCTCTAATTTACTTGGTTTCAGAAAAGGATGTCTACCATCAAGATATTTGGGAGCACCTCTAACACTCAAACCCTGGAAAAAAGTGCACTGGGAGAAAATCTTGGCTAACCTGGAGAAAAGGTGTAAGCATTCGATGCACAGGGCACTTAATTTTGCTGGGAGATTAGTCCTCACCAAGGCAGTTCTACATGCTATCCCGCAATACTTACTCTCCATGTTGCCATCCCCCAAGGGCATCCTTCAACAAATTAGAACAATCCAAAGATCCTTTTTATGGAACGGAAATGGGGAAATGAAAAAATGGGCGCTTGTGGCATGGCACAAACTCTGCAAACTGAAAATTTTGGGAGGCCTAAATCTGGTGGATCCTTCAATCATCAACATGACTTGTGGTGCAAAACTCTGGTGGCGATGGATAAAAGAGCCCCATCTCCCTTGGGCAAGAAATTGGAAAGAGAAATTTACCCCTGCATGCAATAATCAAGATCTTATTAGACTTCAGGAGGTTCCTGAGGGCTCCCCCATATGGAATATTGCTAGGAAAAATCGCAACTCGGTGTAGGAAAATAGTTTTTGGGAAATTTGAAATGGGAATTCAGCTCTTTTTTGGGAAGATGCTTGGCAGCAACTCCCAAAACTAGAAAATCTAGAACTCGATCTTCTCAAGCAGAAATGCCAACACGAAGGCCGATACAAAGTCCAACATTACTGGTACCGGAATAGCAGGGATCCTATCTGGAGAGAATGGATAAAATTTAACTTCGACAACAGCAACGGGGAAAACGACAGCACAAAGCATCTAATTGATCAACTACTCAAAAGGAATACAAGGAATACGTAAGAAAAGGACCAGCTTGGATGGGGAATGAAAGGCAGCGGAAACTTCTCACTTAAGGAAGCCAGTGAACTGATAGAAAAGGCAGAGCAGAGGGAGGTCATTCCTTGGAGTCATAAAGTGTGGGACAAGTTGTTTTGGCCAAAAATCAAAACGTTCCTATGGCTTTTAATGATGAAAAAAACCTTGACGTGGGAAAATCTACGCAATAAAGGTTTTCATGGGCCTTCCAGATGCCCAATGTGCCTGGTAGAGGAAGAAACAATAAACCATTTATTTAATTCCTGTGACTGGGCATGTCATTTATAGAATTGGGCGGAGGGTATTTTGCTAAACTCTAACAGAAATAGGGATTTCATCCAAGATACTATACAAAATTGGCAAAAAAATTACTCAAAGAATCCCAAAGTCAACAACATTTTGAAAGTTATGCCAGGTTTCTTAACATGGACCATATGGAAGGAGCGTAACAGGAGAATATTCCGAGATGAATACAGAAACACAGAGCATTCCATAGATACTATTATGATAAATATCAGACAGTTAATTCAAGTGAAAGTCAAAGAAGAAACTAATGAGAAGCCTTCTTCTTGTGACTTACGGATTTTAAAACTCTTCCAGTTGGACATCAACCAGAGCATGGCTACGTCGAGCGGCCAGCAGAACCCAAATTCTGAGTCCAACAGTTGGAAATACCCGCCGGTTGGTTGGCTGAAGTTGAATTTTGATGGCGCGTCCAGAGGAAACCCTGGGATGGCGGGTATAGGAGGCATCATAAGAAACCATGAAGGAGACATTCTTCATATTTACTGCAAAGCTCTGGGAGAAGGGACAAACAATGAAATGGAGTTTGCAGCCTTAGAACAGGGACTACGGATTCTAAAAGACATGCAGAATTGTACAGCGGTGGTGGAAGGTGACTCAGCCCTGGTAATTTCTGTGGCAAAGAAAATATATCGTGGAACCAAAGTGAGAAAAGCAACGAAACATTGGAGATTAGCAAAGGTGACGGAAAACATAGCCGAGTTAATCAGCGGTATGAGAGGGTTAGTCTTCCAGGCGGTGAGACGCAAGGCGAATAAGATAGTAGGCCACTTAGCAAATCATGGCATCGACAACCCAAATAGGGAATGGGACAGCTGTTGGCAGCATGTGAACTGTCCAGACATGAAGGAGAAATGCATCCAGCTAGCCAAACAAGACATGGATAATGCCAACCGGGCTTAACCCGAAGGCGTTCGGTCTCCACGTTTTTCTATGATGGGGCACACTGGAGTGGATATGGATATTAAAATTTGGTAGAAGGCCAAGGGACATGTAATTCTGGTGCGTTTATGGCAACAGAAGGGGAATAAAGGAAACAAATCTAAAATTATGTGCCGCAACGATCACCACCGCCACCACAGCAAGTTGGAGGACACTTGGCACTTTCTGATTAGAGAGGGAAGAGGAAACATTTATGTCAAGGTTTTGATACATCACTCAGAAAACACAGTTCTATGCAGTAACAATTATGTTAGTACATCCACGTCGTTTCGGGAGGTTCGGTTGGTCATGGGTAATATCCTCTAGAACAACTATTTAACAGTGAGTAGAGGCAAAGGCACAATCAGAATTTTTCAGTGCATCGTTCCGGTTCATTTCTTCGGCTCTCGGCGCATGTTCTCACGTCGCAAGCGTTAAGCTCAGTATGGAAGGTGACGGCTGTCGCAGCACCACTGCAAATATGGAGCTCAAGATAGCGAGGGAAATGTATGAGACTAGAACTGCGTCGAAGAACAAACGTAAATTGTCTGAACTAGAGGCTTCTATGAAGGAAGAAGAGTGAAAGCAGTCTGAGGATGATATAGCGCAGGAGGTTGATCGGCTTCAAGATCCTAGAATAGTAACCAAACATGCCACACAGTTTGTGTGCACTCAGGCGAAAAGCTAGCGAGTAAAAACCCTGCTGGCGCGTCCTATAGAATCAAGGGAAGATAGTAAGAGGATACCTCAGAGTGACCAGTTCATCCCTGAGGCCCAGATGAAAAGTTTATATGGCATTTATGAAGCTCTAGATTTCAAAGTCACTGCGGTGCATGAGGTAGTAGATTCTCTGTCCAAGAAGATGACGGTGCTTATTAAGCTCCTCAGGCAGACGCTCAGTCCAGAAGCACAGCAAATTGGTCGACCGCAGCAAGAGAATCAGGCGGAATGTCGCAGCTATCAATCCCTGCAACAGAGAGCGGACAGCCATGTTCTGGAACAGGCCTTGGACACAGCGAGCAGGTTCGGGAAGTCCCCTCAGTAATTGTATTTTAATGTTAATTCTCCTCTGTCTTGATCGGTTGTTCATATGTCTTGACCAGTTTTTTCTTGGTCTCCCTAAGATCTGGGGTTTTGTCATTTCTATAGTGTCTGCGTGTTGAAGGGCTGCGGTCTTCAGCTCAATATCTCTTATTCTCAGGCAAAGTTAGATAGAATGATCAGCCACCCTGCGTGGTGTGCAGTTAATAATTTTTGGTCATTTTGTATGGAAATCATGGTTTCTGGCTTGTTATCTTCAGGCCTCGATCTGCTACGGCAGATTTTTTGTACTATATTTTTACTCTTTTAATATAATCTTCTGACTTACACAAAAAAAAGCTTTGCACTGATCCATTTTAAACCTTTTAAATAAGCTCCTCACATACTTTCCTTGAGACAGAAAGGTTTGGCCAAAATCCCTCACGACTTCAACACCTAAACAATAGTGTAACTCTCTGAGGTCTAACCTGTGATATCTACTATTTTATTTCTTTAATGAGCTCATCAACACTTCATGTAATAATAATATCATCTACATATAAAGAAATCAAAACAAATAGCCCCTTTTCATCAAAAACCATATACAAATTTGGGTTGTTTGTCCTCCTCTTATAACTATGGTGTAAGAAAAATGAATCAATTTTTTCATACCATGACCTAGGTGTCTATTTCAAATCATATAATTCCTTTATTAATTTTCACCCTAAATGCTTGTGCCCCTTTTTGATAAACCCTTCAAGTTGTTTTAAATAAACCTCTTCTTTCAATTCTCCATTTAAAAAAGTAGACTTCACATCTTGTTGGTGTAGACTCCAATGATGTTTTGTAGCTGAAGCTATCATCATTCTAATAGTGTTTAGCTTAGCTACCGAAGAAAAGGTTTCATCATAATCAATACCTTCTCTTTGCAGGTAACCTTTAGCTACCAACCTAGCTTTGTATTTGTCTACACTAACATCAGATTTAAATTTAGGTTATATAACTACTTGCAACCTATAGGTTGTTTTCCTTTCGACAATTCAACTAAATCCCAATATTTGTTTTTAGGTATTGACTCATATTCCTCTTCCATAGCTGCCCTCCATTCATCATATTGACTTGCTTCTTTATAATTTGAGGGTTCAACAACATTTAACATACTAGTTATAAGAGCATGATCCCTATATCTTGTTGGCAATTGAGTTTTCCTACTTGATCTCCTTAGTGGTGGACATTCCTCAAATATGTGTTGCTCATTCCTTGGTGTGCTTGGCTTGTTAACTGTACCTGCATCGCCTGATTCTTCATTTTGTTGTTGTTGCTACTCACGGTTGTTCCTTATTTGATCAATTTCATATTCCTCTAGCAAAGGCATGTGTCACTCTTCATTTCCTTTATCATAGTTTCCATCATCAAGCTTCTCATGGAATACTACATCTCTACTCGCAAACACTTTGTGAGTAGAGGGATTAAATAGCTCATATGCTTTAAACTTTGTACAATACCCTACGAAAATGCATTTAATGTCCTTTGATCCCATATCTTCCTATCCTCTTTTGGAACATGAGCAAAATATTTTGAGCCAAAAACTCTTAAATGATTAATTGTACGCTTAAAACCTAATAAATATTTGAATGGAGTTTTAATATCAAGGCTCTTCTTTTTACTTCTATACTTTAAATACAATGTAGTATTTATTACTTCTTCCCAAATCCAGTAGAAACTCTCTTACCTTTTAACATCTTATGTGAACACTCCACAAGGGTTCTATTCTTGCTCTCTTGAACCATGTTCTATTGAGGAGTTTGGGGTACTATGAACTGTCGAACTATCCCATGGTCCTTGCAATATTTGATGAAGCCACCTCGCTTGTATTCTCCCCCTTTATCTAATGGAGAATTTTTACGAACTTCCCTGGTTGTTTTTCAACCATGCTTCTGAACTCTTTAAAATATTCAAAAGTGTTACTCTTCTTTCTGAGAAAATATACCCAAGTAAATCTTGTGCAATCATCAACAAATAATAAAAAATAATATGCTCCTCCCAATGACCATGTCTGCATTGGCCCACATATATCAGTGTGCAAAAGATATAGTATATCTCTCTTGTTTCTAAGTAAACGTGAGGGAAAATCATCCATATACATGTTCCCGTGGGAAAATCCTTCACAATAAACATGAACATTTTTTGAAACAGGGAGACCATTGACCATACCTTGTTTGTGTAGCAACACTAAATCAGGAAGATTGATATGTCTGAATCTTTGGTGCCAAAGATTATTTGTTGCCATTATTGTTGAAGTCAAATCCTTGTGTGGTACGCTTGTGTCATTCAACTAGTACAGGCCTCCAAATCAAATTCCAGATGCAACTGGTTTATGTTTATCCAACAAATCCTTAATGATACAATAGGTTTTAGAAAACTCTACCTTCAAGTTTTGATATACAATCATTGAAACATAAATTAAATTATTTTTAATTCTTCGTACATTTATCACATTCTAGATTTTCTTGATCTTTCCATTAGGAAAAATCACAGGAATATCTCCATGTCCTTTGATGTGGTAGGTTCCGCCATCACTAAGGTTTCTGCGCATGTGGGAAGCTTTCTCCATTAATGAATAGTCGGTGAGAGTCCTTGAATTTAGAACTATTTAAAATGTTGAATTTGGTCTTATAAATTGCAACCTAAGATATTAAATGTAAGCTGCAACAAGCTTGGCTTGGTTTTGATGCAATGAATACATTTGATTGTACCAAGAATTGTGGCAAGTTTTAGAGTGATCATTGGTTATATTGCCAAATTTGAGTGTATTTTAGCCATTGTGCAAAATTATATTTCTACATTTTGTTCAACAAGGTATCTTTGGTTATTGTTGCAACCATTTTAGCCATATAATTCGAGAGGCTTATCTGATTTGTTCAATGAAAATGACCAGAATTAATGTAATATTGTAGTTCTTGAAAACTCTGATACTATGTAATTCTAATGACACATTCCAAATCAGCAAAGGCTCTCTCTTAGAAATTTAGACTTGTCTACAATATGTGTTGGCTTAGTGGGGCCTAACCCAGGTTCAGAAGTGATTTAGCCAAGAAAATCCCGGTAATATTCGCCCTTTCGACAACAGTCCACGGAGCGCGGACTGAGGTCTCACCCGAAGTAGTATGGGAGGGTGCTAGAACTAGGTTTCTACACCTTGTGGATGTGTGATATGAGGTGATTGGTACGCAGTCCATCCTTTGCTCTTACTGTGCTACACGCAGCTACGTGCACCCGATGCCCTGTGATACTGTCTTCGCACAGGTCTGGCTGCAGTGCAATCTGTGCTATTTACCCAAGTCTTCCTTAATTAGTCTTTGTTAGCTGATTACTTAGATTAAATTCACATATAAGAATTCATATGAGATTTCATCAAGTGCGTGCAATAAAAAAACAAAGTAAAAGTAATGCATAACATCAAAAGATAGATTCAAGAACAGATGCACATAGTAAACTTCTCTTTATTAAATTTTAATTCCAAGTACAACCCAACTCTGCCCTGTTCACTCAGCTGCAGGGGTCCACGGACTCAGCTACGAACTCTACTAGGCCTCTACACACTCAGCTACAAAGCCTCTTCCTACTACTACAACCCATTACACTTCAGATTCCACTATATGCTCTAACCATGCCTTCACATGACTTTCTTCATCTCCTCCAAACTATCTTTACACTTATAGCCTTGCTCTATTTATACAATCCCATGGTCCGTGAACCATGGGTAGGTCGACACAACTTTACAATATTTTAGGGCAGACAACCCTATGACTCATCCTAGACCTCGCACTCCGCACATGCAATTCGCGGAGTCTTACAATACAATTGACCAACACTTGGGCTTTGAGCCCCAAAACCTACTGTGGGGGATCCCATTCCTAACACGCCCCCAACACAATCACTGTGACTCATCCCGAGTCACTCTTCTGGTGTGGCAATCTTGGCACGGAGCCCCTGGAACTGTGCCAATGCTGCACAAAAGTCTGTAGTGCACTATTCTGTCTTCTGCTAGATCTGCTCTACTCTTTCTGCCGAATGCTCACTTTCAAGGGAAAATCCCTGTCTTAAAGCATGCATCATCTTCATTTGTGTGAGCTTTTATTCTATATTAGTAGTGATGTGGAAAGCCTCATGAATCCAAGGTTGGGCGCACACTTTAACTACTGCCTCTTTCTCTCGCATGACATCCACCTGTTCCTTCCACACCTTCGCCTATAGTAGCTTCGCCAACCGCTAGGTTAGGACTGTCTATGCCATTCTGTACACACTGTCATACTGTACTTAAAGCTACCACACCTGTATTTCTAGGTGGTGTATGGTGGGGTCCTCCTATAAGGAAGTGAGGACTGCGAAGGATTCTTCCAACGTACCCATACAGGTTTGCACTGCCTGTCCTATTTCCTCCAGCCCTTTTTGGATAGCATCGGCGTGTTGTTCCCTAACTTTCGGGGGTTTATATGACTTCACTTTTAATCACGGTTCGGAAATCTGAAGGTTGAGGTCCGGCTGTATCCTCGTTGCTTCCTCCTTTACCTCATGGAATCCACTAGCCAATCTGTGAATTTGCACTCCAACTGGTAGCTCTATCGCAATTTCTAACTCTGGGGCACAGTGACATCCTTCCTCTACTATATGTTCCAGCTGTTGATTCTGCGCTAGCACTTCATTGCATTGTAAACTAAGTTGTTCAATGTTGATTCGCTGTTTGCTGAGAATTTTTACTACGCTTCCTTCCCTAGTGTGGAGTTCTACTGTCACTTCGTCCTGTAGCTAGTACAATGTATCCCACGGTAGGGCAACCAAGTTTAGGCCAAGTCCCTTGATTCGGCTATCCGTTGTCAGTGCTCCTTCCGGTAGTGTGACGGTGTTAGCCATTTTGGCCCGCAACAACTGCTCCGTTGCTGATGTGCCTGTGGCACCGTATGCAGCTATCAATCCCTCCTATGGGGGCCACACCTCAAGTTGCTGTAGTTGTGCCTTGAGGGCCCCCAACACATTTTTCTGCTCCATTATTGCTTCCTATAGCGCTTCCCCAGTGACCTCGCATTGTGTCACCGATGTCGTAGAGCTCACCCTCTGTCAGTGTAATATGTCCATTGTCTAGTTTGGAAGCCTTGGTCTTATTCCCTGGGCCTATTTGTTCCGTACTGCGTGGCCGTTTTAGTTGTGTAGATGTCATGTTGGGGTCCATGCATTTCACCGTGTGATCTGTCCCCTGTCCTCTAGTTAGGTGTGGGTCTCCTTCCTCCTGCGTTGTGGTGGCCCCTGTTGCTAGTGCTGCTGCTTTTTCAGTGGCCTTGGTCTGCTCTACGGCAACCTTCACTACCTTGTGGAAAGCCCTTACCTCGTCGACCAACTGCTCTTTGTGCTTCTGCTGAGCCAGTAGCCTGGTGGCATCCTTATATTTTTGTATCGCTATCTTATCATATTCCGTGAGATCCCAGGCACACCACTCAGGTGGCCAGGAGTTGAGCACAACGAAAATGGCATCATCAATCGTGATGAGTGACAGTTTGGTCCAGTTCTATGCCGAATCTTTGCGCCCCTTAATGTACACATTGTGCATATCCACTCTGAAGTCTGCAAAGCTCCGCAGACCGTCGTACACTGTGGGGGATAGGCATGGCCTCTTGTTGATCCACATCTAGACACTCGCCTCCATGAGCACCCAGAAGATCTTGGTCTCACGGATGCTCGTGGCGTCCTTCGTTGCCAAGAGCGACATGTATTTTGCCGCCTCTAGCAAGTCTTGTTCAAGAGGAGGGAACTAACTATCCTCAGCCAATTCCCCTTACACTAGTATGATGGAAAAGAGAAACCATGCGTAGTGGAAGGTCTTGCCTTGCTCCTGGACTTCCTTGCAGTTGGTGAGGAATTATTCACAGAGGAAGGTGGCCCAGTTGAATTGGACCCCCCCCATGCATTGTTTGTTCAACGTAACGACCATCGTTGGTACCTCGTTGCTGTGGCATTTTATCATCACCTTCCCGGCTAGAGGCTCGATGGCTATGTGCACCCCTTTGTCTGGAATGCTACTAATTACGTAGCCTCTCTACTTATTTTCCAACTTGTATTTATTCTTCATAGCCTTTGCGAGCACCAAATCTCTGCTTTTGATAGCTATTTCCGCAGGGTCCCTTCCTTTACAGGGAAGCTGAGAAATCCTATGAATAAGCTCCACTGTGATGGGAATGGGCTCCTCTAGCCATAGGTACCCATCCTGTACCAGGAAATGCAGCTACCTGATGACAAAGATCGTAATCGGTGCATGGTTAAAATGCAGAATCCATAGTAGGTGGAGTAGCCTATCCTTCTCCACACCGCGTAGCCATTTCTGTGGTTCTAGCATTATAACAGACCCCTCCTTGCTTTATGTCACGAGGTTCTTAGTCTATAAATGTGGGAAATTTTTGTCATCTACGAGGTCCCAATCTTCAAATTTCATCATGGGCATGCGGCCCAGGACCAAGCCTTCAATCAAAATTCCATTTGGGAGGAGCAGGGTTTCGACTGCATACTTAGTCACATCCAAATCCTTGGGTACTTTTGATTTCCCTTCCCAGAGAAGGACATACTTGGGAAATTTTGTTGCAGTGCACACCGGCCAGATGTCTTATTCCATTTATTCATCCACCTCTATCTCCTCTATGAAAGCCTGGAGGTCCTCTTCCTCATCACCTATCTCAAGAGTAATAGTCTTTCCCTTGTCTTCCATAGAAAGTTTACCTGTAGATTAGTCCTGCAACCCGTCGATTTGTCTTGGGCCTCAGCATCTGGGGTGATTTTGGAATTTCTGATGCACCCCCGACCTACAGCGTAGGGCTCTACATGTCTTCCTCGGCTGTCAACATCATTCTATTCAAGAGGTCCTGCCTCTCCATCGGAAATGTCTCAAACAATGAACTTGCTCTTAAAGCCTCCAAATTTGTAAGGTCCATACCCACTTGATAACACAACAACTGAATTCTAAGAACACAAGTGTTGTTCACTGGATAGCCACCTGTGATTTATAGGCCTTTTTGAATTCAAATTTGACCATTCCCCCCACCTTCAGCCCATTAATGCATTCTTGGTGGCAGGTCGTCCCAAATCTAGTTCTCACTTCATGTCTTAATTACCTACCACCCACTCCTCTTTGTCTTAAATTGGATAGCTTGTCATGAATAGTGACACCAACAAACACTTCCTAGCCTACCCGCGTGGTAGTGTAGCCCACTATGTGCGGGCATGACCCCTATGACATACTGATATTGCGCGCAACCTCCTTATTACGCAGCGCCAACACAAACGCTTTTATAGTCCTGCGCTCTCTTTCAACTGCTTGGAGTGCTGAGACTATGCTTCTGACGGTTAGTCAGGTGGCTGCACCAGCTGTGCAAGACTTCAATTCACCTTCCAGCCTGGTCCGCGCGCACCCCTCAATCACCCTCACGACAGTCCTTACCGCGCGCTCTTCCTTACGCGGTGTGCTCCCCCTCGTTACTTTGTCTAGTAAGGTGTAGTCGTAGCCATGGTAGCAGAGTCACAAATGCTCGGTGACAATCTTCTAATGCAGTAGTATGGCTACCCATATCTTGTCTTGTTATTCTTAGTTTATCGAAGCAACATGCTTACATGATTTCACTTTCCAGTTTTTTGATCTGTGCATCCATTAACATGCTTTTCTTCCTCAGTCATACCCGACCTTCTTCGAGTTCATGAAGTTTAAGGTTCCCTCGCTGAACGACTTCCTGAATCTGTATATGTTCATCCTTGCATAGCTGCATAATTCCTTTGTCCTGGTCCTCGCGTATTGTCCCAACTATGGGAGCTATTGCGTGAGGATTCCTTTCCTCCAAAACTATGGTCTCGACTCTACTCCTCAGCTTCGGAATCATCTCCATGCTTAGGTTTTTGCACATGGCCCTATAGGCCCATCAAATCACTGGTACGCACAGCTCTCAATTAGTTCTTTTCGCCTGCTGCGCCTTGTTCGAGACTCCTCATACCTTATTGAATGCTTCCACGAGGAAATTTTATGGTGTGCATCACCCTTCCTACTATTGTGTCCTATTCTGGTGTGCTCGCTACCCCGCACATGTTTGTACCCATCGAGACAGGTGGGCACACAAGTTGCTCTGTTCTTGCTGACCAACTCTTGTTCAAAGCTGGGAGGTTCCAAACCATAGGCGCATCATCCTTCCACATTTGCGCTAGTCCTCAAAGTTTGCTTGATGTGTACCCCACCATCGTGTGGGTGTTGCATACAGTGCCCACTTCAACACATCGAACTGCTGCTGTTTGGGTACCGTGCTTTTGAATTTTCTCAAGAATTCGTCCACCACTGTCAATCCATCATATGTTGGAAGCTCTCTTGCCTTTGTTGTCACACAACAAAATGATCTAACCATCATGTTGCAATTTAGTGTTGTTACTTCGTGCAATCGATTCTACCATCGCTCTACTTCTTCATCTGAATCCAAAGTGCAGGAGCTTTTGCACTGCCACAAGATTCTCCCATCTATAGTTAGATTCATTGAATCCTAGTCTTGTACAGTTAGCTTGTAAATACAATGAAGATCATCATCACGCACTGGCTCAGTGTAGTGCACTCCTTCGGCTGGGTCTGGCGGGACTACTACGCATAGCGAATTTTTCTCGAAGATCATTTTGTGCTTCTACAGGTTGATGACTCCATTCATATCGATGGCCCAGACTATTCCTAATAGAGCGGGATATGGATTTTTGTCATCAACAATTTCTATTACTTCAAAATATGCCTACGCGCTCGCGCCTTCAATATCAATTGTTACCCCTTGTAACCTTCCTAGGGGAAAATCCTTTTTTGGGTCGCCATTCGTAATTGAATAGGGGACCATTGTAGTGTGAGCCTACCCATGTGTTCTGATGTTTTCTTTGGTAATACATTTGCATCTGAACCCAGATGTAGGATTACCTGATCATTTTCATACTCACCAATCTGCGCAATCAACCTCATTTCCCTTCCAGTGTGCAATGCATGCTTTCCCAATTTCTTGACTACATGTGGTTCTCCTACCCTCGCACACCTGGTGATCAGCTCCTGTAGTCCTTTGACTGCCTTGTTGTCGCGCAACAGTTTCATGCATGTCTGCAGAAAGGTAATGAATGTTGAAGGATCCATTCCTGGCTCCATTTGATCCTTACTACCTAAAGTGGAGGCCTCTGCGAAGCTATTCTTAGCTTCCACGAGTGTCTCCTTTGCGGGTTCTAAGTTAAACTCGGGTTTCTTTGCAGGAGCCTTTTGAACCCATGTACGTTCCTCTAGTTGTTTCCCTATATCTTCTCCCGTGGTTGTACCACTTCTGAGCATCATGTTTAAATTTGGGTCTTCCTCATGCGGTTCAGACCTCATCACTTGTATATTTTAAGTCAGGGGAGGCTGGAATACCCCTTTTTCGTGCATCTTTGTGATCAATATAGGACAATCTATTGTTTCATGATCAAATTGAGCACATTACAAATAGGATATCCTCGTCGGGTTGGTACAATCACGAGCATAGTGTCCTGGGTCACCGCAATTGTAACAAATTAACTATCTGCGGCCTCTTCCTGGTCCCATTCCACCTCATCCTCGACCTCACCCATAAAATCCAATGCGTACCATCCCGGCATCTCGGTCGAGGACTCACATTTCAGTTTTCATCCTATAGGCTGGATTCCAATCCATCATTAGCTCGTAATTGCGGTAAGTGCACTCATCGCGACCTACCAACCTGCAGAAATTACAAAACAATTGCTCGGGTGTCTATGTATACTTCTGCAACAAATGACAATTATTCATCATATGCTTCCCTCCTATCTGACATATCGCACACCATAAAGCGGGTTCTACGCTTGGCCCCACCTGTGCCTTCGATCTCAATGGCATTGGCCCTCATTGTGCTAATTAGTTCACGAACACTAGACATTGATCCTTGTCATGGCCTTGGCCTTTTCACTTTATGCACCATAATTCCTCTCGCACCTCTGGCTATGGTGTCCTATCCTGCTTCAAGCTTTGCATTTCCAAACACAAATTCTCTAGTTGCATGTGGATTTGTTGAACTCCCAACCCAAGGTCTTATATCAGGGTTTCATGCAATCTCATTGCCATTTCCAATACTTCTACTTGGGTGGAAAGTTTCTGATGTGACAGTGCCATCCTCAAATGCGGTGCCAGAGATGCTACAAACCATACATGACGTTGTCCATCTGTCAACATCATATTGGCTTCACGGATCGTACTCTTCAGCTGTTGATCCATATCCCAGGGAGTCTCACCTGGGAGCATCGTGATCTCTTTAAACCCGATGATTGATTATGTTTCTGACTTTGGTGTGCTAAATTCCCTGTTGAGCACGTTCTGCATCTCTATTGTCCCTGTGTTTTGGTGGTCATTGGAGTGCTTGATATACCATGTTAATGCGCGAACCTGTAGCGCACTCACCAGTGTAGCCTTCTTAATATTTTCATCCATAACACCTTGGGCTTCCCATACTACTCCTACCATGAACCAGAATTGGTCCAGATCTTCATTCCCTACCCCTTTCAATACTGGTAGCTTGATTGCGCTCACCATATTGAACTGTGGAGGTGGTGGAGGTGGAGTAGGTGGAGATGGAGGTGAGGGAGGTGAACCGGGTGGCGGTGTGGGTGGAAGTGGCATCCACAGAATGTGCATCCTTATCAAACTGACTGCACTTCTCAAAGAAACCTTCATGAGCTCTTCCTCGCTCTCGTGTGAGGTGAAATGAAGGGACTGTTTTCTAATTCTTCGTTTCTTTTGTAGATTTTTCCGCTCCGCGTAGTCCCAAACATTAATGTATTCACATGACCCTTTTTTCACACAACAACATCTTAATCTAAGTATTCAAAGACTTAATATAATTACCTCGTGGTCCCTTGAGAAAACGTCACCCTGCATCGCTATAACTGATGGTCATGTCCACCGCGAACTCAATGATAAATCCTCCTATGATTTGATCGAGCCAGTGGTCCACAGCTCATGCTACCTTATCCTCTGAGGCTTCTAGTCTGCACACTAGTTCTAGAGTCCACATTATTGGTTTATCGAGCCTACATCTTCCTTGGCTATCTACTAGCTTTGTGATCCACTCATACAGCTCAGAAGGAAAGGATGCAAAGAAAATATCATGGGTTTCTGTATACTTGTAGTGCTTCAAAAACTTTTTCTCAGATACTTACGGAGTTCTATTTTCCTGTGTCATGAACTCGTGAATCTTCTTGTCCAGCCACTCTTCAATTTCCTTCTTTGTTGGGTTCCAGTGGCACGACATCAGACATCTCTTATGCAGATCCTGGTCCTGACAATGGAGCCATTTGTTGGCTTAGTGGGGTCTGAACCAGGTTCGGAAGTGATTTAGCCAACAATATCCTGGTACTACTGGGCCTTTCAGCAATAGTTCACGGAGCACGGACTGAGGTCTCACCCGTGGTAGTATGGGAGGGTGCTAGAACCAGGTTTCTGCACCCTATGGATGTCTGATATGAGGTGATTGGTATGCGGTCCAACCTTCTCTCTTACTGTGCTACGCACACCTATGGGCACCCCACGCCCTGTGATACTATCTTCGCGCAGGTCTAGCCGCAGCGCGAACTGTGTTATTTACCCAAGTCTTCCTTAATTAGTCTATGCTAGCTCATTACTTAGATTAAATTCACATATAAGCATTCATACAAGTGTTTATCAAGTGCACGCAGAAAATAAACAGAGTAAAAGTAATGCATAACATCAAAAGACATATTCAAGAACAGATGCACAGAGTAAACTTCTCTTTATTAACTTTCAGTTCCATGTACAGACTCCGCCCTGCGCACTCAGTTGCAGGGGTCCGCGCACTCAGCTGTGGACTCTACTAGGCCTCTATGCACTCAGCTGCAGAGTCTCTTCCTACTACTACAACCCAGTACACTTCAGATTCCACTCTATGCTCTTACCATGCCTTCGCATCCCTTTCTTCATCTCCTCCAAACTATCTTTAAACTTAAAGCCTTGCTCTATTTATACAATCCCATGGTCCATGGACCATGGGTAGGTCGACACAGCTTTACAATATTTTAGGTTGGACAACCCTATGACTAATCCTATACCTCGCGCTCCGCGCCCGCAATTCGCAGAGTCTTACATTACAATTGACCAAAACTTGGGCTTTGAGCCCCAAATCCGACTACGGAGGGTCTCATGCCCAACAATATGCACAAGAACAGATTACTTTTTTGTAGCTTGAATCTCAACTACAACAGGAAGAATTAAAACAGTGGAGTCATAATTCTAAACATATTTTTGTTCAAAAGATTGAAACAGACTCCCATAAACAACAAGACAGTAGTGTTAAAGTTGATTCAGATTCAGTGCCCAGTAATGAAGTAGAGTTACATGTAGATGTAGAAGTTCATTTTTCACTTCCCAAGCCTAGCATCAGACCTTGGGAAGAGGTCTTGGATATGATAAGGAGGATTCCTTTCATATTCTAGATTACTCAAAGCCCATTTAGTTTCAGAGTGCTCGATTCCTTCATGACAATTCAACTTCACCTATTCCATATTCTGCTCCTATTCTGCAACAACAACAACAAATTGTGAAATTCCAACACTGTGACCGAGTTGGCCATATGAAAGATCATTTTTTTGAGCTTCATCTCTGTAAGCATTGTCATAAAACCAATCATTCTTCAAACAGATGCTTCAAAAACAAACTTCCTGCAAGAACAAATATTCATCTTGGATGGATCTTTTCTTGACAGTGGGCATCAACAACCAAGAAGATATTTCAGTCATATGTCTAAACTTGTTCTAGAGTATTGAATAGTCTTGCAGTTGAGTTTTCTCCATCATCTCACCTTGTATATAACAAGGGGAGAAATAATGGTCATCTACAAGCTTCAAAGCCACATCAACCGAGCCTGAGCCATAACCTGGCATACCAAATTCAGGGTTGTAGACAGAGAAAAATATGCCCCTGAGCATGCATTCAATCGGTGATACCTCTTCAAAGAATTGGGGACACTTCCTCTAGCAGAAGGCTTTAGCTTCTTGCCAGTTTTGGAAGAGTTCTAGGATTTGCATTAAGAATTCCAGAGTTGTTGGTCATCCTTAAACCATCACAAGTTGAGACCTCCCTTTTCAGGTTGAGGTTCTCTCTTTTATGTGGGGTGAGACCTCCCTTTCATGGTTGAAGGTTTCCCTCTTCAAAATATCAGGAGCACTTCCTCTAGCAGAAGACTTGACCTTCATGCCAGACTTTGTGGAGTTCTCGGAACTACACTAAGTATTCTAGTGTTGGTGGCCATCCTTAACCACCTCCCTTATATCAACATTTCAGAGAGCACATTCAGATTAGTGTTGCCAATAATTTTTGTACATTTTGTATCACAACTCTCTTCTTGGACTCATACATAACCCTTCAGGTTAAGGGGGGAATTTTCGACACCTAATCCTCTAAGGGTTCGTGTCGAAGATCGATAGTCTGAGGAAGTCCAAGAGACCATGGAATATGAAACCAAAGGTCATATGAATGTACTGTTATATCATTTGTTAATAATAGATATTCTCTCACGCTTATCATTCATTTGTTGTTTTTACCATGTATGTGTCTAATAGAGTTGAAGAAGATGGTTGATTTCCCATGACATACTCATAATCCTTCCATGTGACGATGACATCTAACATCCCATATTGGTTGGGATCAATAAGAAAGTTCATATGGAACAATGTTAAATCAACACATTCAACACATATTCTCCCACCTATACACATTTTCTTATAATACAACCCTTCTCGATCCCTTTTGCACAATATTGATGAAACAAAATCATGCACTATAGGAGGGTCGTCATTATAGTTCTTCTTGTAAAATTCTTGGAAAGTATCATAATGTAGATGAAATTCAACATGATATTGACAACAATATGTGTCACAAATTATTTTAGGCCTAATCAACCATGGCTTCAATTTCTGAAACATTTTTATGGATATCTTCAAATGGTGATTGCTTTCCTAGAATTCCATGAACAGTGCAACTTCTTTCATTTTCACAATGTGCTTAGCATGTTCCACATACTCACCTTTAGTTATGTGATGTCGTACGACATGGCTTCTATCTAGAGGGGAATGACTCTCGCAAAACTCTACCACAAATGCTCTGATTCTTGTTGTAATCTTATCTTGGTATGGTTGCTTGGTGATAAAAGCCCCAAAAGAAGATTCATCATTTTCATTCATTGTCCACCTGAGGGTATGGCCTCAGTCATTGTCCACTTAAGTGTCCTCTCTGAGCAAATGTAGGGAAGGAGTGGCATGTTGAGCCCAAACAAGTTCGTAGAGACCTAGAACAAGATGGACATCCTGCGTTACAAGGCCATGACATGGAATGCATGCAGCAGTAGTCAAAGACAAGGATACCTTCCATCATTGTAGAGCCCAGGGCCTCGTAGCCGAACAACAAAACCAAAGGAGATGATGCAAATAGGGAAAAACAATAAGTATTGGTGTGGATAAGTCTCTGCCCTTGATGAGTGAGGGTGGATCTGAACCATTGAAACCCCATTGCCTGAGCAACAGTGAAGGCCATGTGAGATAGTACCAAGTTCACGTGGGGTAAAAATGTGCAACAAGAATATTAGAGTATGAGGTGGTGGATGACACAGGGTTTAACCCACAACATTAATCAATGATGACAACCCAACCATGGGTTATGATAACTTTGATCTAGTAGTAATAAATATAGTCAATGGGATGAGATGTGTGAGCCAAGATTGATATAACGAGCCTTAGGAACATAAGTATAAATCGCAATCAAGGTTGATCATATACCAAGAGTGTGGTTTGAGCAGGGCAGAAGAAGCATTAACTTCAAATACCATTCAAACGAAATATGGGCAACCTTGATTATAAGATGCTAGTTATACATGTATTTACACTAAGGATTTTTTTTAATCATGCACCATGTATAGTATTACAATGTTATTTCTTAAGTGTAATATGTTTTTTTTGGAAGGTGGTTATGTGACATAATTATATTTTTGTTTCAAAAGGTGCTTTAGAATCTAGTATAGGGAATATGTGTAGATGTTAAATGTTAAATTTAAACAATTTAAATTTAAATTGTGTTTTTATTAATAAAATTATGAAAAAGAAATTAGACATAGATTTCATTGAAATATGTCATGTATAAATAATAATTATAAATCTATTGATCCATTTTACAATATAAGTTAAAACAATAATTTCATTATCATATTTAAATTTAGTTAATACACATAAAAAATTTAATACTTATAATATAAGAAGATTTTTAACTACAAATATTCACCCTATTTTATATTATTAACTTCTAAATAGGCTTTGCAACAATATGATGAGTGGATACATAGCTTATCAATACCACAATCCCAAAAACCATAACTTATTTAAAAATCAAAACATTTTATAAATACTTCATTTTAATTTAATTTGATAACATTTTGAAATTAAAACATAATACTTACAGTAAACTTCTTAACCATGGATATTCAACCCAACCAAAATTAATAAATACATATAACTGGACACAACATATAAGAGATGGTAATGTGGTGGTGATGAGAAGATCATCAGGATCATCAAATCTCTTAAAATGTAAAAGAAGATGATCAAATCTAAACTCCATAAGAAAAAATCTATAATCAAATCTCTTAAAATGTAAAACTCGTTTACAGTGAAAAGAGATTTGATAGTCTACACATGGTAGCTCCAGTTAAGATGGATCTAGGCTTGAGAAAATATATATAATAGATGAAATTACTTTGTTGAGAGTGTTAAATCCATTATACATTTGAAAAACCATAAAATCATAGTAAAATTTAGCTAAAAAGACTTTAAACTTTTGCTATTAAATTTGAGTAAATCTCTCAAAAACTGTGTAAGAAGCAGTTTATTGTATAGTGTTGCGTTGCCGCTCAAGGGAAGAGATAAATCCCTCTTCTTTCAAGATCCACGATAGGGAAAGTGCAGGAATCGTGCACTGGGTAAGTTTGTCATATAGTGAAAGATTTTGTTAATAATGTGATAGAAATGTAGATATTTCAAATATGTCAGATTTTCCACGATATAAATTTTGTTGAGTTGAATCGACCAACTTTTTCCAGATAGCCAAATTTCTAGATTTGTAAAATTCTAATTTGATAGGAGTGGTAAATGATTCAGATCTGTCGAAATCCAAATTCTAATATTTCAAGATTTGGTTTGGTTGAATCAATCAATTTTGTAAAAATTCTATGATGCAGGGACAGAAGACGTCAGGATTTTAGCAATCTAAAATTTCGATAATCACAAACTTTGATATATATATATATATATATATATAAAAAGAGATTATTTTAAAATATAATTTAAATAATGGTATATTTTTCAATAATTAAATAATTTCTACGATGAGCCTTAAAAAATATCAATTAATAGGTTGAAGTTGACTTTTTCTACACTTTGTAGTATAATTGCGGTCATCTCTAATAAATAAGTAAAGAATCTCACCGTGAGAGAGATGTGAGCAAAGTTCTTTATTAATAATTATTCATTTTAAACAATATATTAATAATTATTAAATTTTAGAAAGGAAGGTCTAATTATAATAAGATTGAGGTTAATAAAATTATTGCACTAGAATTAACAAGATTTAAATTATCAATAAATTAGATTAGGAAGAATACAATGAAGTTAAGAGAATTGGCTAAAATGATTATAAATTAATAAATGACTATTTTAAGTGAATTTTAACCAAAATATATTAGAGATTTTTGAAATCTTAAGTTGTTTAATTTGTAGAATTTACCAACTCTAGGATTTTTCTAGGGTCTTCTAGTGTGATGAATCTATTTTTTTTATTAAATTAGTATTTTAAGGAAAAATCAGAATTGTATCACCCATTATGGTGAAAAAGACTATTTTGTCTATAAGTTAGACTAAACCATGATTAAATAATAATTAATTAAATAAAATATACTAAAACTTACAAGAAATTAAATTATTTTTTTATTTAATAATTTAACATCTTCTCTCCTCCCTGGTGAGTCCACCCAAAATGTTGGACAATCTAAAATCTATACACAACATATATGATGAATAATTGTGGAAACATACACACTCACATATTTTCTCATTATTATGGTTAGTATTGATCTTAACTCGGGATCTATGAAAATCTTAGAGGGATCAAATCTCTTGAGGGGCAAACCTCTTTTTTGTGAAATCTAAGTAAAAGTTTACATGTGAAGAGATTTGATGGCCCTCACATCTTATACCTCACGAGTTAAGATGATTATGAACTATTAATAATTATAATTATTGATTTTATTTTTTAAATTTGATTTCTATTTTTATGTAATATAATTGAGTCAAAATATTTTAATTAAATATTTTAATTCCCTTTTTTAATGTCAGCATAACGTAACATTACAACCACTCTTCCATAGTGTTATTTAAAGTATCGATGGTTAAAAATCACATAACATAACATTACAACATCTCTTCCATAGTGGCCTCTACAGTGTCCATGGTTAAAAATCTTGTTATGCTATAAGTATTTAGTTTTTATATAATTAATAATGAAATTTAGAAATGGTTCTAATATTATTATATTAATTTATATGATAAAATATATCTTAATCTATAACTACTATTTATATCCTATATTTTAATAAAAATAGGGGCTTTACATATACCTATTATAATATTTTTATTTTAGATTTAATTAAAAAATGTTAGAAAATTAAATTCAAATAAATTTTTTTGATTGTGAAATTATAGATGGTTTTTGAGTATGTTTTATTCATGAGCCACTATATTAGCCCATGTTATTTTAGTGAAGCCTATTTACAAGTTAATAATATTCATGGTAAAGTGGGCACAAATACACATTGTTAAAAATATTGTTATATTCTAAGGTTATTGTAAGTATTAAAAAATTTCACGTGATAATTAATTAAATTTAAATATGGTTACACAACCATTATTTTCATTTATAAGGTAAAGTGGATCTTAACTTATTGTTAAAATTGGAAGAAACCAAATATAACTTAGGAGCTCTCGGGAGCAAGTTGCACCTCGAGACTACCTCGTGGAGAACACTCTGCATTGATCATTATTCATCAAGAATATATAGGTTTACATGAGAATAGGAGAGTTAGAACTAACACCTAGAGAATAGGAACTCATTCCTAAATTAGGGCACACACATAATAGATTCTCTCCAATAATACATATTCCTCCATGGATTTCAACACTCCCTCTTAATGGAGAAAGGGTTCACTAGTACTCCTAACATCTCCCTAAATAGTTCATATTTAATCCTTCCAAGGGGCTTAGTAATTTGTCACATTTGATAACTCTTTATACTTTTTGTTCTTCTCCGGCTTCATGGAGATGTCTCCTCAACCAAACTGCCTCACAAAACCTTGCTACACACATTGCTTGATACTGTGCTTCTCCTAAAGACTAGGATACAATATTCTTCTTGTTGCTCCATGCAATGACCTCGGACCTAGTATTGAATGCATAAATTGTTATGGATCATCTGTCATCGAGATTTTTGGTCCAATCCGAATTTTAAAAACCTGTCAATCTAACATCAAACGAATTAATATATTTAATACCAAAGTCTAAGGTTCCTTGAATATACCTTAAGATGCCTTTCGCTGCCACCCAATGACTTTCAAGTCGCTTTGACATAAACTAGCTCAAAGCACTGACTCCAAAAGCTAAATCAGGTCTAGTTGTAGTTAGATAAATCAAACTCCCAACTAGTTGTCTATATAGTGTTTCATCCACCTCCTTAGAACCATCGTCATTCTGAAGTTTGAAATTTTGATGTAAAGGCACTGAGGTAGCTTTGCACTGATCCAGAGCACTGTTACAGACACAGAGCTGGAAGCGAATAGATCGAGGCTAGCAGTTTTACTCAGAAGGGGACAAGAACTGACCCTCCAGATGGTCAACGAGGGGTCCATTGGGACCCCTTCCTTTAAACAAATAGTCATGCAGAAGCAGAAGCAAACAGCGCAGGAAGGAGTCAGAGTTTCAGGATATGAAAGGCTCAAGTAGAACAGCGGGAAAAGTAAGGAGAAAAAACAAGAAGAAGTTAGAGAGCCCAGCAGCAACCCACAAGTCAAAGGAAAAGGAAATGAGGGTTTGGAGAAGAATGGAAAAAATGACACTACAGGAAAAAACTTACAGTTAATAATGAGAAACAGGCAAAGGAGAAGGGGGAACATAAGGAAGGCTCCCAAGGGAAAGAAGAAACAGAATGTGAAACCAGCTCGAACCCCAGCAACAACCCAACAGCAAACGAAACTTGCAAACCTAAAAAAGTAGAGACCCTTAGAGTTGTCATAATAGATTCAGAGATTCAAGCTTATCGAGAGCACATGGGAGAGCATGCAGTCATTTGCAAGTTTATGGGCTTATGGCCAACTAAAAGAGCACTATATCAATGGATACGATAGCAATGGAAACCCGAGGGCGATGTGAAACTACACTTAGGAGCAAAAGGCTTCTTCACTGTAGTGTTCACCAACCTAGAAGACAAGGACAAAATTTTTGATGGAGGCCCATATTTCTTAGCTTCAGTCGGTCACTACATGCGACCATGGAAACCAAATTTTGTTCCAGAAAAAGAAACCTTCACTCAGGTACCAGTTTGGATCCGCCTGTTTTCTCTTCCCATACAAAGAAAATATACCTCGTGTGCAAGAATTTGCGTGGAAATGGATGTATGAGGTGCTCTACATGAGGGTTTATGGCTAGAGTACAGGGATGAGGATTACTTCCAAGTAATAGAGTATGAACAGATTCCTTTTCGTTGTCGAAGATGTCATGAGCATGGACATCTAATGAGGGAATGCCCTCTGAATAAACAAGAAGAAGTTACTAAAACAGAGCAAGCAAAAAGAGGTAGAGATAACTTTGTAAAACCAAAGATAAGACAAAGAGCCAACCGAAGAAGAACAAACAGAATAGAAACAGAACGAGGTCACCACAGGAACACTATGAAATCTTAGAGTTAGATACAGACTCAGAGGATTTGAATAAAGCTCTAACCTCAAATGGAGGGCTAACAGAAAAAGCTGGGCAAACTACAAAAGAAACAGAAGAGACCATTATTAGCACAAAATTCCAAATGAAGGAACAAATAGAAAAGCAAGAGGAGGATGCAGACATGCTTACCAACGATGGAGGAAGCGATGAATTAGAGTTGGAGGAGGTTCTAACACAGGAAGGGTTGAACCTACCAGTCATGGCCGAGAATTGGAAAGCTTGAGGCATAGAAAATGTACCAGAAGAAGAAATCAGGAAGTTCAATGAGCTATTTATAGCAAGGCAGAAAGCAAAGCTAGAAAGGAAAAGTAGAAAGTTAGGTATAACAAGAGGAGCTGGGAACCACCCAAAGAGTCTTCTCTGCAACTCAACAAGTTCAAAGCAAAGGAAGAAGAGAGGCCAGAGAATAAGTGGTGAGGTTCTACAGGAGCTAGGGATAATAATGATAAACTCAGGGAAGATGAAGGTTTTAAATGCTTTCCCATATTACCAGTAATTCTTCTAGTTAATCATGAAAATCATTTCATGGAATGTAAGAGGGCTAAACAGCCAAGCAAAGCAGAGAATTCTGAAAAGAAAATTTCAGAAAGAAAAATCGGATATCATATTCATTCAGGAAACTAAATGCAGCAATACAAGCATGGCTAACATCAGTAAGAAGCTAGGCAATCACATAAATTATATGGAAGTAGAGAGTCGAGGACGAGAAGGAGGTTTAGTCACTATGTGGGACTCGAGAATGATTCAAGTCCTCTCAGTAGAAGCAACCAGAGCATCTATAGCCATGGAAGCCCAACCCATAGGTAACTCTGAATCCTTCTTATGAATAAATGTTTATGGACCACAGAAGATAGAGGATAAAATGACCTTTTTGAGCTCTCTGTTAAGTTTGATTTCTAGGCATCCATATTCCAAATGCATTTTGGGGGGTGACTTTAAGATGATAGCTACCCTTCTAGAGAAGAAAGGGGGAATAAGAAAACTCAGTAAGGATGCAAAATTATTTACAAATTTCATTGACAATGATAAACTGGTGGATATCCCACCTAAGAGTGGCACTTTTACGTGGAATAACAGACGAGGTGGCGATAAGGTGATTTCCTCTCATCTTGATAGATTCCTCATCTCTAAGAGCATCATTATGGATGGTATTCTAGTTGATTCAGACATCCTTCCAAGTGGAGGATCTGACCACTAGCCAATATCTTTAATAGCAGCTATCCACGACACTCCAAGGAATAAACCTTTCAGATTCGAAAAATTTTGGTTGGAACACACCAACTTCCTCAATCTGGTGGAGAAATGGTGTATAGAACCTATGATTGGAAGGGGATCCAAAATGTTTAATCTTCAGAAGAAACTAAAGTACACTAAAGCCAAAATAAAAGAATGGAATATTACGGAGTTTGGAGATATTTTTAAGGAGAAAACCTTAATAGAAGATAAACTGGAACAGATTCACAAAGCTTGGGCTTCAGGGCACAACAGTGAGCAGTCTATAGAGCAGGAAAAAGCCCTAACTAATCAGTGGCATACACGCTGTCAGCAGGAAGAAAATCTTTGGAAGCAGAAATCCAGAATACAGTGGCTAAAAGAGGGTGATCAGAATACCAATTTTTTTCACAGATCTGCTCTAGATTACAGGAGTGCGAATAAAATACTAGAACTCAAGGATCAGAATGGGGAAACTTTAAAAAATCACCAAGACATAACGGTTTTACTCACTAGGAATTTCAGCATCATTGCCCAAGAATCGCAAGCAAACACAGAGGATGCTATAAAGGAGCTCATTACGGCCATCCCCAAAACTATTACCAATGAACACAACTCAGCTTTGAGCAGAGAAATCACCCTAGAGGAAGTGGAAGAAGTAGTCAGAAGTATGCCAAGTGATAAGGCCCCTGGACCGGATGGTTTCACCATCAATTTTTACAAAGATTGTTGGAACCTAGTGAAACATGAAATTTGGGAAGTTGTTGAGGACTCTAGGCGATCTGGATCCATCCTCAAATCTCTTAACTCCACCTTCATAGCGCTTATCCCAAAGATGGAAGAAGCAAACACTCCTGAGAAATTTAGACCAATTGTTTTGTGTAATGTCATTTATAAAATCATATCGAAAGTTATAGCTAATAGACTGAAGCCAATTCTTCCTGGCCTCATATCAGAAGAGAAATTGGGGTATGTCAAAGGGAAACAGATCTTAGACAATATTCTTCTAGCTCAAGAAATGATTCACACTCTTCAAACTAGAAAATTAGCAGGGATGTTAATGTAGCTTGATCTATTGAAAGCCTATAATAAAGTTAGTTGGCAATATCTAGAATCCATTCTAAAAGCCTTTGGTTTTTGCAAGTAATGGATCAATTGGATTCTAGCCCTTATTAAATCCTCCAGATTCTCAATCCTTGTCAATGGATCCCCATATGAACCCTTTTCACCCACTCATGGAATCAGACAAGGAGACCCTCTCTCCCCCTTCCTGTTCGTAATCCTCATGGAAGGACTCAGCAGACTCATAGCCAAAGCGAAAAGAGAAGGGAAGATCGAGGGACTTCAGACTCTCCAATCCATTCCAGCCACCACACACCAACAATTTGTGGATGGTACTACGTTACATGGAACCCCCACAGTGAAAGAGGCTCTGGCTTCTAAGAAAATCCTTGATCTTTTCAGAAAGGCATCGGGAATGGAAATTAACTTTTCCAAATCCACGATTTTTTTCTTTCACACCCATCTAGCTATTCAGCAACATCTCTCTAATTTACTTGGTTTCAGAAAAGGATGTCTACCATCAAGATATTTGGGAGCACCTCTAACACTCAAACCCTGGCAACATGTGCACTGGGAGAAAATCTTGGCTAACCTGGAGAAAAGGTGTAAGCACTGGACGCAGAGGGCACTTAATTTTGCTGGGAGATTAGTCCTCACCAAGGTAGTTCTGCATGCTATCCCGCAATACTTACTCTCCATGCTGCCATCCCCCAAGGGCATCCTTCAACAAATTAGAACAATCGAAAGATCCTTTTTATGTAACGGAAATGCGGAAAAGAAAAAATGGGCGCTTGTGGCATGGCACAAACTCTGCAAACCGAAAATTTTGGGAGGCCTAAATCTGGTGGATCCTTCAATCATCAACATGACTTGTGGTGCAAAACTCTGGTGGCGATGGATAAAAGAACCCCATCTCCCCTGGGCAAGACATTGGAAAGAGAAATGTACCCCTGAATGCAATAATCAGGAGCTTATTAGACTTCAGGAGGTTCCTGACGGCTCCCCCATATGGAATCTTGCTAGGAAAAATCGCAACTTGGTGCAGGAAAACAGTTTTTGGGAAATTTGAAATGGGCATTCAGCTCTTTTTTGGGAAGATGCTTGGCAGCAACTCCCAAAACTAGAAAAGCCAGAACTCGATCTTCTCAAGCAGAAATACCAACACGAAGGTCGATACAAAGTCCAACATTACTAGAACCGGAACAGCAGGGATCTTATCTGGAGAGAATGGATAAACTTTAACTTCGACAACAGCAATGGGGAAAACGACAACACAAAGCATCTAATTGATCAACTACTCAAAAGGAATATAAGGAATACGTAAGAAAAGAACTAGCTTAGATGGGGAATGAAAGGCAGCGAAAACTTCTCACTTAAGGAAGCCAGTGAACTGATAGAAAATGCAGAGCAGAGGGAGGTCATTCCTTGGAGTCATAAAGTGTGGGACAAGCTGTTTTGGCCAAAAATCAAAACGTTCCTCTGGATTTTAATGAGGAAAAAAACCTTGACGTGGGAAAATCTATGCAATAAAGGTTTTCATGGGCCTTCCAGATGCCCAATGTGCCTGGTAGAGGAAGAAACAATAAACCATTTATTTAATTCCTGTGACTGGGCATGTCATTTATGGAATTGGGCGGAGGGTATTTTGCTAAACTCTAACAGAAATAGGGATTCCATCCAAGATACTATACAGAATTGAAAAAAAAATTACTCAAAGAATCCCAGAGTCAACAACATTTGGAAAGTTATGCCAGGTTTCTTAACATGGACCATATGGAAGGAGCGTAACAGGAGAATATTCCAAGATGAATACAGAAACACGGAGCATTCCATAGATACAATTATGATAAATATCAGACAATTAATTCAAGTGAAAGTCAAAGAAGAAACTAATGAGAAGCCTTCGTCTTGTGACTTATGGATTTTAAAACTCTTCCAGCAGGACATCAACCAGAGCATGGCTACATCGAGCGGCCAACAAAACCCAAATTCTGAGTCCAACAGTTGGAAATACCCGCGGGTTGGTTGGCTGAAGTTGAATTTTGATGGCGCGTCCAGAGGAAACCCTGGGATGGCAGGTATAGGAGGCATCATAAGAAACCATGAAGGAGACATTCTACATATTTAATGCAAAGCTCTCGGAGAAGGGACGAACAATGAAATGGAGTTTGCAGCCTTAGAACAAGGACTACGGATTCTAAAAGACATGCAGAATTGTACAGCGGTGGTGGAAGGTGAATCAGCCCTGGTAATTTCTGTGGCAAAGAGAATATATGGCGGAACCAAAGCGAGCAAAGCAATAAAACATTGGAGATTAGTAAAGGTGACAGAAAACATAGCCGAGTTAATCATCGGTATGAGAGGATTAGTCTTCCAGGTGGTGAGACGCGAGGTGGTGGGTTCCAGTATTGTAGCAATAATGCTACAACTCCTGGAGCTTCCTGTCTCTTAATTTTATCAACCCGGTAGTTCGTACAAACTTGGAAGCGACGGTGCTGTATGCACAAGTACTAGCTCTTGTCGCAGCTGTCACTTGGTCAGCTGGCACAAGTCCACTAGGGCTCAAGCCAACTTCTATAGGCTCACAGAAGAAGCTTTATCAATGATGGACGAAAGCTAACTCAAAGGAGACTAGTCTAATTGCAGAAGGAAACTGAAAACCAATAAAGCATGGAAACCCTAGGAAACCGTAATTTGACTAGCTAGACCCTAACTATGCAAAACTTTGAATGAAACAACTACCAATAATGCCATTACTTGCAGTGAACTGAAATACATGCATCTAAGCTACTTGCATCTAAAAAATCATGTTTTTTTATTTTTTCATTAAGTGGTTGGATTTATTGTGATGATGCTTTTGATTAGGGTTTTATTTGTGCAGGAGCGATCGGAATGGAAGGAAAGCATGGGCAAGGTCAGGATGGCTAAGGGAGGTCCCAGAGGGTCTCTAGCATCAGTCCACAGAAGCCCACCACATTCGGATGCTCAGCAACTGAGTTTGCAGGTTTCTACAGGAAGTCTGCAGGGGATCCTACAGGAAACTCAAGGGTTTCTACAGGATGGCTGTGCAATTCTACAGGATGTTTGGCCGTGGAGGTTTTGGGAGATGGTGAAGTGTTGGAGTGGTGTGGGAGGATATCCGAGATGGAGATGGAGTTGGCGATGGCTCAGGAGCAGAGGAATCAGATGGAGGAAGAGTGTATGCAGTGGTTTGATGATTGGAAGGATGGGATCAATGAGAGTTGAAGGAGATGGAGCTATGTGGGGAATGAGAGAGTTGGAGGGGAAACTAGTAAGACAGAGGTTAAATAGGACTTGAGGATAGATCAAGAAGAAGAAGAAGGAAGTGGATTGAGAAGGAGCAGCGTAAATGAAACAAATGACTTATGCATCAAAACGAGAAATTCATTAACCTATGATAATTGTGCCATGAAACCTATGAACAGAAATGGAAAACAAGAAATGAAACCTATGCGTGGTAGTGAAATGTGGAAGTATGGTTCGATGTCAAAAATGCATGGATGGATCTTCAATGAAAACGTTTATGTTGCAGCTGTCATGGAGATGAGAAGAACTGCTTTTCATTTTGGTGGTTGGTCATGGACTGCACCCCAATCCCTAACAGAGAGATGGCAGTGAGCCTTTACAACCTTTTTGCTGGAGCTCCAAGAGATTATTTCTATCCTCCTATCAAACTTAAGCAATTGAAAGAAAATCACCATAAACTAGTCCTATCTATGCTCATGAAAACGACTAAATTAACAAACTGTAAATTCGAATTGCATGTGAAAATAAACAAACTCAAAGTGCTGGAACGAAATGCAAACACATTACAACACTGAGGAGATCTATTGCTCTCAGGTTGGGCCCTAACCTGAGAGCTATAGCTCCTTGAGAAAACTCAAAACTAGATCAAAATCTGCCTTCTTTATTCATAATCTGATGTCATGCCAAATTGGCTTACAAAAAGGAACAAAAGACTGAGCTCTAGCTTGTACTTTCCAATTACAAGAGTAATGCCAAGGTTCAAAAAGCTTCTCTGCAAGGCTACGACCTCAGTATTTATGTAAAAACGATCAGCCAACAGATGTCCTTGATTTTAGGAGCTCGGCTATCCAACTAAAGTTTAACTGTTGATCCTGTAGGACAGTCATAACTACTGTTCCTGTAGAACAGTTATAACCGCTGTTCCTGTAGAACAGCTGGCTGCTTCTAAGCTCGATGGGGAGATGGATTGGAGCTCGGAGTTCTTGGTGGGAATCACGAGGAAGGTCCCCAAGACCGTGGACATTCTCTCCTAAAAACCAGCAGTGCCACCTCATTGTCTCCTTGTCTCCTTTTTCGTTGTCTTTTTCTCCCTTTTAATGCCAAAAACCTGAAAGCATCATGCATTAGTCACGTAGATAAAATGTCTACCCTTCTTCCTACAAACGACATGAATAAACTAAGAAATGCATGCATAAGCAGTAAAAAGTGAATGGTTTGAGCAAAGGAAGTAGGCCAAATGAGCCCAAATTGTACCAAAAATTGGGGCTCATCATCACCCCCCAGCTAAGCTATTTGCTCATCCTTGAGCAACTTAGTCCAAGTCCTCATCTTTCATTTCTTTCACTGCTTCTCTTGCATCCCAAGGCTCTGTGGTAGTGTCCTCTCTGTAGATGTGAAACCTTGCTTTTCTGTTTACCTCTTCCCATTGTTGACTGTCATCTTCCCTTGTATTTACTTCAGTCAATCCTAGAAATAGTGGTGGGCTGAGTTTAAGGCCAATCCAGCTGGCCTGGAGGCTTTGCATGGACTTCTTGTAAAGGTCAACCCTTTCCAAAGCTTCTCTCATTCGGATGGGGGTATGGTACTCTCGGACTTTGAAGCTGTGGGCCATGGTATTCCATCTGCGTGCACAAGCCTGGGCAGCACTTTCTCCCAACAACCTTTCCATGTCTTCAAAGTGAGCTATGGCCTGGGCTTGTTGGTCCATAAACCTCAAGGAAGCTGTGGGATCCGTAGCCAACTGTTGGTGGGTTGAGATGAGTGCCACCGGGTCCTCTAGTTCCGGCCTAATGAACAGTGGTTCGCTCACTTCTCGGTTCATGACCGATTTTGCTTCAGCTGCTCTTTGATCTTCATGGTTTAACCATGAGGCGAGGGCCATCAATTGCATATCACCCAAGGCAATGTTGGGATCCCATGAGACTTCACTAGGCAAAGCCAAGTTGTGGAGGTAAAACTCTGCCAATTTGGCTTTGTTCTGCCGAACTAGTAGTGCATAATTCAGAAAATTGTTGTGGGTTTTGGATGTGTGCAATACCTCTTTGGGCCAAGGTGTTTATTTGGAACTGAAGCCATTGATCCTTCAAAAACAATCCATAGGATTTTGCGGGCGTTCTGCATTGAATTGCTTCCATGGCCCAACTGGCCATGCAGGCCAATTGTGCTTCCTTTTGTTGCAGCTGTTCCTTTAAGGCTTGCACTTCAATTCTGGTCTGTTGTTCTGCTTCCTGTAGAAGTGTCATTGGCTCTTCAAGACTGGTGGTCAGCTCCTTTTTGCCTTCTTGTTCATTTGTGATGTCCTTGGAGGATGTTCTTGCCCCTGCCTTTAGTTTTTGTAGCTGCAACCGTAACTTCTAATTTTCTTCCTGTAGAAGCGCCTGCTGGCAACTAGCCACATGTTTAGCCATGGTGAATTCACTCCTGACCTCCCTGAGTTGATCCTGTAGAGGGCCTATGTCCGCCACCCCCTTTGATTTGGCGATTTGTATCCATGTGTGGGAACGGACTCTTTCTTTCTCTAGTTCAAAAAATAGAGGTACAGTAAATTTCTGTGGTATGATTTTGCCCGCCTCTAAAAAGGTGTAATATGAATTCAGATTGGGCGAAGGGCTAGGTTCTAGTATATGTTCTCTTGTTGTTTCTTCAGGCGGTTCTGCCTCATCCTCCCTTGGTGATGAGGGCCCTTCTCCTTCCCTCTTTTTTGTTTCCTGTAGTCGGGCCAGAGTATCCTGTAGAACATTTTCAGCTTCCTATAGTTGAGTTTGTTCTAACTTCTCTTGCCATGTATTCTTCTTTGGACTCCCCTTATCATAGGTAACTGTGATCCTGGAGGGTGATTTTTCCTTGGGAGAAGCAGGTGTATCTTCGATGACAATCGGGCTGTTGGATTGAGGTGGTGGCTTGCCCGTTTTTATCCTAACGCTTCTCCGAGCTTTAAAGTACAGAGGGGTCTCCCTCTTCCTCTTGTATTTTTGCTTAGGTGGCGTGCTGAGGCCAGCTAATACCGCTGCTACTTCCCGTGCCAGAATATCCACCTTCTTCTCTTTGGGTTTTACCTTTTTGGGGCTTCCTGTAGAAGCCTGTTTTTGCAATTTCGGGCTTCCTGTAGAAGCCTGTTTCTGCAATTTTGCGCTTCCTGTAAAAGCCTGTGTCTTAATGGTTTGTGGGCTTCCTGTAGAAGCCTGCTCCTCACTGATCTTCGGGCTTCCTGTAGAAGCCTTTGTCTTTGTTTTCGGGCTTCCTGTAGAAGCCTGTTTTTCAATGATTTTTGGGCTTCCTGTAGAAGCCTGAGTTTGTGTTTTCGGGCTTCCCGTAGAAGCCTGTTTTTGCTTTCCTGTAGACACAGGTGTCTCCACTTCCGCTTGCTTGCCTGCTTGATTTTTTCTTTTTGCTTTGGGTGCAGGCGCTGTTGAGGTACTTGGGCTGATGTGGGCCACCTCTGCTTTGTCCATTCTGCTCTTCATCCTCTTTTCCCTTGCTGACGGGATAGGTGTGCCACCTTTTCCTTGGTCCTTCTTTTCCTCATGCTTCTTCCTTTGTTCTTCGGCCACTGCTTCATGTTCCTCATTGCTAGTGGAACCCGTTTCTTCAATCAAAATTTTAATATCCCCATCTTTGGTCAAATTGCGGAAGGATTCCCATGAGAGGGGGACCTTATATGAGTGCAATGCATCTTCCACAAGCAGCTTTATTAACCCATGGTGGGCTATCCGATCAGGTATGCCCTCTCTTAGCTTTGTAGCACACTCCATTAGGGACTGCAGGAGATAATAAGGGATGCTCAGTTTTTGCTCTACAGGAAGGTCAATTCGGCGCCTCAACTCAGTGAGTAGCCGAAAGTGATATGCATACACGATGTTGAACCGGCCTTCACAAGTAATATATTTCATGATTTGCAAACTGACTTCATTCCAAGGTGGTGATAGACTCATTCTTCTCACCCCGTTTTTATCCTCCGAGAATTCTTCCTCAGGTGGAAATAATTCCTTCTTTGCCTGCTGACTCAGCTTTCTCTCCTCTTTATCCCACGGCAGACCCATAGGAAGTTCTGTGATCCGACTGATATGTTCTGGGGTGAGTTTCAGGCTTAGACCTCTAAAGTTTACTGTGGCCAGTGTCTGGGATTTAGGCTTCAAAGCCTGCAAGAATTCCTCGGCTACTTCATCATCGTAGCCCTGCAGCTTATGACAAAAAGGCATCCATTGTGCTCTGGTGAAGAGCTCTACCACTGCCGGGTTTCTCCTTAGTTTAGTTGAATCCGTGGGCTCTCGTCTTATAAACCCACCCGGCATGATGAACACGGTCGTTTTAACGAAAGGTGGCAGATGCAAAAGGGATTTGGTCTATGGAGACGGAGCATGCAGATACAAAATTTCAACACAGACTACTTATACCAACATCCTGTAGAATGGTAGCAACGGCATAGCAAACAACAATTCCACCAATATCTTTATAACCCGACCGTGGACGATGGTCTTGCCACTTCTAATAACCAGTTACATTAAGAGTTCAGGGTTACCTCCTTAATTGGCCACCTTTTTCGCGAGGCACCCGCTTTCCTGTAGATGACTACGTTCCTGTAGACTGCGTTCCTGTAGAACTACACTCCTGTAGAACTGCGCTCCTGTAGAACTGCGTTCCTGTAGAAGCCGCGCACAATTCTCGGGGAGGACTGTAGTTGGCCGCGCTCGCGGTGTGCTTGACCAGCGTTCTGGTAGCCAACAACTCGGCGTATCAAAGTGCAGAGGAGATCAGAATAGCTATCCGAGTTGAAGTGTTGGATGATAAATGCATCCACATGATTTAGCCGATTGGATTCTGAATCGGTGCAATCCGTGGCGCGGGGGATGAAATGTCCCCGCCGGACCGTTGGGCGACGTCATCCATCCTCCGCCTGCGTATTCACTTGCTGCTGCATTCATTCCAACAGATTTGCCGCTGCCCTTCCTGTTAAAGTCATGCTTCTGACGAGAGTGTTCCCACGTGCATGCCGTTCATTCTCTTTGTTGTGGCCGCCACCCAAACATCCAATTACACTTTAACTAGCCGACGTGGCCAGTCGACTGGCCATACGGCTGCTCAACCATTCAATTTTACGCCTTGAAAACAATTTCAAAGTTAGATTAATGCGATTTGATGGAAGGAAGGGTGGAGACACTTACCTGCACGGCTGTACACGATTTTTCCAGTTCTCGGATGATGGTGAGCGGATCTACCTGCTGCGTGCGACTTACACCGACCCGGAAGCTCGTGGTTACAGGGTGCCAACGCTGGAGTGGGTGGTTTTGCTTGCATGCGCCCGCGTTTTATTTCGGATGGCGGTGCTGTGAATGGTATCCACTCGAGCAGGTTGAACTGTTACAGGATCCCCGCGAGGGGTCTCGTAACAGTCCTTTCTCCTTGGGTGCATGCTGCACGATGGCGGTTCTGGCTTCTCGATCACAATCCCGGAGCTCTTGATGCGTTTGGTATGAGATTCCATCATTTGTTAATCTTTGGAAATGGCTTTCCCGCGAGAACTCATCGATTTTCTTTGTTTGTGCAGGGACTTGGCCGCATGTAGACACGGGTGGTGGAAAATGGTGACAGCAACGTGCAAGGATGCCAACAGAGGCTTGCATGCATCCAAACCAATCCATGGTCGCGAAATTTCTTTTTAAGATGAATTCTGGCCGTCCAAAACTCCTACAGGAAGTTTCCTGTAGAACACAGAGCTTCCTGTAGAAAGTTCGGCCTTCCTGTAGAAAGTCTGCACTTTCCTGTAGAAAATCCGTGCCTTCCTGTAGAAAGACTGCGCCTTCCTGTAGAAAGACAACAGCTTCCTGTAGAAGATTCAAACCATGATAAAATTGCACATATCTTGAAAAAACATGGGTGCTCTTGGAGGAGGTACTGATGAGGTTCCTTGACAGCATGATATGGACCCTTGGCTGTGAGTTGAAGGGCTTCCTCTTCTCCATAGAGCATCTGCAACCTGCATGCAATTTTTACCATATTTTGCTTATTGCTTTTTTTTTTTTTTTTGAAAGATGACAGGGGCGCCTCAAAGAGGTTTTCACCCATGCGATCTGCCCTGAGTGCCTCAGAGAGGTTTTCACTCAAGGATCTTTTCACCTTTTATCCTTTTTTTTGAAAGACAATAGGGGCGCCTCAATGAGGTTTTCACCCCTACTACCTGCCTTGGGCGCCTCAGAGAGGTTTTCACCCAAGGATCTTTATTTATTTTTTTATTTTTTTCAGGGTGTGCCAGAGGCAGAGGCAGAACCCTTCTCTATGACCAATACAGATTTCTCCATAGTTTTGATAAACTCTTGCCTTGAGTGAGGTCTCCTGTAGATCTTCAATCGATGCCCATTGACAAGCATGGGAATGGCTTCCTCATCAATGGTTCGAATGAGGACAAATCCATTGTTATGGAATTTCTCCACTGTATATGGTCCTAGCCATCTGGTTCTCAGCTTCCCCTTGAAATCTTTGTATCTGGAATCATACAACAAAGCCAAATCTCCCGGCTGAAATTTCTTGTCATGGAGATGTTGGTCATGACACACCTTCCTCTGAAGTTGAACCACTTCTGAGTGAAGGAGGGCCTGCATGCGGTGCTCGTCCAGGCCATTCAGCTGCAGCAACCTTCCTTGTTGTGCATGGCTGAGATCTAGGTCCAGCTGAGCTGCCATCCTCAAGGTGTTGTATTCAAACTCAATGGACAGCAAAGCTTTCTTCCCATAGACTAGCTCATATGGTGTGAACCCGGTGGTGGTCTTCCAAGTGGTGTTGTAGGCCCATGTGGCTTCTACCAGGCGATCTGCCCAGTCCTTTCTACTGCTGCTCACCACTTTAGTCAAGATCCCTTCTAATGCTCTATTGGTGACTTCCACCTGCCCATTTTCTTGAGGGTGATAAGGGGTGGAAGTCCTGTGCTTGATCTTGTGATGAGCTAGGAGATCTTCAACCAGGTTGGAGGTGAACTGGCTCCCTTGATCGGTGACCAGCTCTCTTGGATAGCCAAACTTATAGAAGATGTTCTCTCTTAGGAACTCGGCCACCTTTTCTTCTGTTGCTGCTTTGATTGCTTTGGTCTATGCCCACTTTGTCAAATAGTCAGTACACACAATGATGTAAGTCCTTTGCCTCGAAGAGGGGTTGATTTGGCCTACAAAGTCCATGCCCCACTTCTCAAATGGCTCAAGAGTCACTTGAGGTTGGAGAGGCATCTCATCCCTTTGGGTCGGTTTCCCCATTCTTTGGCATTGGTCACACTGACTGACATATCTTCTGACATCTTGATGAAGTGTGGGCCAATAGTAGCCTACCTGCAGGATCTTGAAGGCAGTTCTCTTTGCTGCAAAATGCCCTCCACAAGGCCCATCATGACAAGTGAGGAGGATATCAAAGACTTCCTCCTCCCGTACACAACGCCTTAAGATCAGATCGGGGCCAAGCTTGAACCGATTGCCCCCGATCCAAGTGAATGAGGCACTTTTTCTGATGATTCTGCTCTTCTCTCTGGAAGATAGGTGTGGAGGGAACTGTGCCGAAACAAGATAGTTTGCTATATCAGCAAACCATGGAGAGAGTACTGAAATAGCAAACAGATGTTCATCAGGCATCTGATCGTCCACTGTTCCATCCTCATCTGCAGACAAATCCAATCTAGATAAAAAGTCAGCAACAACATTTTCTCTACCTGGTTTATCAACAATGGTTAGATCAAACTACTGCAATAAAAGTAACCATCTAATAATACGAGCATTCACATCTGGTTTATTCATCAAATATCTAATAGCAGCATGGTCAGTATGTACAAAGGTCTAGTAACCAGTAATATAATGTCGGAACTTGTTCAATGCATGGACCACAGCCAAGAATTCTTTCTCGGTTACCATGTAATTCAGCTCAGCTTTGGACAAGTTTTTGCTAACAAAGTAAATGGCATATGGAAGTTTCTGCTCAACTTGTCCTAAAGCTGCACCTATGGCTTTGTTCGAGGCATCAGTGTGGATGTGGAAAGGTAGGGCCCAGTTTGGACCTCTCAGGATTGGGGCTGACACCAACTTTTCCTTCAATTCATTTAAAGCCCTCTAACAATCGTCAGTCCATTTAAACTCCACATCTTTTGCCAACAGACCAAACAATGGCGAGGCTAGCTTGCTGAAATCTTTAATGAATCTCCGGTAGTATCCTGCTAATCCCAAGAAACTCCGGACATCCCTTACCTTTTAAGGAGGTGGAACCCTCTTGATGAGAGCAATTTTGTTAGGATCCACCTGCAATCCTTGGGAAGAAATGGTATGGCCTAGCACGGTCCCCTCAGTCATTAGGAATTCACATTTTTCAGGACTAAGGGACAAGTTTATCTCAGTGCATTTGGTTAGGAATTTCCCCGGTTGGACAATGCTTCCTGGAAGTTGGCCCCATAAGGAGTAAAGTCATCCATATAGATTTCTACTGCATCATGGACCAGCTCCGAGAAGATGCTCAAGACAGCTCTCTGAAAGGTAGCAGGAGCATTGCATAGCCCAAAGGGAAGGACTCGATAGGCAAAGGTACCCCAAGGACAAGTGAAGGTGGTCTTATCTTGGTCTTCCGGGCTGATTTGGATTTGATTGTACCCGCTAAACCCATCCAGGAAAGAGAAGAACTTCTTTCCTGCCAGTCCATCCAACACTTGATCTATGAAAGGTAGAGGGAAATGGTCCTTCTTGGTAGCTCTGTTCAGTTCTCGGTAGTCCACACAGATTCTCCATTTCCCATTTTTCTTGGGAACCAACACTAGAGGGGACACCCATTCACTATCTGAGATGGGGTAAATGAATCCGGCATCCAACAATTTTTGCAATTCTTCCTTAACAATGTCCTTAAGGGCTGGATTCATTCTCCTCTGAGGTTGCCTAACCGGTTTACAATCCTCTTTGATGTATATGTGATGGGTACAGACCGAAGGATGGACTCCTTTCATTTCCTTATAGCTCCAAGCAAAAGCATCTAGGTGGTTGGCCAACAGACTACACAGCTCCTTTTCCTGGGAAGGAGATAGGGAGGAGCTGATATTCAATGCTTTCTCAAGGCCGAACTCCACATTCTTGACTCTGGGAGTAACAGGGTTGGTTGTACAGAGATCCACTAAGGTGCTAGCTTGGGCATCCTCCACCAATTCCTCTAAGGGTAGTGCACTGGAAGGTGGATTTTGGATCAAGGTCTCGATCAAGTCATCCTCCGTTGGGGGGTCTTTTCTAGTGGTATCTAAGGTGCATAGAGGTGTTGAGTACACCTTGTCTTCTTCTCCTTCTTCCAACCAGAGTGGTAAATAATGCTCTAAAGAAGGTTGGGTAGGAGGGTATAGGACTAGCTGCTTGGACATGGGACCATTTTTGATGGTCATGTTTCCTACCCGACAACTTACGTAAGCATCTGCAGTGGCTAACCAAGGCCTTCCCAAAAAATGAGAGGATATCCAGTAAGTTTGGCCTTTGGTTGCAGAACCAGGAAGTCTGCAGGGTATTCCCAAGAGTCAATAGAGACCAAGACATCCTCCACAATCCCTTCGGGAGTCAAGGTGGAGCGATCTGCTAATTGCAGTACTGTCGAGGTCTTCCTCAAGGAACCCTGAAGATTAAGCTTAAGCATGGTATCCCTGGTCATCACATTAATGGCAGCCCCCAGATCAATCAAGGTGTGAGGTATAATAGTGCCATTGATGTGAACATCTACTACAGGACTTCCAGGATCTAGGTACTTTGGGCAGATGACTTGTCCTAGCATAAGGTCAGACAGTTTTCCTATGACAGTGATAGTTGAGGCATCTTTCTTCCGTCTGCCTGGGTGTTTGAAACACTTCTCCTTAACCAACTTGTTATATATTCGCACATCCTTGATGGCTTGGAGAAGTGGGATTTTTACACACAACTGCTTGAGCTCACCCAAAAGCTCATCTTCTTCTGGGTTAGGTTGTGAGGTGGCTGTTAGTCTCTCAGGAAAGGGTGGAATAGCCTTTGGTTCACTTTCCTGTTTATCTTCCTCATCCTCTGGGGGAGGAGGTTGGCGATCTGGTAGAGTCTTTCCAGATCGAAGGTTGATCTCCTGGATCTCCACAGCATACGTAGGGCATGAGGTTTCCCCAGTGTATACCTGCTGGGCCTGTCTATTGTTGGGGTTCGGTTGAGCAGGCATTTGAGGTTGCCTTGGAGGAGCAGGAGGTAATGATTGAGGTTGAACTGGTGGTGGAGGAAAAATGGCAGGAGGAGTGTTGTATTGGGGCCTCCACCCCGACTGAGGTGCATTCCATTGAGGATGTGGCTGGGTATGTGAGTGATATGGATGAGAAGTAGGTTGAGTGGGGTACTGAGGTGGATAAGACCATGGAGGAGGCATGGACCATGAAGGATGAGCAGGGGGACCCCAGGAAGGCATAGGAGTTGACTGGTTGGGGTTGTAATAAGCTTGAGATGCCCCTTGCATCCCCTGCTGATGAGGTTTAGATCCTTGTGGCCTCCTTTGGTTGAGGCAATAGAGAGGCTCTGTGGGAGCTTCGGTCCCTTGGTACATGGCTTTAAACCCAGGTAAGGTTGGACACTGAGTTGTGGGATGGTCCTCCTCACAAACGAAACACACTTCAACCGAATGCAATGGACATTCGTTCTTAGGGTGCCTCCTTGTGCACCTAGGACAGAAGACAACCAAGGCTCTCTCAGCCTCTTCTTTCTTTTGCTGAATCCTGAATGTATCAAGCTGCATGGCAATGGTTTGTCTCACCTCACTCTTAAGATATTCTAATTGGTTTGCAAGCTCATGTTTGGAGAAAGGGACACTAGTTGAGAGGTGGTTTCCTCTACCTCGTTTCCGAGCTGCCCTGGAGTGGTTTCTAAACACAGTCTTGATGTCCTCATAAGGCAGTTGGTAAATGTCCCCCCCAGCTAACAAGTGAAGGGTATCTAAGAGGTCTTCAGGGACTCCTCGGAGTAGGACCAACTTGAGGGATTCAGGGTCAAGTGTGCACCTAGCCCGCTTATAGCTTAGTTGGAACCTCTCCTCATAATCCTCTAAGGACTCATCATTTCCCATGGACATCCGAAAGATTTCCCCCTTTGTTTCCTTGGACCTACAGTAATCCCGGTACTTGGTGTTGAAAGGTTGCTGCATCTGAGCCCAAGTAGTGATACTATTCCCAGGTAAACCCATGAACCAGTGTAGTGCTGCATCCTTGAGAGTGGAAGGGAAAAGTTTCAACTTTTGCTCATCTTCAGTATAGTCATAGGTTCTACAAAGGACAGCAAACTCAAACAGGAAGGTATCTGGATCTTCAGTGGTCAACCCATGGAAGTGAGGTAAGGCGGAGGGGCTAATTTTTTTCATTTTCATCTCTCCATTGGTCTCTTGGATGGGGAAGGCACCTTCTATTCTCTCATCTTCTCCTCTATTATCAGCCATAGCTTCAAATGGAGTAGTCTCTAACTCTTCTTCTACTATAGGATCTTTGGATATCTCGGGATGTTCACCTATAGGTTCTTCCGGGTCACTGTCACCAAAGAGGAGAGAAGGGTGACTCAGTGATGTGGTGGGGGTGTTTGGTAGGAATTTTCCTGATCTATCTCGGTTCCTACGAGGCATGAAATGGAAAAGACTTTCTTTTTTCTCTTTGATTGCTTTTGCTTTTCTTTTGGTACCTGCAAAAATGAGACAGATTGATCTACAACTATCTACGAAAGATGCAAAATTAACTGAAAGCAGGAAAGGACTAATCTACTTTGCTTAAATGAAATTGCAGGAAGGAAATGCTAGTCTACGCTTGGAGAAAGGAAATGCTAATCTATGAAAGCAGGAAATGCTAATCTATGAAAGCAGGAAATGCTATGCTACTTTTGCAGAATGGAAATGAAGTAAACTACTTAGCAGAAGGCAAGAGTAAGGAAGTAGAAGAAAAGCAACAATTACTAATACTCTGACGCTTCCTTGGCAACGGCGCCAAAAAGATGGTGGGCTCCAGTATTGTAGCAATAATGCTACAACTCCTGGAGCTTCCTGTCTCTTAATTTTATCAACCCGGTAGTTCGTACAAACTTGGAAGCGACGGTGCTGTATGCACAAGTACTAGCTCTTGTCGCAGCTGTCACTTGGTCAGCTGGCACAAGTCCGCTAGGGCTCAAGCCAACTTCTATAGGCTCACAGAAGAAGCTTTATCAATGATGGACGAAAGCTAACTCAAAGGAGACTAGTCTAATTGCAGAAGGAAACTGAAAACCAATAAAGCATGGAAACCCTAGGAAACCCTAATTTGACTAGCTAGACCCTAACTATGCAAAACTGTGAATGAAACAACTACCAATAATGCCATTACTTGCAGTGAACTGAAATAGATGCATCTAAGCTACTTGCATCTGAAAAATCATGTTTTTGTATTTTTTCATTAAGTGGTTGGATTTATTGTGATGATGCTTTGGATTAGGGTTTGGTTGTGCATGAGCGATTGGAATGGAAGGAAAGCATGGGCAAGGTCAGGATGGCTAAGGGAGGTCCCAGAGGGTCTCTAGCATCAGTCCACAGAAGCCCACCACGTTCGGATGCTCAGCAACCGAGTTTGCAGGTTTCTACAGGAAGTCTGCAGGGGATCCTACAGGAAACTCAGGGGTTTCTACAGGATGGCTGTGCAATTCTACAGGATGTTTGGCCGTGGAGGTTTTGGGAGATGGTGAAGTGTTGGAGTGGTGTGGGAGGATAGGTGAGATGGAGATGGAGCTGGTGATGACTCAGGAGCAGAGGAATCAGATGGAGGAAGAGTGTATGCAGTGGTTTGATGATTGGAAGGATGGGATCAATGAGAGTTGAAGGAGATGGAGCTATGTGGGGAATGAGAGAGTTGGAGGGGAAACTAGTAAGACAAAGGTTAAATAGGACTTGAGGATAGATCAAGAAGAAGAAGAAGGAAGTGGATTGAGAAGGAGCAGCGTAAATGAAACAAATGACTTATGCATCAATACGAGAAATTCATTAACCTATGATAATTGTGCCATGAAACGTATGAACAGAAATGGAAAACAAGAAATGAAACCTATGCGTGGCAGTGAAATGTGGAAGTATGGTTCGATGTCAAAAATGCATGGATGGATCTTCAATGAAAACATTTATGTTGCAGCTGTCATGGAGATGAGAAGAACTGCTTTTCTTTTTGGTGGTTGGTCGTGGACTGCACCCCAATCCCTAACAGAGAGATGGCAGTGAGCCTTTACAACCTTTTTACTGGAGCTCCAAGAGAGTATTTCTATCCTCCTATCAAACTTAAGCAACTGAAAGAAAATCACCATAAACTAGTCCTATCTATGCTCATGAAAACGACTAAATTAACAAACTGTAAATTTGAATTGCATGTGAAAATAAACAAACTCAAAGTGCTGGAACGAAATGCAAACACATTACAACACTGAGGAGATCTATTGCTCTCAGGTTGGGCCCTAACCTGAGAGCTATAGCTCCTTGAGAAAACTCAAAACTAGATCAAAATCTGCCTTCTTTATTCATAATCTGATGTCATGCCAAATTGGCTTACAAAAAGGAACAAAAGACTGAGCTCTAGCTCGTACTTTCCAATTACAAGAGTAATGCCAAGGTTCAAAAAGCTTCTCTGCAAGGCTACGGCCTCAGTATTTATGCGAAAACGATCAGCCAATAGATGTCCTTGATTTTAGGAGCTCGGTTGTCCAACTAAAGTTTAACTGCTGATCCTGTAGGACAGTCATAACTACTGTTCCTGTAGAACAGTTATAACTGCTATTCCTGTAGAACAGCTGGTTGCTTCTAAGCTCGGTGGGGAGATGGATTGGAGCTCGGAGTTCTTGGTGGGAATCACAAGGAAGGTCCCCAAGACCGTGGACATCCTCTCCTAAAAACCAACAGTGCCACCTCATTGTCTCCTTGTCTCCTTTTTCATTGTCTTTTTCTCCCTTTTAATGCCAAAAGCCTGAAAGCATCATGCATTAGTCACGTAGATAAAATGTCTACCCTTCTTCCTACAAACAACACGAATAAACTAAGAAATGCATGCATAAGCAGTAAAAAGTGAATGGTTTGAGCAAAGCAAGTAGGCCAAATGGGCCCAAATTGTACCAAAAATTGGGGCTCATCACAAGGCAAATGCGATATCGGACCACCTAGCTAATCATGGCATCGACAACCAAAATAGGGAATGGGACAGCTGTTGGCAGCATGTGAACTATCCAGACATGAAGGAGAAATGCATCCAACTAGCCAAACAAGACATGGATAATGCGAACCGGGCTTAACCGGAAGGCGTTCGGTCTCCACATTTTTCTATGATGGGGCACACTAGAGTGGATATGGATATTAAAAGTTGGCAGAAGGCAAAAGGACAGGTAATTCCGATGCGTTTATGGCAACAGAAGGGGAATAAAGGAAACATATCTAAAATGATCTGCCGCAACGATCACCGCCGCCACCACAGCAAGTTGGAGGACACTTGGCACTTTCTGATTAGAGAGGGAAGAGGCAACATTTATGTCAAGGTTTTGATACATCACTCAGAAAACACAGTTCTATGCAGTAACAATTATGTTAGTACATCCACGTCGTTTCGGGAGGTTCCGTTGGTCATGGGTAATATCCTCCAGAACAACTATTTAACAGCGAGTAGAGGCAAAGGCACAATCAGAATTTTTCAGTGCATCGTTCCAGTTGATTTTTTTTCGGCTCTCGGTGCATGTTCTCACGTCGCAAGCGTTAAGCTCAGTATGGAAGGTGACGGCTGTCGCAGCACCACTGCGAATATGGAGCTCAAGACAACGAGGGGAATGTATGAGACCAGAACTGCGTCGAAGAACAAACGCAAATTGTCTGAACTGGAGGCTTATGTGAAGGAAGAAGAGTGAAAGCAGTCTGAGGATGATATAGCGCAGGAGGTTGATTGGATTCAAGATCCTAGAACAGTAACCAAACGCACCACACAGTTTGTGCACAGTCAGGCGAGTAAAAACCCTGCTGGCGCATGCTCTAGAATCAAGGGAAGATAGTAAGAGGCTACCTCAGAGTGACCAGTTCATCCCTGAGGCACAGATAAAAAGTTTATATGGCATTTATGAAGCTCTAGATTTCAAAGTCACTGCGGTGGATGAGGTAGTAGATTCTCTGTCCAAGAAGATGACGGTGCTTATTAAGCTCCTCAGGCAGACGCTCAGTCCAGAAGCACAGCAAACTGGTGGACCGCAGCAAGAGAATCAGGCGGAATGTCGCAGCTATCAATCCCTGCAAGCGAGAGCGGATAGCCATGTTCTAGAACAGGCCTTGGACACAACGAGCAGGTTTGGGAAGTCCCCTAAGTAATCGTGTTTTGATGTTAATTCTCCTCTGTCTTGATCGGTTGTTCATATGTCTTGACCGGTTTTTTCTTGGTCTCCCTAAGATCTGGGGTTCTTTCATTTCTATAGTGTCTGCGTGTTGAAGGGCTGCGGTCTTTAGCTCAATCTCTCTTATTCTCTCGCGAAGTTAGATAGAAGGATCAGCCACCCTGCGTGGTGTGCAGTTAATAGTTTTTGGTCATTTTGTATGGAAATCATGGTTTCTCGCTTGTTATCTTCAGGCCTCGATCTGCTACGACAGTTTTTTTGTACTATATTTTTACTCTTTTAATATAATCTTCTGACTTACACAAAAAAAATCTTTCCACTGATCCATTCTAAACTTTTTCAATAAGCTCCTCACATACTTTCCTTGAGACAGAAAGGTTTGTCCAAAATCCCTCACGACCTCAACACCTAAACGATAGTGTAACTCTCTGAGGTCTAACCTATGATATCTACTATTTTATTTCTTTAATGAGCTCATCAACACTTCATGTAATAATAATATCATCTACATATAAAGAAATCAAAACAATTATCCCCTTTTCATCAAAAACCATATACAGATTTGGGTCGTTCGTCCTCCTCTTATAACTATGGTGTAAGAAAAATGAATCAATTTTTTCATACCATGACCTAGGTGTCTCTTTCAAATCATATAATTCCTTTTTTAATTTTCACCCTCAATGCTTGTGCCCCTTTTTAATAAACCCTTCAAGTTGTTTTAAATAAACCTTTTCTTTCAATTCTCCATTTAAAAAAGTAGACTTCACATCTTGTTGGTGTAGACTCCAATGATGTTTTGTAGCTGAAGCTATCATCATTCTAATAGTGTTTAGCTTAGCTACCGAAGAAAAGGTTTCATCATAATCAATACCTTCTCTTTGCAAGTAACCTTTAGCTACCAACCTAGCTTTGTATTTGTCTACACTAACATCAGATTGAAATTTAGGTTATATAACTACTTGCAACCTATAGGTTGTTTTCCTTTCGACAATTCAACTAAATCCCAATATTTGTTTTTAGGTATTGACTCATATTCCTCTTCCATAGCTGCCCTCCATTCATCATATTGACTTGCTTCTTTATAATTTGAGGGTTCAACAACATTTAACATACTAGTTATAAGAGCATGATCCCTATATCTTGTTGGCAATTGAGTTTTCCTACTTGATCTCCTTAGTGGTGGACATTCCTCAAATATGTGTTGCTCATTCCTTGGTGTGCTTGGCTTGTTAACTGTACCTGCATCGCCTGATTCTTCATTTTGTTGCTGTTGCTACTCACGGTTGTCCCTTATTTGATCAATTTCATATTCCTCTAGCAAAGGCATGTGTCACTCTTCATTTCATTTATCATAGTTTTCATCATCAAGCTTCTCATGGAATACTACATCTCTACTCGCAAACATTTTGTGACTAGAGGGATTAAATAGTTCATATGCTTTAAACTTCGTACAATATGCTACGAAAATGCATTTAATGTCCTTTGATCCCATATCTTCCTATCCTCTTTTGGAACATGACAAAAATATTTTGAGCCAAAAACTCTTAAATGATTAATTGCACGCTTAAAACCTAATAAATATTTGAATGGAGTTTTAATATCAAGGCTCTTCTTTTTACTTCTATAATTTAAATACAATGTAGTATTTATTACTTCTTCCCAAAGCCAGTAGACACTCTCTTACCTTTTAACATCTTGTGTGAACACTCCACAAGGGTTCTATTCTTTCTCTCTTCAACCATGTTCTATTGAGGAGTTTGGGGTACTATGAACTGTCGAACTATCCCATGGTCCTTGCAATATTTGATGAAGCCACCTTGCTTGTATTCTCCCCCTTTATCTGATGGAAAATTTTGACGAACTTCCCTGGTTGTTTTTCAACCATGCTTCTGAACTCTTTAAAATATTCAAAAGTGTTACTCTTCTTTCTGAGAAAATATACCCAAGTAAATCTTGTGCAATCATCAACAAATAATAAAAAATAATATGCTCCTCCCAATGACCATGTCTGCATTGGCCCACATATATCAATGTGCAAAATATCTAGTATATCTCTCTTGTTTCTAAGTAAATGTGAGGGAAAATCATCCATATGCATGTTCCCGTGGGAAAATCCTTCACAATAAACATGAACATTTTTTGAAACAGGGAGACCATTGATCATACCTTGTTTGTGTAGCAACACTAAATCAGGAAGATTGATATGTCTGAATCTTTGGTGCCAAAGATTATTTGTTGCCATTGTTGTTGAAGTCAAATCCTTGTGTGGTACGCTTGTGTCATTCAACTTGTACAGGCCTCCAAATCAAATTCCAGATGCAACTGGTTTATGTTTATCCAACAAATCCTTAATGATACAATAGGTTTTAAAAAACTCTACCTTCAAGTTTTGATATACAATCATTGAAACATAAATTAAATTATTTTTAATTCTTGGTACATTTATCACATTCTAGATTTTCTTGATATTTCCATTAGGAAAAATCATAGGAATATCTCCATGTCCTTTGATGTGGTAGGTTCCGCCATCACTAAGGTAGATATTAGCACCATCAATGGTTTCTTTAAAACTTTCGAACGAGTGCCTATTACCTGTCATGTGAGTGGAATCTCCTCAATCCAAAAACCAAGTTTCTGCTTCATCATTTTCAATAGAGAAAGCAGAATCAAATGAAAACAACCTAAGATTCTAATTCTATTCTTCATCAGCAAAGTGTCATGCATGCTTCTTATGTCTATGTTGAGTTTCCTCAAGCTTCTTCTTATGACAATTCCTAGCAATGTGTCCAACTTTACCAAAGTAAAAACACTTGGTTCCAAAATCATTTCTCGTCAAAGACATACGTTGAGGTGGCTTTCTTTGTGGTGTACCACCAACTTTCTATCCTGCACTTCCTTTCCCTCTGAAAGGATTTTTCTTCGTCATTAATGCAAAATTTGAATTTTTGGGTTTCAGATTCTTCCGCCTTTCTCCCTCGCGTTCAAGCCTGTAATAAACATCTAATAGTCATTAATCGTACCATTCACGATAACCGTGAAAAGATCAATGTTCGACACTGTCTCCCTTATATCATCCAACTTATTTCTCAGCTCCTTGATCCGAGAGATGAATGCAATGATTGATTCATTCTCATCCTTTTTAATGGAGTGAATCTTGCTCTTTAGGAACAATAAGTGATTTGTATTCTTTATCTCATACAAATCCTTGAGATTTGTTTGTATCTCATTTTCTAATTTACACTCTCTGATGTGAGGGATAATGCAGTCTTTCATTGACAATTTCGACAACACTTTCACTTTATCTTCCCTCTTCTCCCAATCTTGAATTGTTGCAGCAGTTCCACCTCTTGCTGCAATTGGCTTCAATTCATCCCCATTTCCAATCGACCACACACTTTGCCCCTCAAGAAGAGTCTACAACTTGAATTTCCAGCTTGAATAATTTGACCAGTCGAGCTTATTGCTCTCATTCAGATATGCCTATGCCATCTAATTATTCATTGTGAGAGGTCGATCTTTGTATTTTCCTCAAAAAAACTTTCAACCTCCAGTAATGAATGTTGGCATTATGAGACAAGTGTTGTCCTTGATGGCAAATCACACAAATGATAGATCATAGTGCAGTAGGTCAGCAACAAGGATTTGATGATCAAACTACAAGAATGAAGAGAAAATATATATACGCAGGTTCATCATGACCAAGCTACGTATATGGAAAATCACACAGATGACAGATCATAGTGCAACATGTCAGCGGCAAGGATTTGATGATCAGACTACAAGAATGAAGAGAAAATATATATACGTAGGTTCATCATGACCATGCTGCGTATACACGTGGGCTAGATGTTACAAAGGTGCGTATGCATATACACGCACTTTCATGCGAAGAAAATCGCGTATATGTTGGAGAACTTACTTTTGGTCTGGGTAGTTAGTCCTTGGTATTTGAACCTATGGTTTTGGACCATAGTATCTCGTCAGATGTGTTGACCCCAAGTATTGGGTACATGGTATTGGCTTGTTATGGTTTTCGACTATGGTATTGAGCAAGACCTAAGACTACAAAAGGAGAAAAGGAACATTAGGAAAGTGTATCAAAAAAGTCTTGAATATCTGAAGAAGTATGAGATCCAGTATGTAGGTTATGGGTTTATGATGCATTGCTTGATCTAAGCTAAGGAGGGATCTCACTGATTGATGGAGAACAAGAACTAAGAAGATATCGGGATCAAATGGTTTGAAATGAACTATCTCTATATGATTGATTATGTTTATTCTAGATCTGTACACTGACACATGTAATGATCTGAACTAGGTATAACTTAATCGCTGCAAGTCATGATTGAATATTTATAGATCTGTACGCGGGTTGGCTTTGGTGTAAGCGCGTATGTATGCAGGTTGAGTTCATTGTAGTAGCGTATACCATTTGAGCTATGATGTCTAAAGTTACGGATGTAACTGACTGTTGATGAGTTCTAATGACAGTTTAATGGTGTCAGTATTCTGCATATCTTGGTTGGTTGATTGTGTATTGATAGATGAGAACCAATATGGATCAGGATGATAATGACTCATATTTATGTGATCTAATGGACTAGATCTGGGTGCTAACACATATATTATCCTTGTATATGTAATGATCTGGTTATGTCTGAAGTCAGGAAGTGTAGCAAAGTTATGAATAAGTGATTAATGACATATAGGTTGGTTCATCTTGATGAAGTTGCATATACACGCAGGTTCAGCACTTCCAAGTAGCGTATGCACTCTGATGCATGATTTTGATGGTACAGTTGGCTCTGATTGTTATTGCATAGTTCTGCTCTGTGTTCTGGTGACTGTGTTGTTGACAGGGTTTCAGTGTTTCAGTGATTCAAAGATTGATGATGCTAGTATTGATTTTCTTGTGCTTCAATGATATTTATGGGTCCATTATGAAAATTGGATGAAACGTGGCCTTCAGATTATAGTGTTGTGCTTCAGGAGTATCTAGTCTGAAAATGTATGGAACGTGGTATCCGGAAGAGAGAAGATTTTAGGCCGGCGCCTACGTACTAGTATCTTAGCTAATACAAGAACAAAGGGGGTTGGAGCTCCCTTCCAGGAGTGTCTAGAGAACGAGAGAAGGTTGTAGCCTTTTGCAGGTTGTAGCCTACGTGCTGGTAAAGGACTGCACCAGTATATTGTAAAAGAAGTTTCTTAATAAAGGAAGATAGAAACAAATTGCAGTAGGTGGTTTTCACCCACATTGGGTTTCCACCTTATATCATGGTGTTCATGTGTGTTGCTTATGTGTGTTGATCTATCTGTCTTATTGCTACTGTTGACTGTTAATATGGCTAATAATGTTCTGATGCATCCATTGAAGATCACATAACTGAATCATGATTTTAGTGGTTATACGCTAGTTTCAATAGACACAGTCGCGTATATACGCAGGTGTACTTAAATGAAGTAGCGTATATGAATCTGAGTATAAAAATGAAAAAGTTTTATTGATTAGATAATACTGATTCACCCCCCCCCCCCCCTAGTATTATTTCCAACAATTGGTATCGGAGCAGGTCCTTTGGTAGAAGCTTGATCGCTCGAAGGAGATCCGTGGAATAATGGGAAAGAAGCTTAAGAAGAAAGCACCTAAGAAGAAGAAGCCATCTCAGAAGAACTATGACAGTGGGAGAATCGATTGGGGATTAGGTGTAAGAAGCTCTTTAGATTTAGAATCAGATTCAAAATCATTTCAGAATGAAGATGAACTATCAGGTATGAATTTGCTACCCTCTGATGTTCCAGCTATCTATCCATTTGGAAAAGATGAAAGTGATAGTGAAACAACTGAATTTGGTCTTATGGGTGAACAAGAAAGATATCAAATAGAGGCAGAATCTAAAATTATGACAAACAAAATTAGAACTCAAGAAGAACTTTTGAACATAAAGGATGGTGCCTTCAAATAAGCTGCTACTAGACTAAAGACTCAACGAGAGTTATTCAAGGACAAATATCAAAAGTTGTAGGATGAAGTAAAATCTCTAAGAAATGAAGTCATTGAAAAGAACACAACAATCAAGGAGCTCAGAGATCGATCTAGTTATTATGAAAGTCTTGAAGCTACGACCCTCTCGCTAAAGGAAGAACTTGAAGAAACAAAGAAGAAAAATAAAGATCTATTCCAAGCTATTGAAAAACAGGAAAACGAAGTTATCAGCTTAAAATCTCAGCTGGAATGTGCCTTCATAATTCGTCAAATGTAGCAGGATGTGAATGAAGAACAAGAAAAGGAGATTCTCAAACTAAGGCAACAAATGGAAGAGGAAAGAAATGCTAAAGAAAACATGAAGAAACAATGGCTGGAAAAGGAAGAACAACTTCAAGTTGAGGTAAATATCTTGAAAGGTAAATTAGAAGAAAAGGATAAACTATTACGATGTCAAGATAGTACTAAAGCCATGGATGATATTCTTAGTAGCCAAAGGTCTCCTGCTATCAAGACTGGTCTTAGTTTTCATGAATCTATTGAATGGGAATCTAGTTCACAAGGTGAGGCAAGGAACTCTAAAGAGAAATCTAAAATGATCAACAAGGAGATAAGAGAGATGACAGGTCAACAATCAAGGAAAGAGATTCTTCAAAGAAAATCTTTTACTCCTCCTATGAATAATGTTGAATGTTATGTATGCCATAATCTTGGACATGTTGCAGCCAGATGTAGAAGAAGAAGGGTTCAAGACCATCATGCAGAAATATCATCACATTCAAGGTACTTTAGTGGATATTTCTTTTCTTACAATATTTTTCGTCACAAAGCTGTTGATTGCTACCGAAGGAATATGAAACAGGTAAGATGTTATGCCTGTAAAAAGCTTGGACATATAGCAAATGAATTCAAGATCAAAGTATGGGTATCATATCAAAAGGAGAAAATGTCATCATCACGCTTGAAGATATGGAAGAAGAAGGAAGTTCAGTCAGAAAGATGTGGCACCACACAATATACTCAGACGCAGCACAACACAGACATAACAGACTCAGGGGGAGCTGAAAGTGTACAACTTTAGTGTCTTAAATCTCTTACGCAAGTTGCATAAATGGAAGTCGCGTATATACGTGAGTTAGACTCTGCAAAGTCCTGTATATGTTGGTTTGAATAAAATCAATGGGCTAGACTCTGGGTGAGAAGAGTCTGATATGGGTCTGACAGAGACCATCTGGCACAGGCTCAGGGGGAGTAGATTAACTTCTAATAATGCATTGTTGGCACTATCTTAGAAGCTTTTGGTTCTAGTTCACAGCTGTTGTTGGTTTCAGGTGGAACAGAGGCAGATGGAGAATAGAAGGAGAACGTGATTGTTGGTCTAGATGTTGTTGATAGATTCTTATGGAGCAGATCATACATATGATAGTTGCTAATGACTATCATGGTCTTATTTAGATGGTTGGTCTCATGAAAAGGTCATATCAAGACTCATGATGTAATAGTGTGTCTCTATGTATTGTAGTCATTTGATGAAATCTCTTCGAGTCACGTGATGTAATTTGAAACCCCTCTTTGCATAAGAAGGATGATGAAATATTTCAGTCATGTATTTTATGGTGTCAAGGTCATGTAACGACCTATTTTGGTTTCCCCACTATGCCTGGGATGAAGATGTAATGTTCTTGTTTTATCATGTGTAAATTTTCGAAGTATCTCCACTTGGTTGGGTGGATGATCCCCACTTGGCTGGGTGATGGATGTATGTATTGAGTTTTTTTGGTGATAGGAAGGTCTTTTGTGATGTATACAGTCATGTTCTTCTTGAAGAACATCTTTTGCAGATCTTGCCTACAGTCAGGGGGAGAATGAACAACACATTTTAGCAAGAGCAGAGCTTTCAGCATGTAGCATGGGCAGATTGGTACACCCTAGCATATATAAAGGGAGCTCATTCAGAGAGTTCAACAGGTACTCACGGGGAGTATGAAAAGCGGAATGCTTATCTTGGAAATAAAATATCTTGGTTTGCCCTTCGCCCTTGATGTCAAAGGGGGAGAGTGATTTGGTGTTGTTGCCATCAAGTCCAAAGGGGGAGATTGTTGGCATTATGATGCATGTGATGTACTCGATGGCAACCCTCTCATAGAAGAACATCTCACTCACATATAACTAGATCAATCTACAGATGTGACTAAATGCATGGGATGTGGGACAGCTCAAAGGAATAAGAAGATCAAGTTATAAGTGTGACAAGTTAGCTTTGCCATCAAGTCCAAAGGGGGAGATTGTTGGCATTATGAGACAAGTGTTGTCCTCGATGGCAAATCACACAGATGACAGATCATAGTGCAGCAGATCAGCAGCAAGGATTTGATGATCAGACTACAAGAATGAAGAGAAAATATATATACGAAGGTTCATCATGACCAAGCCGCGTATATGGAAAATCACATAGATGACAGATCATAGTGCAAAAGGTCAGCAGCAAGGAGTTGATGATCAGACTACAAGAATGAAGAGAAAATATATATATATATATATATATATATATATATGTAGGTTCATCATGACCAAGTCGCGTATACACGTGGGTTAAACGTTACAAAGGCGCGTATGCATATACACGCACTTACATGCAAAGAAAAGCGTGTATACGTTGGAGAACTTACTTTTGGTCCATGGTAGTTAGTCCTTGGTATTTGAACCTATGGTTTTGGACCATAGTATCTCATCAGATGTGTTGACCCCAAGTATTGGGTCCATGGTATTGGTTTGTTATGGTTTTCGACCATGGTATTGAGCAAGGCCTAAGACTATAAAAGGAGAAGAAAAACATTAGGAAAGTGTATCGAAAAAGTTTAAAATATCTAAAGAAGTATGAGATCCAGTATGTAGGTTATGGGTTGATGATGCATTGCTTGATCTGAGCTAAGGAGGGATCTCACCGATTGATGGAGAACAAGAACTAAGAAGAGATCGGGATCAAATGGTTTGCAATGAACTATCTCTATATGATTGATTATGGTTATTCTAGATCTGTATACTGACGCATGTAATGATCTGAATTGGGTATAACTTAATCGCTGCAAGTCATTATTGAATATTTATAGATTTGTACGGGGGTTGGCTTTGGTGTAAAGCGCGTATGTACATAGGTTGAGTTAATTGTAGTAGCGTATACCATTTGAGCTATGATGTTTGAAGTTACAGATGGTTCTGATTGTTGATGAGTTCTGATGACAGTTTAATGGTGTCATTATTCTAGATATCTTGGTTGGTTGATTGTGTATTGATAGATGAGAACCAATATGGTTCCGGATCACAATGACTCATATTTATGTGATCTGATGGACTAGATCTGGGTGCTAAAACATATATTATCCTTGTATATGTAATGATCTGGTTATGTCTGAAGTCAGGAAGTGCATCAAAGTTATGAATAAGTGATTAATGACATATATGTTGGTTCATCTTGATGAAGTTGTGTATACACGCACGTTCGGCACTTCCAAGTAGCGTATGCACTCTGATGCATGATTTTAATGGTACAATTGGTTCTGATTGTTATTGGAGACTTCTGCTCTGTGTTCTGATGACTGTGTTGTTGACAGGGTTTCACTGTTTCAGTGATTCAGAGATTGATGATGCTAGTATTGATTGTTTTGTGCTTCAATGATATTTATGTGTCCAGTATGAAAATTGGATGAAACATGGCCTTCAAATTATAGTGTTTTTCTTTAGGAGTATCCACTCTAAAAATGTATGAAACGTGGTACCCGGAAGAGAGTAGATTGTAGGCTGGTGCCTACGTACTAGTATCTTAGCTAATACAAGAGCAAAGGGGGTTGGAGCTCCCTACCAAGAGTGTCTGGAGAATGAGAGAAGGTTGTAGCTTTCTGCAGGTTGTAGCTTGCGTGCTGGTAAAGGACTGCACCAGTACATTGTAAAAGAAGTTTCTTAATAAAGGAATATAGAAACGAATTGCAGCAGGTGGTTTTCACCCACATTGGGTTTCCACCTTATATCATGTTGTTCATGTGTGTTGATCTATCTGTCTTACTGCTACTGTTGATTGTTAATATGGCTAATAATGTTCTGATGCATCCATTGGAGATCACATAACTGAATCATGAGTTTAATGGTTATATGCTAGTTTCAATAGACACAGTCACGTATATACGCGGGTATACTTAACTGAAGTAGCGTATATGAATCTGAGTATGAAAATGAAAAAGTTTTATTGATTAGATAATACTGATTCACCCCCCCCCCCCTCTTAGTATTATTTCCAACAATCAATGCTTTTAATAATAAGTCTGTGTGATCTCACATTGATCTTGGCCAACACAACATGGAAATATCATTGGATAGGTAGACTCAAAACATTTTATAGTGAAAACTATTAAATATTGATAGGCAGTTCAAATGGATCTTGATACGCTATATAATTTCCAAACACAATGTGCAGATAGAAACATGCAATCGCATCAACACTCCCAAAACTCGTCCTCCCTCTTATGGCAAAGTTTGGATCGCTCGACAAAAAACAATCATGAAGCATACTTAGCGTGGGGTTATTTCACTAGTTTCGAACACCCTTACAACTGCCTCTTTCGATCAACAAAACACCAGTACAATATGTAAGAGTTCTCCACGTTGGTGAGCCACACCAGCAATCTTCTACACTGATAATCCTTAAAATGGATGGATATTTCCATAAAAGCCACCAATCTCCCGCATGAAGGCACAAGCTATGATAAATTTTGATTGGTTATGCCACGACTGTCAATCTCCCAAGAAAATTTGATTAATTGCATTCCTCCAAGTAAATTCGGCCGCAAATGAAACATTGTCTCATGCTCACTGCAACAACGTCACTCAGAGACGTGTAGGCTACAAAGAATGCCGAAAGGGATCATGCTACAAGCATCAGGGGCTACATGGTCAGTGGTTGTGAAGAGCTTATGGCCAGCAGAGATGAAATGACATCAAGACACCAATGAACGTAAAAAAATATTAAATGACTTGGGGTTCGGTTGGTGGGACCACCAAACATTCAAAACAAGCTCGTTCTGATTTTGAAAGATGATATCCTTTAAGAGGGTTATGCCTTTGACATTTAGCAATGCACCGATGTGTAAGAGATATTTTTTGTGGCCCTGTTCAAGTAGTTAAGCAACCGTCAAGTTCTGCGAGAGGCTCTATTATTAATGGCCACCATGATTCTATCTGGATTTAATGAACTCAAAGCTTGTCTGGTCCACCACACCAGTGAATCATACCATGCGATCAACAACCAAGCAACAACAAGAGACTAGGAATCCTAGTGGCCTAAATGATCCCTGCACACATTGATTGGACACTCAGACTCTCAAGTCTTTCAACTACTCCTAGTTATCCTTAGGCCGAGCTCACAAATTCAAAACACACAACAAAGCTCACAAATTCAACCCCTCATCTTGACTATAAACTAGATCCACTAGGCACCAACTCACCACAGCTACAGTACATTATCCGAAGGTTAGATTCACACTTGTTGGGCACGCTAAAGAGAAATTGACAGACTAAAGGGTGAACAATATGATTTTTAAGGAAAATCTTTTTCTGCTCCATTGCTAGGGAGTGTGAATGTCTTGTATGAAACCTGCACTGCTCCAAAACTAGGGAAGCATGACTGTCTTGTATAGAAGCCACACTGCTCCAATTTACCTCATAGAAAAAAAAATCTCTTGTGCTATTCTTGAGCACTTGGTCTCCTCGCCAAGCCTTCTTCATACCAATCACCAGACGCCACAATACTCCCACATAGGAACTCTCCCAACCACCAAAACTCACTAGCTATCATACCATGTTAAAATTGGAAGAAAACAAATATATTATGAAACTTAGTAGCTCTCAAGAGAAAAATGCACCTAGAGACTTTCACATGAAGAACGCTCTGCATTAATCATTATTCATAAAGAATATATATGTTTACATGAGAATAGGACAGTTAGAAGTATCACCTAGAGAATATGAATTGGTTCCTAAACTAGGACACACACACAACATCCTCTCTCCAATAATACATATTGATCCATTAGTTTCAACGCTTGTGAAAAAATATATTTTATTATTTTTAACTTTTTAACTTTCTACAAACACTACAAAATATCTCCATATTGTGCTCTATATTAGTTTTAACCTTTTATTATTATTTAATTGAGTCGACACTTAAATTTTTACAAATACTTTACATCAACATATATAAAAAAGTTTACTTTCTTACATTACACCTACCTATCTCCCCTAAGTGCTTTCGCTTAATTGTTATTATAAATTTAAAAGATTTGGTCAAAATATCTATAAATTAATACTATTTAATTTAATTTAACTCGTCAAATAAATTAATTAAAGTAATTGTATTGAAACTAAAATTAGAAAGGATAGCCGTGGTTGATCAAAAGTAATAATATAAATTATTAATAGTTATCATTACTAATTTTAATCTCAATCCTATTAGTTTAATTAATTAATTTCACCAAATTAGATTAGATAAAATATTACTAGTTTATAGTCACTATAGATATATATATATATATATATATATATATATATATATATATATATTCCTTGTTAATATTATTAAATTTCGTTTAATAAAATCTTATTTAACTTCCCATTAGAACATTTATTAGTTTATGCTCATTTTGAACAACTACCTTAACTTCATTTCATTCTTCCTAATATGATTTTTTGGTAATTTAAATATTGTTAGTTTTCTTCTGGTATTTCTATTAACCTTATTCATATTGACCTTATTCTAATTTGAGTTTCCCTTCTAAAATTTAATAATTATTAACAGATTATTTTATTCACATCTCCCTAACAGTGAGATTTTTTAGCTATTCATTTTATTTCTAGCTCTCGTCATATATGTAACTCAAACTTTTTTCTATTAAAATGGATGAAGTGTTCACTCGAAACATAACCTACATAATATTGTAGAAGAACTCAACATGAACATAATTATGACCATGAAAAACTACACACTAAAAATAAATTAACATTTTAGCTCTTCCAATCATTAAATCATGTTGAAAAGTGTGCAACAAGAAATGCTTGTTGAGAATGCAACAAGATGATGGAGCTTAGTGAAAAGAGTCGCCTTCACTAAGTGGGCTAGCAGGCAAATTATGGCGCAAGTTCTATTTTTGAACACAGTGTGGATGATCACAGTGTGAGTGATCACAGTGTGGGTGACCACAGTGTGGGTGACCACAGTGTGAGTGATCACAGTGTGAGTGATCAAAGTCTATTTTTAGACCTGCCGTCAAAAATAGAAAAGTCAAATATTATTGTCTCATAATAATATTTGGACTATAAACTTGATCTTATTATCTTGGAGCACTTCAAGATGAGCTACGGATGTGGTACATGCAGATACCAGAGGGAAATACGTGGTTACCTATGGGATGACTAATATTTGCATGCAGGACTTTAGTTAGAACTCAAGTGAGTTGAGTTTACTGGACTGGAGGTGGAGTTGATGGAGTTGTGTTTAGTTTAGCCTTATTAAACTAGTTGTATTAAGTCTAACTGATCAATAGACTATAGATGAGTTGGGTGAATTAGTTATTAATTAATTCACAAGTTATTAACTCATAATGCAACTATAGAATACATTAGTTAACTCAGTTGCATGTTAGTGCATGTTCAGTTTAGCAGGGACAGGTGTTAGAGGATCAGATTGCTATCAGTTGTGACTATAGTTGTGCATGATGATTTGCACAATCAGAGGGATTGAGTATGCCAATCAATTGGCCAATATCAAGAATTGTAGCCTGTGCTCACGTCCAACAGAGTGTGAGTGATTATTTGCAGGTCAAATACGAGTTTTGTAAGCCATTCTCATAAGTTCTTGAGCATGTATTGAGCTGTGAAGGTAGGCAAGCAGCGGGGGAGATTTGGAGATCAAATCTGAGTTGTATTGTGTGTAACAGGTGGAGCTAGTACTGGATTGATTGTGATAAGCATTGTACTTTGTAATATTACATGATTCAATCAATATAATATACAGATAGTTGTGGTTTTTAGCGAGATGCTTTCCCCGGGATACACACTGCGTTAATGAGTTTGATTGATGCTTCTATGTGCGCCTGTGAATGTTTTTGCTTATGTAAATTGATGATCAACATAGAGGAGGTTATGTATTATGCATGTTCCGCTTATAAATGTATAATCAAGATAATCTCTGTGAATATGTGTCATATTATTGGAAATTTCTACATGGTATCAGAGCTGCTTGATTTGTAGAAGAGATTTTTACAGGATATCAAGCGAGGATTGATCATCGGATCTATTATTAAGAAAGTGTTTACATTTTATTTCTTCAGGCAGAGTTTGTAATCGGGCCAGGTAGCCTCTGGATTCATCCTTCCTTTGGAAGGTGAGATATCCGGTGAATTCCCAGACAGTCAATCTTTGTACAAGAAATACTTTGTTCTCACGAATTCTAGATCGGAACTGGTTGAGTATTTTTGAGCCGGTGGAATTAGAATTTAATTCCAATGCAAGAGATAAAACTCAGAAACATTAAGTGTGAGAATGGAGACAGTATGCCCCAGTATCTCACGAAGTTCACCCAATGCCGGGATGAGCTAGGAAGTGTGGGGGTGACTGTCGGATGAGGATGGTGAGTCTAGCACTCCTTGACCTTCCTAAGAGTTGGCATAGCTACCAGGACTTGGTGAATGGGAGGGAGAAACTGCCAGGATGGGAGAGACTTTGGTCGGATCTTGTGCGGGAGGAGATTAGACGGAGCACAAGAGACAGTTCTTCATCTATGCATGATGAGGAGAACTGTGCCTTAGCGAGTAAGGCGAAGAAGGGAAAGGGGAAGGTTTCTCTTTCCAAATCCAGGTCTTCCAATGATGGGAAGAAGGTTGACAAGTCGAAGGTGCGATGCTTTCATTGTCATGAGATTGTTTCACGGGTCAGTAACCTGTATGCTCTTGAGGTTCAAGATGCATGCAAAGCCTTGAGCAGCGAGGCAACTGATGGAGACTTGGTGGTTGAGAGGGAGTGTATATTACCTCTCAACATGGAGAGCCAAAAGAAGTCTCAGATGATTGTGGAGGAGCCACGATTGGTGCAACAGCTTCAGGAGGTTGTGGAGGAGCCACAACAAGGGAAGCTGAGAGGAGATCAAGTAGAGACATCTACTCATCCAGAGACCTCCAGTAGGGAGAAACTTTGACCCAGGTGGACTGAGGGATCGCATGGAGCCATACCCCCAGGTAGGAGGTGGGGTGATGTGGATTGATTGTCCCAAGGAGGAGGGGTAGGATCCTTGAGATAACCAACCTCTTGGATGAGACCTTGCTATGGGAGCCCCAATGTGTAGTAGCAGGAACTGATTGATTGGGTAGAGACAGATGTGGATGGAGTAGCAGAGAGAGCGACAATGCAGGGAATCCCCGGACAACGCGTAGCTAGCAGGCTGCAGCAATGCGAGAGGCATAAGTGTTTTGCGCAGTGCTAGGTGGCACAGAGAGGTGTGCAATGGTGTGAGATGCATGGAGATGTTGCAGTAGCGCAGATGTCAGAGAGGGAGCACTTGTCAGCAGCAGGTAGAGCTTCAGCATCAGAGGATGTTTCTAGCCCAACAGGGAGGTTAGTTGGGAGGTGCAGTGTGGATGCAATGCTGGGAGATAGAACCAGCAACAGCACGGATGTAGTCAAAGATCAAAGTGACAGAGGCTAGAGCAGTCAGATACTGAAGAGCACATAGATGTAAAGTTTTCAGTCGACAGAGGCAATAGCAGTCGGAGACTTTGATGACAGAGCAAGTGGACCGACCAGATGTGTTGCATGGAGAACATTCGAGAGTTACAAGATTGGGTTTGAGAGGAAGCCTTTCTTGTTGAGAGGGAGTGTTGAAACGTGTGTAACAAGAAATTCTTGTTGAGAATGCAACAAGATGATGGAGCTTAGTGAAAAGAGTCACCTTCACTAAGTGGGCCCGCATGAAAATTATGGCACAAGTCCTATTTTTTATCACAGTGTGGCTGATGACAGTGTGCGTGATCACAGTGTGGGTGACCACAGTGTGGGTGACCACAGTGTGGGTGACCACAGTGTGGGTGATCACAGTGTGAGTGATCAAAGTCTATTTTTAGACTGGCTGTCAAAAATAGAAAAGTCAAATATTATTGTCTCATAATAATATTTGGACTATAAACTTGATCTTATTCTCTTAGAGCACTTCAGGATGAGCTACAGATGTGGTACATGCAGATCCCAGAGGGAAATACGTGGTTACCTATGGGATGAATAATATTTGCATGCAAGACTTCAGTTAGAACTCAAGTGAGTTGAGTTTAGTGGACTGGAGGTGCAGTTGATGGAGTAGTGTTCAGTTTAACCTTGTTAAACTAGTTGTATTTAGTCTAACTGATCAATAGACTAGAGATGAGTTGGGTGAATTAGTTATTAATTAATTCACAAGTTATTAACTCATAATGCAACTATAGAATACATTATTTAACTCAGTTTCATGTCAGTGCCTATTCAGTTCAGCAAGGACATGTGCTAGAGGATTAGATTGCTATCAGTTGTGACTATAGTTGTGCATGATCATTTGCACAATCAGAGGGATTGAGTATGCCAATGAATTGGCCAATATCAACAATGGTAGCCTATTCTAACGTCCAATAGAGTGTGAGTGATTATTTGCAGGTCAAATATGAGTTTGGTAAGCCATTCTCATAAGTTCTTGAGCAGGTATTGAGCTGTGGAGGCAGGCAAGCAGCGGGTGAGATTTGGAGATCAAATCTGAGCTGTATTGTGTGTAACAGGTGGAGTTGGTAGTGGATTTCTTGTGATAAGCATTGTACTTTGTAATGTTACATGATTCAATCAATATAATATACAGATAGTTGGGGTTTTTATCGAGATGCTTTCCCCGAGATACATACTGTGTTAATGAGTTTGATTGATGCTTCTATGTGCGCCTGTGAATGTTTCTGCTTCTGTAAATTGATGATCAATGTAGAGGAGGTTATGTGTTATGCATGCTCCGCTTATAAATGTATAATCAGGATAATCTGTGTGAATATGTGTCATATTATTCAAAATTTCTACAAATCATACAATTATATATATATATTTAAACTTAAACTTAGATGAATATCATTGAGTATCTTTAAAAAAAAAAAATTACCATTCAAATTTAGAATAACTTTCTACCTTTCTTTTTTCTTTTGGGAAAGAAGTATTAGTGATGGCTACGAAAAAAATAGGTAAGAAATCAAATCAAATCATTTTTTAACAAAGGTGTATCTCAAATTGAGTATGAGATTGATTTTGTTTTCTTTTTTTAAAGATTGAGAGAAATTGATAATTTACTTAGATTATTTTGGTGAAAATGTTAAGATGTCATTATAACCTTTAAATTTGTATTTAGGAGGAAATTTATTATTTAGTTAGAGATATGATGTTTAGGGACACTGTTGGAAACACTCAGAGGGGGGTGAATTGATATTTGTTTTCAATTGTTCCGTTTTCTAGTTAGATTCTTCATAATTATAATCAGAAATGAATAATACTAACTTTATTAAGAGAGGACTCAGATCCTCTTTTCAAATAATTGTGTACAATAATAATTTGAGGGCAACAACCCTTTAATGTTCCAGGCACCAACCTGTTGCCAAGCACCAACTTGGACTTTGATGAGGCTCTGACCTCTAGGGCTTCAACCCTCTCTCTTCAAAGGCCCCAACCTTGAATTAAGGATCACCAACTCCAAGGACTCGAATCTCATTTTCTTCTTTTATTAGAGAATGTAAATTGTACTTACTAGATTGTCATCAATGAAAATATTCAGTTTATTCTTCATTCAATTACTTCACTTTACTTCATCAATCCCACTTCCCAAGAGAGGGTTCTTGACCTATTCAAAAGTATTATGCCATTGTTCACATTTTATTATTCAATTCAAGTAAAGGAATTATTCCACTATCCTTTTCTCAAGCTATCTCTAATTCCATAGTTCAAGTATATTGCAATTTCTTCCCAATTTGAAAGTGAGAACACTTCTACCTAGTCCCAGAATAATTCTGCATGGTTTGGGTAAGCAATACTCCCTCTATTGGTCAATGATATGAAACAAACTGAAGAGAGGGCACCTCTTAGTCATCCAAGGTGGCACAGTCATCCGAGGTGTCAAAGGCACAGAGAAGCACAATTTTGAATAACCCGAGGTCTAGAATGAAGCATACACCTTACTCTAATAAGCTCAAGATGTAAAGGTTGTTACTGCAATATCTAGAGATGTATGTGTGTTACTGTAATAGTATGAGATGCTAACACCTTGCCACAGATGTATACCTTGTCTCTGCAATAGCAAGAGGTGCTAATATCCTGCCACAGTCTGAGGGATAATTTGCCTAGTCCAAAGGTGCAGAGCTATCTTAGACGTCTTCCCAGTTCGAGAGACAGAGAAAACCTTATTATGAGTTCAGTTTTCAACCAACAGTCTGGAAAAGTAAGTTGCTTTGTGCCCTTAATATCTTTTATTTGAGTTCACAAGTTGTGAACTACTTTCCTCCTGTCCTGTGTTGTATTTCAGATTTATCAATGAAAAAGTGATGTTCGAGCACCCTATATATAGCTTTTTGTGTGCTAATATGAAGAGACACAACTCCTATAGGAAACTTGACATGAGAGGGCAAGTACAGGTCGACTCCATAAATGAATAGTTACATTTTGACTTAACAATTTGATTTCTCTATAACCACTAGGAGTTTCAAGGCATGTAAGGGCTTGTTTGCAAGAGGAAGCAATCCTCTGTCAGATGGTATAATTATCATCATGAAGTAATGTCTCTAAGATGGTGAAAAATATTTTTTAATGTGACTGACCTTGAAAGTTTAGCGCAAAATAGAGATTAAGACAGTATGGATTCTCTTGGTATAGCTTCGTCATAGGAGTCATGTCATTTTGGGAAATAATGCAATAGTAATCAGTAAGAGAGATCAATAGGCATATATTTCATCAATGATAATTATTAACCAACAATCTCCTCCTTTCTCATTGATGGAAATATTCCAGCACTCTCTCCCCCTTTGACATCAATGGAAAATGGGGTTCGCAAGTACTCCCCCTATTAAATTGTTTCCCTTGTCATGTTGCTCCCCTTGACATGCTACTCTTTACTCTTGAGATGATGATTATTTAATGTGATGCAAGAGAAATAACCCCCATCTTTTGGTGAATATGTTCAAATTCTTCTCGTGGAAGAGGCTTTGTGAAGATATATGCATTTGTTCTTTTGTATTGATGTATTCCAATTTGATGTTTTGCTCAGCATGACATTCATAGAGGAAGTGATATTTGATTGGAATATGTTTGTTATTTGAGTGCATTAATGGATTCTTTGAGAGACTCATGGAATTATTATTGTCACAATATATGGTGATTGGTTGTTTAGTTTCTATGTTGAAATCCTTCAAATATTCCTTCATCCATAGTATTTGTGTATAAAAATTTGCAATAAATATATATTCAACTTCAGCTGTGGAAAGAGATATATATGATTGCTTTTTGCTGAGCCAAGATACTATACAATATCCCATGAAGAATGCATTTCCTCTAGTACTTTTTCGATCATACATGCTTCTAGCCCAATCAACATTGGTGTAAGTTGTCATTGTAAGAGTTGTGCTTTTGGGATATCAATGGACAAAATGAGGGGTTCCTTTGCAGTATCTGAGAATTCTTTTCACATCCAGCAAAAGGGATTGTTTAGGAGATAATTGAAATCTTCCCACCATTCTTACTTCTTGCATAATATTGGGTCTTGTAGCAGTTAGGTATAGAAGAGCTCCAATTATTGGCCTATAAAGAGTTGCATCTACCGAGGTAGAAATTATCCTCTTTTCTCAATTTGCAATCTGTGGTCATCGGTGTGCTCATAGGTGCACATTCTTCCATCCCATATCTTTTAAGAACATCTTTAAGATATTTTGATTGAGATATGAACATGCCTGTTGTGGTTTGAGATACTTGTAGTCCAAGGAAGTAATATAACTCACCAATCATCGACATTTCGAACTCTTTTTTCCATGCATTTCGAACCAACCAGTGTGGTTCATCGTCAGGACAAGTTGAAGAAACAGATCCAGCTTAGCATGTCAAATAGACTGAGCAGAGCCTCCAATGACTAACTTGACCAGCAGCTAATTTTGACTATTGGACCAGGATCAAAACTTTTTTAATAATTTAAGGGAAATAAGTTATATTAGGCGACCAATCCCTTAAAATATAAAATATATAAATATAAAGATAATTTGAATTAGAGATAATAGTTAGCTAAAAAGTTATTAATAAATAATTAAAAATTATAAGCTAATTAGTATTTAATACAAACATTTCTAACATGGAGAATAATAAAAATAATAGTACTAATGGTATTAATAATCATTACCTTTCTTCTCATTCTAATAACAGGGTTATTAATCTTTCCAGTTTCTCCTTTCCCCCTTCTATTTTTAATGTTTTGGGTAAAGGTTTAAATTTTGCCCTAGCCTCGAAGAAAATCCCTGTGGATGATAGCATTTGTGACATAGAGTTTGGGATCAGAGGTTTACCTAATAGGATCAAGGATACTATTAGGCAAGACTGTGCGGTTTTCTTGAGAAAGGTTAAGCCCCCTAAGAGGAACCTTAGCAAGGAAGAATCAACAGCTATCAGATCCTTAAACCAGAACAAGGATATCATTGTTCTTAAGGCAGACAAGGGTGGTGCTGCTGTCATTCTTAACAAGGTTGATTATCGCAGCAAGATGTTGGATCATCTTCCTAATAGTGGTAGCTACAGAAAACTTCCCAAGAATCCTTTAAAGAAGGTTGCTAGGAATGTGGCCCTTGCCATTAAATCCATTAGCTCAATGAGTTCCCTGCACCATAAACTCATTGAGAGCAACCCTATCGCTCCTAGAATCTATGGTCTCCCCAAGATTCACAAGGATGGAGCTCCCTTAAGGCCCATTGTCAACACCATTGGAGGTCCTGCCTACCTTCTTGCTAAGTTCCTTGCATTAAAGCTTAAGCCCTTGGTTGGTCATACAAAGTCCTTCGTAAAAGACTCTGCTTCCTTTATTGAGGAGCTCAAGGACATGAAGCTTGACCCTGGGGACATTCTTGTTAGTTCTGATGTTGTTTCCCTATTCACTTGCATCCCTATTAATGAGGCCATGGAGGTGATCAACCACCTAACAGATCCTGAAACTGCTAAGTTAGTTGAGATCTGTCTCACTTCTACCTTTTTCTGTTTTGAGGGAGAGTTCTTCGAGCAAACTTGTGGGGTTTCCATGGGCTCACCCCTTTCCCCTGTCGTTGCTAACCTTTTTATGGAATATTTTGAGTCCAATGCTCTAAACTCTTCCCGGATCTTGCCAAAGCTTTGGAAAGCATATGTTGATGACACCAATGTTATCTGGTCTCACGACCAAGAAGAATTAGATCTCTTCTTCGATCATCTCAACAATCAATCCTCAGCCATTAAGTTCACTAAGGAGGAGGAAGTTGATGGTTGCCTTCCGTTCCTTGATATTCTTATTTCTAAGAATAGTGATGGTTCCCTCACCCCAGAGCCAGAGTCAGCTAGAAGATAAGATAATATTAGGGTCATAAGCTTTCTGGGAAATGGAACAGATAGTGCAGAAAATGAGGTAGAATACTAAAACAACAGAAGATCAGAATAAATGTTATGTAGACAACAAAAGAGTGCATAAATAATTTAACATTGGAGACCATGTGTATTTATGGGAAAAACCCAGGAAGAGTATTCTAAGCACATGAACTTGTGCAAAGTTCATGCCACGATTTCTGAGCCTTTTGAACTCCTAGACAGAGTTGGCCCAGTGGCTTATCAGCTCACTCTGCCCGACCATATTAGAGTTCATAATGTATTTCATGTGTCTTCATTAAAAAAGTATGTTCATGACAATTCTCATGTGATTGACTAGAATCTGATACATGTGGAAACTGAAGGATATTTCATGTCCGATCCAATTTTAATCTTGTAGGGAAGGGAAACCGTGGTACAGAATCGAGTTGTCACTCAGGTTAAGGTGCAGTAGAAGAAATTTACACCTAAGGAGGCAACATGGGAGCAGGAAGATTATATGAAATAAACCTAGCCACCATTGTTTTAGTAGTGCTATGTACATATGATGTACATGTGGTGCTATGTACATATGGTGTTATGTGCATGGAGTGTTGTATACATGTTGTAAATGTGGTGTTATGTACATGTCATACATGTGGCATAGTGTACATGTGATATTGTGTACATATTGTATAGATGGTGTAGAGTACATGTGGCATTGTGTACATGTTGTGCATGTGGTTCCGTGTACATGTGATGTTGTGCACATATTATGGAAGTGGTGTTGTGTATAGGTGGTACTATGTACATGTTGTAAATATGGTACTGGTATACATGTTGTATTGTGTGCATGTCGTACACGTTGTGTTACATGTTATGTATGTGTATTTTGTAGTTTTTGTATCGTGACATGTGTATTTGTTGTGTTGTATTCTGTGTAGTACATATATTATGTTGTCTTGTATGCCACGTGTCGGTACATGTATTGTGTGGTGTTGTACATTGGGTATAGATGTATGTGTTGTCTTGTACATTGGGTGTAGCCGCATGTGTTGTGATGTACATTGTGTATGTGTATGTGATTATGGAAAAGAAAATGCATTGTGTGTTGCTATGTGTGGAGACCAATGCCCTGTGTGTACAGAAAGGATAAAGGATAAAGGTATAGGTGAAGGACCAACTAAACAATAGGTATTTGTATTTTATTTCATTTTTATTATGCATGTGATCTATGATTTTGATTTATGATAGTTACATGTGATATATGATTTTGTTTTATGATGATTGCAAGCGATTCATGATTTTGATCCATGATGGTTGTGTTTTGAGCTAACAAAATGTGATATGTTTATACTTGATGATTCGGTTGGATATTATAGTTTGATTTTTTTGACAAGAAGTAAGCATAATTTCAAATGCACCTTGTTAACAAATTACCAATGAGGTATGATTTGAATTTATTTCAATCATTTTTAAATCTAATGGACGTTATTTACTTGGTACATGAATCATGGAAATGCCTGTTTGGCTAGTTGAAACTGACTGTAAGGATTGGCAACAACATAAAATAGCAAACAATACGTCGATAAAGCACTTTAGGAGTAGGGCTATTGTGGGACACTGGTTTCAAATAGTGTCCATTGATTTCATTGAGCATGCTATCGATGGTATGATTTTTTTGAGGTAGGTATATGCCTTGGTTATTGACCTTCCGATTCGAGGAATCCTTTTCAAGGAATGGATCGCCTCGGATAGGGGATGTCAGATAATTTGGAAGGTGACTGACTACAAAAAAGGGGTGACCAGATAGCCTAAGGAACTATGTAGTAAAGAAGGGAAGGCCAGGGATATATCTGTTTTGGTCATTAGAATTACCAAATAGAATTAAATGCACATTGGGAATGCGCCTTAAAAAGATGAGCCGATAATTGTTCCCTGGGAGGACAATAACATAGGATTGTAGCATTGGACATTAGGTGCATCTTTGACTTTGGTAGTGGGTTATGGACTTCCTAGGAAGGAGGTCAATCCTGGTACTATTTTTGAGGGTGGAGGTGTAAGCCTCTGCATTCCCTTGTTGAGGATGCACGCAACATATCCTTTTATTTCCCGGTTGGGAAAATGTGCATATGTGTATATCTGTATATTATTGTATATACTGTATTGTCATGGATTATAAATCTCCATAGACAGTATAGTTATTTACTAGTTGAAGCAAATATGGATGAGTATATGAGGTTATTATTATAAATACCATAATGAGCTCTCTTATAAAGCTCCAGTCAAAAGTATGCTTGTCATGTTTCAGCAGTGGTCATTGTAAATATTGCAATGATCTGTGTTATAAATCTCCATAGGAAGTATGTTTTTCTTTCCAGTTGTCTTGCTATTTGTAGGTGTCACTAAACACCGACGATAATGTTCCAAGGGAGGATTCTGTAATAGCCCTGGTTAAAAATTCATGTAAACAAATATAAGACCAAGTTCATGGGACAAGTATTCTAAGCTAAATGGTGGGGAAAACATCGTAGTGGGTTTTCATTTGGTTTATTATGGCTAAAGGAAATTATCAAAGGTAATGGAAAAGACTTTCAAATATCATAATGGCACTAACTAGCATTTTATTTATGAAAATAATGGAAATCAGGAGAAACGTAAGGTGAAATTTCACAAGTTTCACATGAGGAGGAAAATGAATTAAAATAATTTATAATTGAAGAAAATAGAGGCCTCTTTAAAAAAAAGGCTTATGAGGATTAGTTGGTAGAATTTTGTCATTTCAGTTTTGCAGCTCTCTATATTCTCTCTCTCTCTCACTCTTGGACACTTATATTTTTCTTGGATCACTTCTGCATTGGATAAAGAAAGGAAAAAGAGGCAAGAGGAAGCAAAGATAAAGAAAGTAAGAGCGGGATCAAGCGACTACCACATGATTATTTGGATTTATCGAGTTGTATGCATGATTTCCTTGCTATTTTTGGAATGCATGGCTATGCATGTGTGTTCTTGGTTCTCTTGTTTTCAGTGGCATGGGTTTTTCTAAGTGTGAAAATGCATTTCAACCTACCATTTCCATTTCTGAATAGCCATGGTGCTATGGGGTTCTCATCTTTTAGGCGATTTGGATTTACTGATGGATTAAAAGATGAGTTAGGTGGATCTTCCAAAGGAAATATCACATGGCATAGTGATCCCTCAACCAGACTGTGGATTACGATAAATAAACTGGCCTAGTGTCCCCGAAACTAGATTGTGGGTTGCTGTAAAGCCAAGTATTTTGTGCCTCGATGGACCTAAGACTCCTCGACCTATGAATGGCAGGATATACGATAAATCCTAGAGGATGTTTCCCTTGATTAGACTTCATAATCCTTACGAGTGAATGGCAGGATGTATGGTAATACCTTGAGGGTGGTGTCTCAATTATGACCTAGTGATCCTTGGATTAGACCATGGATTGCAGTAGAGCCTACAAACTAGGAGACACACAAATTCACATGGCATAGGTGGCGAAATCTAGTGGCATACATTCTTTCTTATGGCCTGGTGATCCGATGACGGCTATGGTAATGCCTGATTTTATTCATGAGGGTGAGGTGGTTTAACCTCAGGAAGCCCAGTTTGGTTCTTTTGTTTTGTGTCCCACATACATGCTTGTAATATGTCATGGGGTGACTTGCTGAAAGTAATATTTGGTTCATCTAATCTATGGTCAGGTGGTTCATGGAAGTCGCAAACTTGATTGCCTTTTGTATTCATTAACAAGAGTTCCTTCTCCTTGGTATTTCATGTGTAAATATATGGATTCATATGTGGTATTTATGGTTGTTGTATCCTTGTTATTTCTATTGGTTATATGATAGTTATGAGTATGTATTATGACAATTATGATGTATGGATATCATGATGATTTATTTTATAAATGACTGAAAAATGAATATATGACCCAATAGATTATAATGTAGCTAATTTGATAAGGCATCAATGCTTCCTTATGGCTCTCGGATAAGTATGAGACCCTTATACTCAGAGATGTTGTTATAACCTCTAGATTACATGAACACAATGTGTTCGACAAAAATTTATGTCATGGTTATGCTTCGTTAGGTCAATTCCTTGATCAAGTTTTGTGTTAAGAGGCTTTGTCATAGTTTCATTTATTGTCTTTGAAAGTATCATCAAGTTCTGGGGAGTGGTTTGGAGACTAGCCTTGAAAACGTAGCTTAAATCTTATAGTCTTTGACATATAATTGGTTGAAAAAGACTACAGTCTCTCCCTTGTAGGCATTGTGGGAGTTAGCATGCATCATGAATCATTTGGAACCTCCTAAGTGCTCACTTCAGATAAGCACATGCACCATCATGCTCGACCTTTCCATGTATTATTTCAAAGTAGCTCCAAGTATGCTCATTTTTTTTCTTCTTGTGTAGTTGGCTAAAACAATAAAAAGTGTGTGTTTGCCTGAACTTCCCTGCACAACCATCTGACCATATTCAATGATTCTTGAATGTTATAACATTTTTTTAATGATTCATAAATCCTGTTGAACAAATAGTGCACGAGCAATGTGCCATGCTCATGTTAATCACTGATGTAAAAGTGATAGTCCTTAATCACATCATGTGACTCGTGAGTGCTATCCCTATTATCAATATTCAATTGTGCATGTCTATACAAAACATATATTAATATGGACACTTGGTTTGAGTTACAATACTCACTTTGTATCCATGATTGAGGACCAATTGTGTAATTCTAAGAAAATTCCACCACTAATAAGATTGTTCCTCGCTAAGATACTTTGTGAGAATGCTTAAATGTAGATGATTTCCACCTCGAATTGTGGAAGTGTTTGACATATTTATAGATATGGTTTTGGAAAACCGCCATGAATTGTGGAATAGGAATCTCATCCTCAACATAGTTGATCCTCTTAGGTTCCTGGACACCTAATCCTCTAAGGGTTGGTGTGGAAGTTGGAAGATGAATAGTCTAAGGAAGTCCAAGAGACCTTAGAATACAAAACCAAAGGTCATATGAATGTACTATTACATAATTTGTTAATAATAGATACTCTATCATGCTTATCATTCATCTGTTGTTTCTTCCTTGTATGTGTCTAACATGGTATCGGAGCGGGCGTACTCATTCCCTACACCAATTTGAGCCACTTGTGTTTTGGCCTCTCTGTGCATGTCAGTTTTGGATTCCTACGGATAGAACTCCCATTATTGTGTGCATGTCTATTTCATACTGCACACTCTCTGGATGACCTCTCTCAGCTAGATTTGTGCTAGGTTATCTAGCCACTCCCTCAAATAGGAAAAATGCACTCGCCTAAACTTTGCACCTAAGTGCTCTGCAAAAGGTGTACAGAATTAGAAGAGAAGAGTGTTACCGGTTTGCACATAGATAGTATTGGAGAAAACCTTCAATGTTACAACGAAGGTATAACTGCAAGGCATCCTAAAACCTAAGGATTCATGAAGGAAGCGTAAAGGCACAAAGAAATGAAGAAACAGAGTGGATATCGAGATCCAAACAATTGAAGACTGTAAGGCGAGAAAAATACATAGATAGAAAGCCAAATAGGCGATCACACAGTAAGAAATAAAAGAATGTAACAGTGCACAGTAACCGTTGGATTAGTCAGATCAATGGAGAGGGTTAATGGAAGATTAGCGATGGAGATACTATCGTAGGAGATTAAGTTAAGAAATGGATGGATCACGTCATGTCACATGTCGACAGAAGGGTGGAAAATGTGCAGAATAATGGAGCAGTCTTCGTAGGTGGTAAGCAGTATCTCATTTGCCTTAAAAGCTGTAAATGGTATTCTATGATTTCGCGGGATTAACCTGAGGGGTTGACATGTAGCACACGATGGAAAGAGAAAAACACTTTTCTCACACACTCTCAATGTGGTATCGGTCGTGCAAGATTTCACGTGAGATTACACGATCACCGTTGGATTGAGGGAGGAGAAATAAACGATGGAGATTGGCCATGCTATTTCGCGTGAGTTATTACGCGATAATGGTCAAATTGAGGAATGAGATCGACAATGAAGATTTAATGCACTAAGGAGATAATCGATATATTTTCAAAGGTTTTTGGAATGGAAGAAAGGTAAGGTTTAAGTGTGGTTTATGAAATATTTCTATTATATGGGAATTATAATAGAAATAAGTAGGATTAATGTATTATGGTTTAAGTTGAGTTTTAACCGAAGTCTAAAATCCATGGCATGGTTAATATGAGCAGGTAATAAGAATTAACCAGAGATTATGAAGGATTTATAAGGTTTCACTCAAAGGTTTATAAAGGTCTAGACTTTGGATAGTTAAATCAAACATTTTCTGCATATAGTTTATTGAAGGAGCATTAAACCTTGACTTGTGAAGGTTTTACTAAGTATGGAATTTTAAAATTCCTGGGACATGTTACTATATGACATGTATTTAATATGCATACTATGGGTATGTGTAGCTTAGGCTATATCATTGTCAAAAGTTGCATTGTATGGTGATATGTCTCCAACTGAAATCATTATTTGTTGTGGAAAGTATTCGAGTGTCGTTTTGGATATGGGTTTTATAATCGTGGCAGATAGTAATGACAAAATGTTTTACAACTATTGAGTTTGAATCGACATATCTTCACACCCCTGACTTGTAAACAGGATCGGCATCGCCAACACTTGTGTAGGAAGCCACGACCGAGCTAAGGAGGAGTACCTCTATCTTGAAAATTGAAATCCTGACCATTGTTGGTCTCTGTGAGAGCTTTTGTAACAAATATTGTAACAAAGAATATTTTCAATGAGGCTACCAGTATCTAAAAGCTTCCTATGTTTCTGCGCATGTGGGAAGCTTGCTCCATTAATGAATGGTCAGTGAGAGTCATTGAATTTAGAACTATTTAAATTGTTGAATTTGGTCTTATAAATTGCAACCTAAGATATTAAATGTAAGCTGCAACAAGCTTGGCTTGGTTTTGATGCACTGAATACATTTGACTATACCAAGAATTGTGGCAAGTTTTAGAGTGATCGTTGGTTATATTGCCAAATTTGAGTGTATTTTGGCCATTGTGCAAAATTATATTTCTGCATTTTGTTCAACAAGGTATCTTTGGTTATTGTTGCAACCATTTTAGCCATATAATTCGAGAGGCTTATCTGATTTGTTCTATGAAAATGACCAGAATTAATGTAATATTGTAGTTCTTGAAAACTCTGATACTATGTAATTCTAATGACACATTCCAAATCAACAAAGGCTCTCTCTTAGAAATTTAGACTTGTCTACAATATGTCTTGGCTTATTGGGGCCTAACCCAGGTTCAGAAGTGATTTAGCCAAGAAAATCCAGGTACTATTCGCCCTTTTGACAACAGTTCGCAGAGCGCGGACTGAGGTCTCACCCGAAGTAGTATGGGAGGGTTCTAGAACTAGGTTTCCACACCTTGTGGATGTCTGATATGAGGTGATTGGTACGCAGTCCATCCTTTGCTCTTACTGCGCTACACGCACCTACGTGCACCCGATGCCCTGTGATACTGTCTTCGCACAGGTCTGGCTGCAGTGCGATCTTTGCTATTTACCCAAGTCTTCCTTAATTAGTCTTTGTTAGCTGATTACTTAGATTAAATTCACATATAAGAATTCATATGAGAGTTCATCAAGTGCGTGCAATAAAAAAACAAAGTAATAGTAATGCATAACATCAAAAGATAGATTCAAGAACAGATGCACATAGTAAACTTCTCTATATTAAATTTTAATTCCAAGTACAACCCAACTCTGCCCTGTGCACTCAGCTGCAGGGGTCCACGCACTCAGCTACGAACTCTACTAGGCCTCTACACACTCAGCTACAGAGCCTCTTCCTACTACTACAACCCATTACACTTCAGATTCCACTATATGCTCTAACCATGCCTTCACATGCCTTTCTTCATCTCCTCCAAACTATCTTTACACTTATAGCCTCGCTCTATTTATACAATCCCATGATCCATGAACCATGGGTAGGTCGACACAACTTTACAATATTTTAGGGCAGACAACCCTATGACTCATCCTAGACCTCGCGCTCCGCACATGCAATTCACGGAGTCTTACAATACAATTGACCAACACTTGGGCTTTGAGCCCCAAAACCTATTGTGGGGTATCCCATTCCTAACACGCCCCCAACACAATCACCGTGACTCATCCCGAGTCACTCTTCTGGTGTGGAAATCTTGGCACGGAGCCCCTCCAACTGTGCCTATGCTGCACAAAGGTCTGCAGTGCACTATTCTGTCGTCTGCTAGATCTGCTCTACTCTTTCTGCCGAATGCTCACTTTCAAGGGAAAATCCCTGTCTTAAAGCATGCATCATCTTCATCTGTGCGAGGTTTTATTCTATATCAGTAGTGATGTGGAAAGCCTCATCAATCCAAGGCTGGGCGCACACTTTAACTACTACCTCTTTCTGTCGCATGACATCCACCTGTTCCTTCCACACCTTCGCCTATTGTAGCTTCGCCAGCCGCTAGGTTAGGACAACTGTCTATGCCATTATGTACACACTGTCTTACTGTACTTAAAGCTACCACACCTATATTTCTAGGTGGTGTATGGTGGGGTCCTCCTATAAGGAAGTGAGGACTGCGAAGGATTCTTCCAACATACCCATACAGGTCTGCACTTCCTGTCCTATTTCCTCCAGCCCTTTTTGGATAGCGTCAGCGTGCTGTTCCCTAGCTTTCGGGGGTTTAGATGACTGCACTTTTAATTGCAGTTCGACAATCTGAAGGTTGAGGTCTAGCTGTATCCTCTTTGCTTCCTCCTTTACCTCATGGAATCCACTAGCCAACCTGTGAATTTTCACTCCAACTGGTAGCTCTATCGCAATTTCTAACTGTGGGGCACAGCGACATGCTTCCTCTACTATATTTTCCAGCTGTTGATTCTATGCCAGCACTTCATTGCATTGTAAACTAAGCTATTTAATGTTGATTCGTTGTTTGCTGATAATTTTTACAACGCGTCCTTCCCTAGTGTGGAGTTCTACTGTCACTCCGTCCTGTAGCTAGTACAATGTATCCCACGGAAGGGCAACCAAGTTTAGGCCAAGTCCCTTGATCCGGCTGTCCATTGTCAGTGCTCCTTCCGACAGTGTGACGGTGTTAGAAATTTTGGCCCGCAACAACTGCTCCATTGTTGATGTACCTGTGGCACCGTATGCAGCTACCATTCCCTCCTATGGGGGCCGCACCTGAAGTTGTTGTAGTTGTGCCTTGAGGGCCCCCAACACATTTTGCTGCTCCATCATTGCTTGTTGTAGCGCTTCCCTAGTGACCTCGCGTTGTGTCACCGATGTCGTAGAGCTCACCCTCTGTCAGTGTAATAGGTTCATTGTCCAGTTTGGAAGCCTTGGTCTTATTCCCTGGGCCGATTTGTTCCGTACTATGTGGCCGTTTCAGTTGTGTAGATGTCATGCTGGGGTCCATGCATTTCACCGTGTGATCTGTCCCCTGTCCTCTTGTTAGGTCTGGGTCTCCTTCCTCCTGCGTTGTGGTGGCCCCTGTTGCTAGTGCTGTTGCTTTTTTAGTGGCCTTGGTCTGCTCTACGGCGACCTTCACTACCTTGTGGAAAGCCCTTACCTCCTCGACCAACTGCTCTTTGTGCTTCTGCTGAGCCAGTAGCCTGGTGGCATCCTGAGCCAGTAGCCTGGTGGCCAGGAGTCGAGCACAGCGAAAATGGCATCATCAATCGTGATGAGTGACAGTTTGGTCTAGTTCTGTGCCGAATCTTTGCGCCCCTTAATGTACACATTGTGCATATCCATTCTGAAGTCTGCAAAGCTCCGCAGACTGTCATACACTGTGGAGGATAGGCATGGCCTCTTGTTGATCCACATATAGACACTCACCTCCATGAGCACACAGAAGATCTTGGTCTCACGGATGCTCGTGGCGTCCTTCGTTTCCAAGAGCGACATGTATTTCGCCGCCTCTAGCAAGTCTTGTTCAAGAGGAGGGAACTAACTATCCTCAGCCAATTCCCCTTACACTAGTATGATGGACAAGAGAAACCATGCGTAGTGGAAGGTCTTGCCCTGCTCCTGGACTTCCTTGCAGTTGGTGAGGAATTCTTCACAGAGGAAGGTGGCCTAGTTGAATTGGACCCCCCCCATGCATTGTTTGTTCAGTGCAACGACCATCGTTGGTACCTCGTTACTGTGGCATTTTATCATCACCTTCCCGGCCAAAAGCTCAATGGCTACGTGCACCCCTTTGTCTGGAATGCTACTAATTACGTAGCCTCTCTACTTCTTTTCCAACCTGTATTTCTTCTTCATAGCCTTTGCAAGCACCAAATCTCTGCTTTTGATAGCTATTTCCGCAGGGTCCCTTCCTTTACAGGGAAGCTGAGAAATCCTATGAATAAGCTCCACTGTGATGGGAATGGGCTCCTCTAGCCATAGGTGCCCATCCTATACCAGGAAATGCAGCTACCTGATGACAACGATCGTAATCGGTGCATGGTGAAAATGCAGAATCCATAGTAGGTGGAGTAGCCTGGCCTTCTCCACACCACGTAGCCATTTCTGTGGTTCTAGCATTATAACGGACCCCTCCTTGCTTTATGTCATGAGGTTATTAGTCTGTAAATGTGGGAAATTTTTGTCATCTACGAGGTCCCAATCTTCAAATTTCACCATGGGCATGTGGCCCAGGACCAAGCCTTCAATCAAAACTCCATTTGGGAGGAGCAGGGTTTCGAGTGCATGCTTAGTGACATCCAAATCCTTGGGTACTTTTGATTTCCCTTCCCACGGAAGGACATACTTGGGAAATTTTGTTGCAGTGCGCACCGGCCAGATGTCTTATTCCATTTATTCATCCACCTCTATCTCCTCTATGAAAGCCTGGAGGTCCTCTTCCTCATCACCTATCTCAAGAGTAATAGTCTTTCCCTTGTCTTCCATAGAAAGTTTACCAAACCGGGGATTTAGCGGGGACCTGTAGATTGGTCCTACAACCTGTCGATCTGTCTTGGGCCTCAGCATCCGGGGTGATTTTGGAATTTATGATGCACCCCCGACTTGCAGTGTAGGGCTCTACATTTCTTCCTCGGCTGTCAACATCATTCTATTCAAGAGGTCCGGCCTCTCCTTCGGAAATGTCTCAAACAATGAACTTGCTCTTAAAACCTCCAAATTCGTAAGGTCCATACCCACTTGATAACACAACAACTGAATTCTAAAAACACAAGCGTTGTTCACTGGATAGCCACCTGTGATTTATAGGCCTTTTTGAATTCAAATTCGACCATTCCCCCCACCTTCAGCCCATTAATGCATTCTTGGCGATAGATCGTCTCAAATCTAGTTCTCACTTCATGTCTTAATTACCTACCACCCACTCCTCTTTGTATTAAATTGGATATCTTGTCATGAATAGTGACGCCAACAATCACTTCCTAGCCTACCCGCGTGGTAGCATAGCCCACTATGTGTGGGTATGACCCCTGTGACATACTGATCTTGCGTGCAACCCCCTTATTATGCAGCGCCAACACAAACTCTTTTATAGTCCCGCGCTCTCTTTCAACTACTTGGTGTGCTGAGACTATGCTTCTGACGGCTAGTTAGGTGGCCGCACCACCTGTGCGAGACTTCAATTCACCTTCCATCCTGGTCCGCGGGCATCCCTCAATCACCCTCACGACAGTCCTTACCGCGTGCTCTTCCTTACGCGGTGTGCTCCCCCTGGTTACTTTGTCTGGTAAGGTGCAGTCGTAGCCATGGTAGCAGAGTCACAAATGCTCGGTGACAATCTTCTAATGCAGTAGTATGGCTACCCATACCTTGTCTTGTTATTCTTAGTTTATCGAAGCGACATGCTTACATGATTTCATTTTCTAGTTTTTTGATCTATGCATCCATTAACATGCTTTTCTTCCTCAGTCATACCCGATCTTCTTCGAGTTCATGAAGTTTAAGGTTCCCTCACTGAACGACTTCCTGAATCTGTATATGTTCGTCCTTGCATAGATGCATAATTCCTTTGTCCTGGTCCTCGCGTATTGTCCCACCTGTGGGAGCTTTTGCATGAGGATTCATTTCCTCCAAAACTATGGTCTCGACTCTACTCCTCAGCTTGGGAATCATCTCCATGCTCAGGTTTTTGCACATGGCCCTATAGGCCCATCGAATCACTGGTACGCACAGGTCTCAATTAGTTCTTTTCGCCTGATGCACCTTGTTCGAGACTCCTCATACCTTATTGAATGCTTCCACGGGGAAATTTTATGGTGTGCATCACCCTTCCTACTACTGTGTCCTATTCTAGTGTGCTCACTACCTCGCACATGTCTGTACCCATCGAGACAGGTGGGCACACAAGTTGCTCCGTTCTTGCTGACCAACTCTTGTTCAAAGCTGGGAGGTTCCAAACCATAGGCGCATCATCCTTCCACATTTTCGCTAGTCCTCAAAGTTTGCTTGATGTGTACCCCACCATTGTGTGGGTGTTGCACACAGTGCCCACTTCAACACATCGAACTGCTGCTCTTTGGGTACCGTGCTTTTCAATTTTCTCAGGAATTCGTCCACCACTGTCAATCCATCATATGTTGGAAGCTCTCTTGCCTTTGTTGTCACGCAACACAATGATCTAACCATCATGTTGCAATTTAGTGTTGTCACTTCATGCAATCGATTCTACCATCGCTCTACTTCTTCATCTGAATCCAAAGTGCAGGATCTTTTGCACTCCCACAAGATTCTCCCATCCATAGTTAGATTCATTGAATCCTAGTCTTGTGCAGTTAGCTTGTAAATATAATCAAGATCATCATCACGCACTGGCTCAGTGTAGTGCACTCCTTCGACTGGGTCTAGCGGGACTACTACGCATAGCGACTTTTTCTCGAAGATCATTTTGTGCTTCTTCAGGTTGATGACTGCATTCATATCGATGGCCCAGCCTATTCCTAATAGAGCGGGATATGGATTTCTGTCATCAAAAATTTCTATTACATCAAAATCTGCCTACGCGCTCGTGCCTTCAATATCAATTGTTACCCCTTGTAACCTTCCTAGGGGCAAAATCTTTTTTTGGATCGCCATTCGTAATTGAATAAGGGACCATTGTAGTGCGGGCCTACCCATGCGTTCTAATGTTTTCTTTGGTAATACATCTGCATCTGATCCCAGAAGTAGGATTACCTGATCATTTTCATACTCACCAATCTGCGCAATCAACCTCATTTCCCTTCCAGTGTGCAATGCATGCTTTCCCAATTTCTTGACTACATGTGGTTCTCCTGCCCTCGCACACCTGGTGATCAGCTCTTGTAGTCCTTTCACTGCCTTGTTGTCGCGCAACAGTTTCATGCATGTCTGCAAAAAGGTAATGAACATTGAAGGATCCATTCCTGGCTCCATTTTATCCTTACTACCTAAAGTGGAGGCCTCTGTGAAGCTATTCTTAGCTTCAATGAATGTCTCCTTTGCGGGTTCTAAGTTAAACTCGGGTTTCTTTGCAGGAGCCTTTCGAACCCATGTACGTTCCTCTAGTTGTTTCCCTATATCTTCTCCCGTGGTCGTACCACTTCTGAGCATCATGTTTAAATTTGGGTCTTCCTCATGTGGTTCAGACCTCATCACTTGTATATTTTAAGTCAGGGGAGGCTAGAATACCCCTTTCTCGTGCATCTTTGTGATCAATATAGGACAATCTATTGTTTCATGATCAAATTGAGCACATTACAAATAGGATATCCTCATCGGGTTGGTACAATCACGAGCATAGTGTCCTGGTTCAACACAATTGTAACAAATTAACTATCTGCGGCCTCTTCCTGGTCCCATTCCACCTCATCCTCGACCTCACCCCTAAAATCCAGTGCGTACCATCTCCGCATCTCAGTCGAGGACTCACATTTCGGTTTTCATCCTATAGGCTGGATTCCAATCCATCATTAGCTCATAATTGTGGTAAGTGCACTCATCGCGACCTACCAACCTGCAGAAATTACAAAACAATTGCCCGGGTGTCTATGTATACTTCTGCAACAAATGACAATTATTCATCATATGTTTCCCTCCTATCTGAAATATCACACACCATAAAGCGGGTGCTACGCTTGGCCCCACCTGTGCCTTCGATCTCAATGGCATTGGCCCTCATTGTGCCATGTAGTTCACGAACACTAGACATTGATCCTTGTCATGGCCTTGGCCTTTTCACTTTATGCACCATAATTCCTCTCGCACCTCTGGCTATGGTGTCCTATCCTGCTTCAAGCTTTGCATTTCCAAACAAAAATTCTCTAGTTGCATGTGGATTTGTTGAACTCCCAACCCAAGGTCCTATATCAGGGTTTCATGCAATCTCATTGCCATTTCCAATACTTCTGCTTGGGTGGAAAGTTTCTGTTGTGACAACGCCATCCTCAAATGTGGTGCCAGAGATGCTACAAACCATACATGATGTTGTCCATCTGTCAACATCATATTGGCTTCGCGGATCGTACTCTTCAGCTGTTGATCCATATCCCAGGGAGTCTCTCCTGGGAGCATCGTGATATCTTTAAACCCGATGATTGATTGTGTTTCTGACTTTGGTGTGCTAAATTCCCTGTTGAGCATGTTCTGCATCTCTATTGTCCCTATGTTTGGGTGGTCATTGGAGTGCTTGATATACCATGTTAATGCGTGAACCTGTAGCGCACTCACCAGTGTAGCCTTCTTAATATTGTCATCCATAACACCTTGGGCTTCCCATACTACTCGTACCATGAACCAGAATTGGTCCAGATCTTCATTCCCTACCCCTTTGAATACTGGTATCTTGATTGCGCTCACCATATTGAACTGTGGAGGCGGTGGAGGTGGAGTAGGTGGAGATGGAGGTGAGGGAGGTGAACCAGGTGGCGGTGTGGGTGGAAGTGGCATCCACAAAATGTGCATCCTTATCAAACTGGCTGCACTTCTCAAAGAAACCTTCATGAGCTCTTCCTTGCTCTCTTGTGAGGTTAAATGAAGGGATTGTTTTCTAATTCTTCATTTCTTTTGTAGATTTTTCCGCTCCGCGTAGTCCCAAACATTAATGTATTCGCATGACCCTTTTTTCACACAATAGCATCTTAATCTAAGTATTCAAAGACTTAATATAATTACCTCGTGGTCCCTTGAGAAATCGTCACTCTGCATCGCTATAACTGATGGTCATGTCCACCGTGAACTCAATGATAAATCCTCCTATGATTCGATCGAGCCAGTGGTCCACAGCTCATGCTACCTTATCCTCTGAAGCTTCTAGTCTGTACACTAGTTCTAGAGTCCACATTATTGGTTTATCGAGCCTACACCTTCCTTGGCTATCTACTAGCTTTGTGATCCACTCATACAGCTCAGAAGGAAAGGATGCAAAGAAAATATCGTGGGTTTTTGTATACTCCTAGCGCTCCAAACACTTTTTCTCAGATACTTGCGGAGTTCTATTTTCCTGTGTCATGAACTCGTGAATCTTCTTGTCCAGCCACTCTTCAATTTCCTTCTTTGTTGGATTCCAGTGGCATGACATCAGACATCTCTTATGCAGATCCCGGTCTTGACAATGGAGCCATTTGTTGGCTTAGTGGGGTCTGAACTAGGTTCGGAAGTGATTTAGCCAAGAATATCCTATTACTACTGGGCCTTTTAGCAATAGTTCATAGAGCATGGACTGAGGTCTCACCCGTGGTAGTATGGGAGGGTGCTAGAACCAGGTTTCTGCACCCTAGGGATGTCTGATATGAGGTGATTGGTATGCGGTCCAACCTTCTCTCTTACTGTGCTACGCACACCTATGGGCACCCCACGCCCTGTGATACTATCTTCGCACAGGTCTAGCCGCAGTTCGAACTGTGTTATTTACCCAAGTCTTCCTTAATTAGTCTATGCTAGCTCATTACTTAGATTAAATTCACATATAAGCATTCATACAAGTGTTTATCCAGTGCGCGCAGAAAATAAACAGAGTAAAAGTAATGCATAACATCAAAATACATATTCAAGAATAGATGCACAGAGTAAACTTCTCTTTATTAACTTTCAATTCCATGTACAGACCCGACTCCGCCCTGCGCACTCAGTTGCAGGGGTCCGCGCACTCAGCTGTGGACTCTACTAGGCCTCTACGCACTCAGCTGTAGAGCCTCTTCCTACTACTACGACCCAGTACACTTCAGATTCCACTCTATGCTCTAACCATGCCTTCGCATCCCTTTCTTCATCTCCTCCAAACTATCTTTAAACTTAGAGCCTTGCTCTATTTATACAATCCCATGGTCCATGGACCATGGGTAGGTCGACACTGCTTTACAATATTTTAGGGTCGACAACCCTATGACTAATCCTAGACCTCGCGCTCCGTGCCCGCAATTCATGGAGTCTTACATTACAATTGACCAAAAATTGGGCTTTGAGCCCCAAATACGACTACGGAGGGTCTCATGCCCAACAATATGCACAAGAACAGATTACTTTTTTGCAGCTTGAATCTCAACTACAACAGGAAGAATTACAACAGTGGAGTCATAATTCTAAACATATTTTTGTTCAAAAGATTGAAATAGACTCCCATAAACGGCAAGACAGTAGTGTTAAAGTTGATTCAGATCCAGTGCCCAGTAATGCATTAGAGTTACATGTAGATGTAGAAGTTCAGTTTTCACTTCCCAAGACTAGCATCAGACCTTGGGAAGAGGTCTTGGATATGATAAGGAGGATTCCTTTCATATTCTAGATTACTCAAATCCCATTTAGTTTCAGAGTGCTTGATTCCTTCATGACAACTCAGCTTCACCTATTCCATATTCTGCTCCTCTTCCGCAACAACAACAACAAATTGTGAAATTCCAACACTGTGACCAAGTTGGCCATATGAAAGATCATTTTTTTCATCTTCATCCCTGTAAGCATTGTCATAAAACCAATCATTCTTCAAACAGATGCTTCAAAAACAAACTTCCTGCAAGAATAAAGATTCATCTTGGATGGATCTTTTCTTGACAGTGGGCATCAACAACCAAGAAGATATTTCAGTCATATGTCTAAACTTGTTCTAGAGTATTGAATAGTCTTGCAGTTGAGTTTTCTCCATCATCTCACCTTGTATATAACAAGGGGAGAAATGATGGTCATCTACAAGCTTCAAAGCCACATCAAGCGAGCGTGAGCCATAACCTGGCATACCAAATTCAGGGTTGTAGACAGAGACAAATATGCCCCTGAGCATGCATTCAATCGGTGATACCGCTTCAAAGAATTGGGGACACTTCCTCTAGCAGAAGGCTTTAGCTTCTTGCTAGTTTTGGAAGAGTTCTAGGATTTGCATTAAGAATTCCAGAGTTATTGGTCATCCTTAAACCATCACAAGTTGAGACCTCCCTTTTCAGGTGGAGGTTCTCCCTTTTATGTGGGGTGAGACCTCCCTTTCATGGTTGAAGGTTTCCCTCTTCAAAATATCAGGAGCACTTCCTCTAGCAGAAGACTTGAGCTTCATGCCAGACTTTGTGGAGTTCTCGGAACTGCACTAAGTATTCTAGTGTTAGTGGTCATCCTTAAACCACCTCCCTTATATCAACATTTCAGAGAGCACATTCAGATTAGTGTTGCCAAGAATTTTTGTACATTTTGTATTACAACTCTCTTCTTGGACTCATACATAACCCAAAGGAAGTCCAAGAGACCATGGAATATGAAACCAAAGTCATATGAATGTACTATTATATCACTTTTTAATAATAGATACTCTCTCACGCTTATCATTCATTTGTTGTTTCTACCATGTATGTGTCTAATAGAGTTGAATAAGATGGTTGATTTCCCATGACATACTCATAATCCTTCCATGTGACGATGACATCTAACATCCCATATTGGTTGGGATCAATAAGAAAGTTCATATGGAACAATGTTAAATCAACACATTCAACGCATATTCTCCCACCTATACACATTTTCTTATAATACAACCCTTCTCGATCCCTTTTGCACAATATTGATGAAACAAAATCATGCACTATAGGAGGGTCGTCATTATAGTTCTTCTTGTAAAATTCCTGGAAAGTATCATAATGTAGTTGAAATTCAACATGATATTGACAACAACATGTGTCACAGATTGTTTTAGGCCTAATCAACCATGGCTTCAATTTCTGAAACATTTTTATGGATATCTTCAAATGGCGATTGCTTTCCTAGAATTCCATGAACAGAGCAACTTCTTTCATTTTCACAATGTGCTTAGCATGTTCCACATACTCACCTTTAGTTATGTGATGTCGTACGACATGGCTTCTATCTAGAATAGCAGGGGAATGACTCTCGTAAAACTCTACCACAAATGCTCTGATTCTTGTTGTAATCTTATCTTGGTATGGTTGCCTGGTGATAAAAGCCCCGAAAGAAGATTCATCATTTTCATTCATTGTCCACCTGAGGGTATGGCCTCAGTCATTGTCCACTTAAGTGTCCTCTCTAAGCGAATGTAGGGAAGGAGTGGCATGTTGAGCCCAAACAAGTTGGTAGAGACCTAGAACAAGATGGACATCCTGCGTTACAAGGCCATGACATGGAATGCATGCAGCAGTAGTCAAAGACGAGGATACCTTCCATCATTGTAGAGCCCAGGGCCTCGTAGCCGAACAACAAAACCAAAGGAGATGATGCAAATAGGGAAAAACAATAAGTATTGGTGTGGATAAGTCTCTGCCCTTGATGAGTGAGGGTGGATCTGAACCATTGAAACACCATTGCCTGAGCAACAGTGAAGGCCATGTGAGATAGTACCAAGTTCACGTGGGGTAAAAAACGTGTAACAAGAATATTAGAGTATGATATGGTGGATGACACAGGGTCTAACCCACAACATTAATCAATGATGAGAACCCAACCATGGGTTATGATAACTTTGATCTAGTAGTAATAAATATAGTCAATGGGATGAGATGTGTGAGCCAAGACTGATATAACGAGCCTTAGGAACATAAGTATAAATCGTAATCAAGGTGGATCATATACCAAGAGTGTGGTTTGAGCAGGGCAGAAGAAGCATTAACTTCAAATACCATTCGAACGAAATATGGGCAACCTTGATTATAAGATGCTAGTTATACATGTATTTACACTAAGGATATTTTTTAATCATGCACCATGTATAGTATTACAATGTTATTTCTTAAGTGTAATATGTTTTTTTTGGAAGGTGGTTATGTGACATAATTATATTTTTGTTTCAAAAGGTGCTTTAGAATCTAGTATAGGGAATATATGTAGATGTTAAATGTTAAATTTAAACAATTTTAAATTTAAATTGTGTTTTTATTAATAAAATTATGAAAAACAAATTAGACATAGATTTCATTGAAATATGTCATGTATAAATAATAATTATAAATCTATTGATCCATTTTACAATATAAGTTAAAACAATAATTTCATTACCATATTTAAATTTAGTTAATACACATAAAAAATTTAATACTTATAATATAAGAAGATTTTTAACTACAAATATTCACCCCATTTTCTATTATTAACTTGTAAATAGGCTTTGCAATAATATGATGAGTGGATACATAGCTTATCAATACCACAATCCCACAAACCATAACTTATTTTAAAATCAAAACATTTTATAAATACTTCATTTTAATTTAATTTGATAACATTTTTAAATTAAAACATAATACTTACAGTAAACTTCTTAACCATGGATATTCAGCCCAACCATGGATATTGTTACCTTGTAAATAGTATTTGTTAAAATACCATGGGTGACTACCATGGTTTTATCAATTCCACTTGGTATAAGATAATAACTCACTTCGAAATCAAAATATTTTATTTTAATTTTATTTTATAACATTTTTCAAATTAAAGGTGACAAAAATAAAAATAAAAACAAAATAAAATTAAAATAATAATAATAAGCAATAAAACATTTTCACTTGTGAAATTACATAAAAATAAAAATGAAATAAAGTATAAAATACAAAATTAATAAATATATATAATTGGACACAACATAGAAAAGATGGTAATGTGGTGTACTGCTAAGTCACAGTGACTGTGTGATGAGAAGATCATCAGTATAATCAAATCTCTTAAAATGTAAAAGAAGATGATCAATTCTAAACTCCATAAGAAAAAATCTATAATCAAATCTGTTAAAATATAAAACTCTTTGACAGTGAAAAGAGATTTGATAGTCTACACATGGTAGCCTCAGTTAAGATGGATCTAAGTTTGAGAAAATATATATAATAGATGAAATTACTTTTTTTGAGAGTGTTAAATCCGTTATACATTTGAACAAGGATAAAATCATAGTAAAATTCAGCTAAAAAGACTTTAAACTTTTGCTATTAAATTTGAGTAAATCTCTCAAAAACTGTGTAAGAAGTCGTTTATTGTACAGTGTTGCGTTGTCGCTCAAGGGAAGAGATAAATCCCTCTTCTTTCAAGATCCACGATAGGGAAAGTGCAGGAATAGAAATGTAGATATTTCAAATATGTCAGATTTTCCACGATATAATTATATTCCGAGATTTTGTTGAGTTGAATCGACCAACTTTTTCCAGATACCCAACTTTCTAGATTTGTACAATTCTAATTTGATAGGAGTGGTAAAAGATTCAGATCTGTCGAAATCTTCTATAGAATCCAAATTCTAATATTGGGGAGACTGGTCGCTCCATTAATCAAAGGATAAGTGAGCATGCATCAGACCTTAAGCATAGGTGAACTAAGTCTTGCGCTTTAGCTGAGCATGCTGAGAAAACCAATCATCATGTTTGTATTGAGGAGGCTAGTGTTATTGCTAAGGTTTCACACTTCCATCATTGGAAATTTAGTGAAGCGCTTGAGATTGAAAAGAGGCTGAGCAATCTCAATAGAGAAGATGGCTGGAAAATCAGTAGGTGTTCGGTCCCAACACTCTCTTCCTAGTCATTTTTTCTGCCCCCTTCCTCCTTTCTTTTTCTTTTTTTTTTAAGTATATTCCATCTACTTTCTTAATTAATTTATTATTATTATTATAACCTTCTGCTTTCTTAACCAATTTTTATTTATTTATTTTTATTAGATATTATTTATTTATTTATGTATTTATTTATTTATTTTAAGTTAACTTAATGTTAGTTTCTCATTTTTATTTATTCTTATCTATTTTTTATTTATTTATTTGTTTCTTTATTTTTTTAAGTTGACTTATTTTATTTTTCTCGTTATTTTTATTATTATTTATTTATTATATTTATTTTTTTATTTATTTTACTTTTTTTTTTTACATTTATTTTATTTATTTAATTATTTATTTTCTAACCAACTTGTATATACATATAATTTATTCATATAGGAAAGGTCCTTTATATAACTAATTTCCATTTAAATACTAATTAACTTATAATTTTTAATTATTTATTAATACCTTTTTAACTAACTATTATCTCTAATTTAAATTATTTTTATATTTATATATTTTATATATTAAGGGATTGGTCACCTAATATAACTTATTTCCCTTAAATTATTAAAAAAGTTTTGATCCTGGTCTAATAGTCAAAATTAGTTGTTGGCCAAGTTAGCAGTTGGAGGCTCTGCTCAGTCTATTTAACATGCTAAGTTGGATCTATTTCTTCAACTTTTCCTGACGATGAACCACACTGGTTGGTTCGAAACGCGTCGACAAATGGGTTATCTTCGTCGAAAAATCTTATGTAAACTTGATATGGATCACAGAAGCCTCGACTCTACAATTTTGAACTCTTTTGACATATTTTGAGAAAATTCATGGCTCATCTCATCATCATTGCTAGCAAAAATCAAATCATCAACATATACAAGAGAAACTAGTAGTTTATCCTTGTCCATATTCATGTAGAGATTACTTCCTCACACCCCCTTTTTGAAGCCTTGTTCTGCGTATGAAGCTTTAGGAGCTTGTTTCAACCCATATAATGGCTTTTTCAACTTACATACAAAGTCTTTTCCTTCTACTAGGTGAAACCCTTCTCATTGCTCCATGTCGACTTCTTCCTTGAGTTTCCCATTCAAAAACAGTGATTTTACATCCATTTGATAGACTTCGAATCCTTTCGAGCAAGAAAATTCCAAAATCATCCTTATAGCCTCCATATGAACTACCAGAGAAAATTTTTCTTCAAAGTCGATTCCTTCAATTTGTGAATAACCTTCACAAACAAGCCTTGCCTTATTTCTGATGATTTGTCCATCTTCATTCATTTTTTTTTGAACAACCCACTTGGTTCCAATTATATTTTTATCTTTTCAGTGAGGTACCAACTCCCATGTCTCATTATTCTTGATTTGATATGTTTGGTCTTCCATGGCTTCTATCATAATTAAGAGAGAAACATCTTCTTTCCTCAGTGTACTTGTCATCCTTCTTCGTATTTGTATTCCCTCATATACATTGCTAATAATCCACTCTTTCGAATGATGTTTTTGGAGTTTTACTTTTGAAGGAGTTTGATGTAGTTACTTTTTATTTTCTTGATCTTTTTCCTCTTTTCTTGGATCTTCTTCTTCGAATTGTTCAAGGGTATAATCTTCTTCATGGGCTTCAATTTCTTTTTCTTGAAGAACTTCCTCAATTTTTACATCAATGATTCCTACTAATTTTTGTAGTCGATTATTATAGAATTTGTAAGCTTTCCTTATTGTGGAATACCCAACGAGTATTCATCATTGACCCGAGAATCAAATTTTCTTGGTGAGTCATAATTGATCTTCACAAAACATTCGCTTCAAAATATTCTAAAGTACTTTACTGAAGGAGGTCTCCCTTTCCATAGTTTATATGGTGTCTTGTCATTATTTGGTCTTAGTTTAGTTAGATTCAAGGTATAAACTGTTGTCGCGACTGCTTCTTTCCATAATTTGGGCTGCAAATCAGCTGCTAGGAGCATTGTTCTTTCCATCTCTTGTACATTTCAGTTCCTTCTTTCTACTACTCCATTTTGTTTGGGAGTTCTGGCAACAAAGAGCTCTCTTGAATCCATGCACTTTACAAAATTGATCAAATTATTTTGAAGTAAATTCTCCTCCTCTATATGTTCTAAGTCATTTAATATTTGATTCTTTATCATTTTCTAATAGAGCTTTAAATTTTTTGAAACATTCAAGAGCTTCAAACTTGAATTTTATAAAGTATACCCACATCATTCTAGTATAGTCATCGAAAAAGAAAGTAAAATACCTTTCGCCTTGTAGAGCTAGAGTTCTAGTTGGTCCACATAAATATGCATGTATGATCTCCAAAGGTTTTGATGTTGAGAACTCCTTAGTTTTTAAGCAGGTTCTATTTTTCTTTCCATGTTGACATGGACCACACAAAACTTGACCTCGCTTGATAATTTTTGAATGTCCCTTACAATGTTATTTTTTCTCATATTAATCAAGTTATAAAAGCTTAGATGCCCCAATCATTTATTTCATAACCAAATTTCATCTGATTGACTTACATGGCATTTGTATTCTTGATTTTTTCTCGGAAACTATACATTATCTCGTTTTCTTACTCTTTTTGATACAAGTTCACTTGAGGAGGATTTTCTTATCTCATAGTCTTCCGTACTAAAGATAACCTTGTGTCCTTAGTCGCAAAGTTGGCTCACACTCAAAATATTGTGTTTGAGGCCTTCCAAAAGTAGTGCATTTTGGTTCTGACTGTTGATGAGATGTGTGAGCCAAGATTGATATAACTAGCCTTAGGAACATAAGTATAAATCGTAATCAAGGTGGATCATATACCAAGAGTGTGGTTTGAGCGGGGCAGAAGAAGCATTAACTTCAAATACCATTCAAACCAATATGGGCAACCTTTATTATAAGATGCTAGTTATACATGTATTTACACTAAGGAATTTTTTTAATCATGCACCATGTATAGTATTACAATGTTATTTCTTAAGTGTAATATGTTTTTTGGAAGGTGGTTATGTGACATAATTATATTTTTGTTTAAAAAGGTGTTTTAATTTTAAATTGTGTTTTTATTAATAAAATTATGAAAAAGAAATTACACATAGATTTCATTGAAATATATCATGTATAAATAATAATTATAAATCAAGATCCATTTTACAATATAAGTTAAAACAATAATTTCATTACTATATTTAAATTTAATTAATACACATAAAAAATTTAATACTTATAATATAAGAAGATTTTTAACTACAAATATTCACCCTATTTTATATTATTAACTTCTAAATAGGCTTTGCGACAATATGATGAGTGGATACATAGCTTATCAATACCACAATCCCAAAAACCATAACTTATTTAAAAATCAAAACATTTTATAAATACTTCATTTTAATTTAATTTGATAACATTTTTAAATTAAAACATAATACTTACAGTAAACTTCTGAACCATGGATATTGTTACCTTGTAAATAGGATTTGTTAAAATACCATGGGTGACTACCATGGTTTTATCAATTCCACTTGGTATAAGATAATAACTCACTTAGAAATCAAAATATTTTATTTTAATTTTCTTTTATAACATGGGATGGAAGAAGTGTTGATGATGTGTACGGGGATGTTTATCACTAAAGTTTGGTCAAATCTTAATTTTCTTAAAGTGATGGGGTTTGTTCCGGTTGCAAATTCGGTTAGGTTAGTTTTTTTTCAAGGTTGGGTTAGAGTTATATGGGATGCAAGAAGTGTTTATGATGTGTAGTGGGATGTTTATCACTAAAGTTCGGTCAAATCTTAATTTTAAATCTTAATTTTCTTAAAGTGGTTTCCACCTTCAAACTCTCTTCTCGAAATTTGGCCTTATGACTTAAAAGATTAAGTCTTAAAAACCAAGTGATGTGAATCAAAATTTAGTTAAGATATTAAATGTCTTTGCCGACCATTGCTTTAAACTCAAGACTTAGGAATATAGCATTAGTCCCTCCTATTCAATCACAAACTTTGATATATATAGATATACATATATATATAAGAAAGATTATTTTAAAATATAATTTAAATAATGGTATATTTTTCAATAATTAAATAATTTCTGGAATAAGCCTTAAAAATATCGATTAATATGTTGATGTTGACTTTTTCTACATAACTGCGGTCATCTCTAATAAATAAGTAAAGAATCTCACCAGATGTGAACAAAGCCATCTATTAATAATTATTGATTTTAAACAATATATTAATAATTATTAAATTTTCCCCGGATGCGGGTGGCGGGACGGCAACAATGGGCATGCCACATGCTATGCATGGGCTGCCCCGTGTAGACAATACGGCCTCCATATGAAGGCCGTCAACCAGAACCTGAACCCATTGTTGCGTTTAATGGAGTTAATGGTGAGGGCGGTAGGTTTATGGGGCTGTACAGAGCACTTAATGCGCGCCTGTATCGAGAGCATGAGGCAGAGCATAACAAGAGCAATAGAGGGTGCAGGGAATGTATGTCGGGTGAATTTGGGGAAAGAAGGAATTGCAGAGAGCCGAGGCGGTGGCAGCTCCATCCACTTCATCGTCGGGTGTCTGGTGGTTACTATCGCTGCCATAGCCTCTCTGGTTGCTGGTCCTGTAGCCGGAAGCACTTGGCTCAATTGCTGGGTGAGAACCGGAATTGGTCCACCTCGCCACCAAGGAACGGGTCTCAGAGAGGAAATTGGGCACCAGAGAAAGATTTGGGAGGTAATTGGTTCAGTCTTCGACTCCAAGCTCACCTGCACACACACAAGAGCAGAATCAGTTTCACCATGGCTAAACTCCGTCAGCGACAGCCGTGTAGAAGAGGTCCAGCTAGAGGCTCTTCCTCGCGAGCTCCAGCAGTGGATGAACATCACCACTGTTGTTGCTGCTACTGCCATCGAAGAGCCAAAGCCACTCCACTTCCAATCAGCCAGTTTTTGGAGGTTGGAAGTGCTGATGAGGACAAATCAGAACTTCCCTCCTTTGGCTCAGTGGTTTTCACATTGCCGAGGGCTGAGAGCTTCCCAGGGCTCAGTGCCCACATCTCAATTATGTTTACCAGAACTCCGGAAGGAAATGGGGAATATGCCCCTCAAGACCCGCAGAAGAAGCAAGCGGAGGGCAAAGGCAAAGAAATTGTCCATGGATTACTGGAGGCAGGGGAACATAGCTCCGCTTTGGAGCCACCAGCGTCTGAGGCTGGTCAGCACGAATCGTCTCCTCCGATGGGGCCTTCTCCTCAGGGTATTGATGACGAGACATGGCGCAAGATGTGGAAGGGTAAACCAGAAGGAGAAGGCTGGGCGTACATCGTGGAGGACAACAGCCTTGCCGAAGAAGCTGATGCCTTCTTCGCGTCCCTTCCTTCTTCCTCAACACATCGAGAGGATCAAAATTGACACGGGTAATTCTCTCTTGCGCTTACGTTTTGATGGCTGGAAGTGGTTGCCTACCTACTCGCCTGCTGTAATTTTGTTTGGAAGCTGGTCGGGTCTCATTTTCAATGGGTCAATTCTCAATTTCAATTTTATCGGGTTGCTCAATCAATCCCATCTGGTAATTCGCCCCTGGTTATTAAGTCAATCCCATCTGGCGATTCGCCCCTGCGTGGGCAGTAATGTTTTGAATCCTCCTCCTGAGGCTCCAATGGGAGCCCGCTGATGTTTATTTCTGGTTCTGCTTATATGGTCTGGTGCTGCCCCTGCGTGGGAGCGTTATATCAGTGCTTGGTCTGTTTTGTTTTGTGAAGGCTTTCCTGGGAGGGAGACCTCAGAATTTGGTTTTTGGTTCCCAGCGAGCTATCAGAAGCCCTGGAAGACTCGCCTCACAGTTTGTAATTTTCACTTGTACAGTTAATATATGAATTAGATAGCTTTTACGTAGAAAAAAAAAATAATTATTAAATTTTAGAAAGGAAGGTCTAATTATAATAAGATTGAGGTTAATAAAATTATTTCACTAGAATTAACAAGATTTAAGTTATCAATGAATCAGATTAGGAAGAATACAATGAAGTTAAGAAAATTGGCTAAAATGATTATAAATTAATAAATGACCATTTTAAGTGAATTTTAACCAAAATATAGGAGAGATTTTTAAAATCTCAAGTTGTTTAATTTGTAGAATTTACCAACTCTAGGGTTTTCTAGGGTCTTCTAGTGTTATGAATCTATTTTTTTATTAAATTAGTATTCTAAGGAAAAATCACATCTGTATCACCCATTATGGTGAAAAAGACTATTTTGTCTATAAGTTAGACTAAGCCATGATTAAATAATAATTAATTAAATAAAATATACTAAAACTAACAAGAAATTAAATTATTTTTTTATTTAATAATTTTATATCTTCTCTCCCTAGTGATGGGTGGTGAGTCCACCCAAAATGTTGGACAATCTAAAATCTATACACAACATATATGATGAATAATTGTGGAAACATACACACTCACATATTTTCTCATTATTATGGTTAGTATTGATCTTAACTCTAGATCTATGAAAATCTTAGAGGGATCAAATCTCTTGAGGGCCAAACCTCTTTTTTGTGAAATCTAAGTAAAAGTTTACATGTGAAGAGATTTGATGGCCCTCACATCTTATACCTCGCGAGTTAATATTATTATGAACTATTAATAATTATAATTATTGATTTTATTTTTTAAATTTGATTTCTATTCTTATGTAATATAATTGAGTCAAAATATTTTAATTAAATATTTTAATTCCCTTTTTTAATGTAATCTGACTAAGTCAAAATATTCAGATAACACAACATAACATAACATTACAACATCTCTGCCATAGTGGCCTCTACAGTGTCCATGGTTAAAAATCTTGTTATGCTATAAGTATTTAGTTTTTATATCATTAATAATGAAATTTAGAAATGGTTCTAATATTATTATATTAATTTATATGATAAAATATATCTTAATCTATAACTACTATTTATATCCTATATTTTAATAAAAATAGGGGCTTTACATATACCTATTATAATATTTTTATTTTAGATTTAATTAAAAAATGCTATAAAATTAAATTCAAATAAAATATTTTGATTGTGAAATTATAAATGGTTTTTGAGTATGTTGTATTGATGAGCCACTATATTAGCCCATGTTATTTTAGTGAAGCCTATTTACAAGTTAATAATATTCATGGTAAAGTGGGCACAAATACACATTGTTAAAAATATTGTTATATTCTAAGGTTATTGTAAGTATTAAAAATTTTCACGTGATAATTAATTAAATTTAAATATGGTTACACAACCATTATTTTCATTTATAAGGTAAATTGGATCTTAACTTATTGTTAAAATTGGAAGAAACAAAATATAACTTACGAGCTCTCGGGAGCAAGTTGCACCTCAAGACTACCTCGTGGAGAATGCTTTGCATTGATCATTATTCATCAAGAATATATAGGTTTACATGAGAATAAGAGAGTTAGAACCAACACCTAGAGAATAGGAACTCATTCCTAAACTAGGGCACACACATAATAGATTCTCTCCAATAATACATATTCCTCCATTGATTTCAACACTCCCCCTTAATGGAGAAAGGGTTCACTAGTACTCCTAACATCTCCCTAAATAGTTCAAATTTAATTCTTCCAAGGGGCTTAGTAGTTTGTCACATTTGATAAATCTTTCTACTTTTTGTTCTTCTCCGGCTTTATGGAGAAGTCTCCTCAACCAAACTGCCTCACACAAACTTGCCACACACATTGCTTTACATTGTGCTTCTCCTAAATACTAGGATACAATATTCTTCTTGTTGCTCCATGCAATGACCTCGGACCTAGTGCTGAATGCATAACCTATTATGGATCATCTATCATCGAGATTTTTGGCCCAATCTAAATTTGAAAAACCTGTGAATCTAACATCAAACAAATTAATATATTTAATACCAAAGTTTAAGCTTCCTTGAATATACCTTAAGATGCCTTTCGCTGCCACCCAATGACTTTCAAGTGGATTTGACATAAACTAGCTCAAAGCACTCACTCCAAAAGCTAAATTAGGTCTAGTTGTAGTTAGATAAATCAAACTCCCAACTAGTTGTCTATATAGTTTTTCATCCACCTCCTTAGAACCATTGTCATTCTGAAGTTTGAAATTTTGATGTAAAGGCACTCAGGTAGCTTTGCACTGATCCATTCTAAACTTTCTCAATAAGCTCCTCACATGCTTTCCTTGAGACAGAAAGGTTTGGCCAAAATCCCTCACGACTTCAACACCTAAACAATAGTGTAACTCTCTGAGGTCTAACGTGTGATATCTACTATTTTATTTCTTTAATGAGCTCATCAACACTTCATGTAATAATAAGATCATCTACATATAAAGAAATCAAAACAATTAGCCCCTTTTCATCAAAAACCGTATACAGATTTGGGTCGTTCATCCTCCTCCTACAACTATGGTGTAAGAAAAATGAATCATTTTTTTCAAACCATGACCTAGGTGTCTGTTTCAAATCATATAATTCCTTTTTTAATTTTCACCCTAAATGCTTGTGCCCCTTTTTGATAAACCCTTCGAGTTGTTTTAAATAAACCTCTTCTTTCAATTCTCCATTTAAAAAAGTAGACTCCACATCTTGTTGGTGTAGACTCCAATGATGTTTTGTAGCTGAAGCTATCATCATTCTAATGGTGTTTAGCTTAGCTACCGAAGAAAAGGTTTCATCATAATCAATACCTTCTCTTTGCAAGTAACCTTTATCTACCAACCTAGATTTTTATTTGTCTACACTAACATCAGATTTAAATTTAGGTTATATAACTACTTGCACCCTATAGGTTGTTTTCCTTCCAACAATTCAACTAAATCCCAATATTTTTTTTTAGGTATTGACTCATATTCCTCTTCCATAGCTGCCCTCCATTCATCATATTGACTTGCTTCTTTATAATTTGAGGGTTCAACAACATTTAACATACTAGTTATAAGAGCATGATCTCTATATCTTGTTGGCAATTGAGTTTTCCTACTTGATCTCCTTAGTGGTGGACATTCCTCAAATATGTGTTGCTCATTCCTTGGTGTGCTTGGCTTGTTAACTATACCTGCATCGCCTGATTCTTCATTTTGTTGTTGTTGCTACTCACGGTTGTCCCTTATTTGATCAATTTCATCTTCCTCTAGCAAAGGCATGTGTCACTCTTCATTTCCTTTATCATAGTTCCCATCATCAAGATTCTCATGGAATACTACATCTCTACTCGCAAACACTTTGGGAGTAGAGCGATTAGATAGTTCATATGCTTTAAACTTTGTACAATACCCTATGAAAATGCATTTAATGTCCTTTGATCCCATTTCTTCCTATGCTCTTTTGGAACATGAGCAAAATATTTCGATCCAAAAACTCTTAAATGATTAATTGCACGCTTAAAACCTAATAAATATTTGAATGGAGTTTTCATATCAAGGCTCTTCTTTTTACTTCTATACTTTAAATACAATGTAGTACTTATTACTTCTTCCCAAATCCAATATACACTCTCTTACCTTTCAACATCTTGTGTGAACACTCCCCAAGGGTTCTATTCTTGCTCTCTTCAACCATGTTCTATTGAGGAGTTTGGGGTACTATGAACTATCCAACTATCCCGTGGTCCTTGCAATATTTGATGAAGCCACCTCGCTTGTATTCTCCCCCTTTATCTGATGGAGAATTTTGACGAACTTCCCTAGTTGTTTTTTAACCATGCTTCTGAACTCTTTAAAATCTTCAAAAGTGTTACTCTTCTTTCTGAGAAAATATACCCAAGTAAATCTTGTGCAATCATAAACAAATAATAAAAAATAATATGCACCTCCAAATGACCATGTCTGCATTGGCCCACATATATCAGTGTGCAAAAGATCTAGTATATCTCTCTTGTTTCTATGTAAACGTGAGGTAAAATCATCCATATGCATGTTCCCATGGGGACATCCTTCACAATAAACATGAACATTTTTTGAAACAGGGAGACCATTGACCATACCTTGTTTGTGTAGCAACACTAAATCAGGAAGATTGATATGTCTGAATCTTTGGTGCCAAAGATTATTTGTTGCCATTGTTGTTGAAGTCAAATCCTCGTGTGATACGCTTGTGTCATTCAACTTGTACAGGCCTCCAAATCAAATTCCAGATGCAATTGGTTTATGTTTATCCAAAAAATCCTTAACGATACAATAGGTTTTAAAAAAATCTGCCTTCAAGTTTTGATATACAATCATTGAAACATAAATTAAATTATTTTTAATTCTCGGTACATTTATCACATTCTAGGTTTTCTTGATCTTTCCATTAGGAAAAATCACATGAATATCTCCATGTCCTTTGATGTGGTAGGTTCCGCCATCACTAAGATAGATATTAGCACCATCAATGGTTTCTTTAAACTTTCGAACGAGTGCCTATTACTTGTCATGTGAGTGGAAGCTCCTCAATCCGAAAACCAAGCTTCTGCTTCATCATTTTCAATAGAGAGAGCAGAATCAAATGCAAAGAGCCTGAGATTCTAATTCTATTCTTCATTAGCAAAGTGTCATTCATGCTTCTTATGTCTATGTTGAGTTTCATCAAGCTTCTTCTTATGACAATTCCTAGCAATGTGTCCAACTTTACCACAGTAAAAACACTTGGTTCCAAAATCATTTCTCGTCAAAGACATACGTTGAGGCAGCTTTCTTTGTGGTGTACCACCAACCTTCTATCTTGCACTTCCTTTGCCTCTGAAAGGATTTTTCTTCGTCATTAATGCAAAATTTGAATTTTTGGGTTTCAGATTCTTCCGCCTTTCTCCCTCGCATTCAAGCCTGTAATAAACATCTAATAGTCATTAATCGTACCATTCACGGTAAACATGAAAAGATCAGTGTTCGACACTGTCTCCCTTATACCATCCAACTTATTTCTCAGCTCCTTGATCCGAGAGATGAATGCAATGACTGATTCATTCTCCTCCTTTTTAATGGGGAGAATCTTGCTCTTTAGGAACAATAAGTGATTTGTATTCTTTATCGCATACAAATCCTTGAGAGTTGTTTGTATCTCATTTTCTAATTTACACTCTCTGATGTGAGGGATAATGCAGTCTTTCATTGGCAATTTCAACAACACTTTCACTTTATCTTCCCTCTTCTCCCAATCCTGAATTGTTGCAGCAGTTCCACCTCTTGCTGCAATTGGCTTCAATTCATCCCCATTTCCAATCGACCACACACTTTTCCCCTCAAGAAGAGTCTACAACTTGAATTTCCAGTTTGAATAATTTGACCAGTCGAGCTTATTTCTCTCATTCAGATATGCCTATGCCATCTAATTATTCATTGTGAGAGGTCGATCTTTGTATTTTCCTCAAAAAAACTTTCAACCTCCAGTAATGAATGTTGGCATTATGAGACAAGTGTTGTCCTTCATGGCAAATCACACAAATGACAGATCATAGTGCAGCAGGTCAACAGCAAGGATTTGATGATCATACTACAAGAATGAAGAGAAAATATATATACACAGGTTCATCATGACCAAGACGCGTATATGGCAAATCACACAGATGACAGATCATAGTGCAGCAGGTCAGCATCAAGGATTTGATGGTCAGGCTACAAGAATGAAGAGAAAATATATATATACGTAGGTTCATCGTGACCAAACCATGTATACAAGAGAGTTAGACATTACAAAGGCGCGTATGCACATACACGCACTTTCATGCAAAGAAAATCACGTATATGTTGGAGAACTTACTTTTGGTCCGTGGTAGTTAGTCCTTGGTATTTGAATCTATGGTTTTGGACCATAGTATCTCGTCAGATGTGTTGACCCCAAGTATTGGGTCCATAATATTGGTTTGTTATGGTTTGTGCCCATGGTATTGAGCAAGGCCTAAGACTATAAAAGGAGAAGAGGAACATTAGGCGAGTGTATCGAAAAGGTCTTGAATATCTGAAGAAGTATGAGATCCAGTATGTAGGTTATGGGTTTATGATGCATTGCTTGATCCGAGCTAAGGAGGGATCTCACCAATTGATGGAGAACAAGAACTAAGAAGAGATCGGGATGAAATGGTTTGAAATGAACTATCTCTATATGATTGATTATGTTTATTCTAGATCTATATACTGACGCATGTAATGATCTGAACAAGGTATAACTTAATCGCTACAAGTCATGACTGAATATTTATAGATCTGTACGCAGGTTGGATTTGGTGTAAGCATGTATGTATGCAGGTTGAGTTCATTGTAGTAGCGTATACCATTTGAGCTATGACGTCTGAAGTTACAAATGGTTCTGACTATTGATGAGTTCCGATGACAGTTTAATGGTGTCAGTATTTTTCATATCTTGGTTGGTTGATTGTGTATTGATAGATGAGAACCAATATGGATCAGGATCATAATGACTCATATTTATGTGATCTGATAGACTAGATCTGGGTGCTAACACATATATTATCCTTGTATATGTAATGATCTGGTTATGTCTGAAGTCAGGAAGTGCAACAAAGTTATGAATAAGTGATTAATGACATATACGTTGGTTCATCTTGATGAAGTTGCGTATACACGCAGGTTCGGCACTTCCAAGTAGCGTATGCACTCTGATGCATGATTTTGATGGTACAGTTGGTTTTGATTGTTATTGCAGAGTTCTGCTCTGTGTTCTGGTGACTGTGTTGTTGACAGGGTTTCAGTGTTTCAGTGATTCAGAGATTGATGATGCTAGTATTGATTGTTTTGTGCTTCAATGATATTTATGGGTCCAGTATGAAAATTTGATGAAACGTGGCCTTCAGATTATAGTGTTGTGCTTCAGGAGTATCCAGTCTGCAAATGTATGGAACGTGGTACCCAGAAGAGAGAAGATTGTACGCCGACGCCTACGTACTAGTATCTTAGCCAATACAAGAGCAAAGGGGGTTGGAGCTCCCTTCCAAGAGTGTCTGGAGAACGAGAGAAGGTTGTAGCCTTTTGCAGGTTGTAGCCTGTGTGCTGTTAAAGGACTACACCAGTACATTGTAAAAGAAGTTTCTTCATAAAGGAAGATAGAAATAAATTGCAGCAGGTGGTTTTCACCCACATTGGGTTTCCACCTTATATCATGGTTTTCATGTGTGTTGCTTATGTCTGTTGATCTATCTATCTTACTGCTACTGTTGACTGTTAATATGGTTAATAATGTTTTGATGCATCCATTGAAGATCACATAACGAAATCATGAGATTAATGGTTATACGCTAGTTTCAATAGACACAGTCACGTATATATGCGGGTATACTTAACTGAAGTAGCGCATATGAATCTGAGTATGAAAATGAAAAAGTTTTATTGATTAGGTAATATTGATTCACCCCTCGCCCCCAAGTATTATTTCCAATAATTGGTATCGGAGCAGGTCGTTTGGTAGAAGCTCGATCGCTTGAAGGAGATCCGTGGAACAATGGGAAAGAAGCTTAAGAAGAAAGCACCTAAGAAGAAGAAGACATCTCAGAATAACTATGACAGTGAGAGAATCGATTGGGGATTAGGTGTAAGAAGCTCTTCAGATTCAGAATCAGATTCAGAATAATTTCAGAATGAAGATGAACTATCAGGTATGAATTTGCTATCCTCTAATGTTCCAGCTATCTATCCATTTGGAAAAGATTAAAGTGATAGTGAAACAACTAAATTTGCCCTTATGGGTGAACAAGAAAGATATCAAATAGAGGCAGAATTTAAAATTATGACAAACAAAATTAGAACTCAAGAAGAACTTTTGAACATAAAGGATGGTGCCTTCAAAGAAGATGCTACTAGACGAAAGACTCAATGAGAGTTATTCAAGGACAAATATCAAAAGTTGTAGGATGAAGTAACATCTCTAAGAAATGAAGTCATTGAAAAGAACACAACAATCAAGGAGCTCAGAGATCGATCTAGTTATTATGAAAGTCTTGAAGCTACGACCCTCTCGCTAAAGGAAGAACATGAAGAAACATAGAAGCAGAATAAAGATCTACTCCAAGCTATTGAAACAACGGAAAACAAAGTTATCAGCTTAAAATCTCAGCGGGAATGTTCCTTCAGAATTCGTCAAATGCAGCAGGATGTGAATGAAGAACAAGAAAATGAGATTCTCAAACTAAGGCAACAAATGGAAGAGGAAAGAAATGCTGAAGAAAACATGAAGAAAAAATGTCTGGAAAAGGAAGAACAACTTCAAGTTGAGGTAAATATCTTGAAAGGTAAATTCGAAGAAAAGGATAAACTATTACGATTTCAAGATAGTACTAAAGCCTTGGATGATATTCTTTGTAGTCAAAGGTCTCCTGCTATCAAGACTGGTCTTGGCTTTCATGAATCTATTGAAGGGGAATCTAGTTCACAACATGAGGCAAGGAACTCTAAAGAGAAATCTAAAATGATCAACAAGGAGATAAGAGAGATGAGAGATCAACAATCAAGGAAAAAGATTCTTCAAAGAAAATCTTTTACTCCTATGAATAATGTTGAATGTTATGTATGTCATAATCTTGGACATGCTGCAGCCAGATGTAGAAGAAGAAGGGTTCAAAACCATCATGAAAAAATATCATCACATTCAAGGTACTTTAATTGATATTTCTTTGCTTACAATATGTTTCATCACAAAGCTGTTGATTGCTACAGAAGGAATATGAAACAGGTAAGATGTTATGCCTGTAACAAGCTTGGACATATAGCAAAGGAATGCAAGATCAAAGTATGGGCACCATATCAAAATGAGAAAACGTCATCATCACGCTTGAAGATATGGAAGAAGAAGGAAGTTCAGTCAGAAAGATGTAGCACCACACAATGTACTCACATGCAGCACAGCACAGACATAACAGACTTAGGGGGTGTTGAAAGTGTACAACTTCAATGTCCTAAATCTCATACGCAAGTTGCATAAATGGAATTCGTGTATATACGCGAGTTAGACTCTGCAAAGTCGTGTACATGTTCGTTTGAATAAAATCAATGGGACAGACTCTGGGTGAGAAGAGTCCGATATGGGTTTGACAGAGACCATCTGGCACAGGTTCAGGAGGAGCAGATTAACTTCTAATAATGCATTGTTGGCATTACCTTAGAAGCTTTTGTTTCTATTTCACAGTTGTTGCTGGTTTCAGGTGGAACAGAGGCAGATGGAGAACAGAAGGAGAACGTGATTGCTGGTCTAGATGTTGTTGACATATTCTTATGGAGCAGATCATACGTATGATAGTTGCTAATGACTATCATGGTCTTATTTAGATGGTTGGTCTCATGAAAAGGTCATATCAAGACTCATGATGTAATAGTGTGTCTCTATCTATTGTAGTCATTTGATGAAATCTCTTCGAGTCACGTGATGTAATTTGAAACCCCTCTTTGCATAAGAAGGATGATGAAATATTTCAGTTATGTATTTTATGGTGTCAAGGTCATGTAATGGTCTCTTTTGGTTTCACCACTATGCCTGGGATGAAGATGTAATGTTCTTTTTTTATCATGTGTAAATTTTCGAAGTATCCCCACTTGGTTGGGTGGATGATCCCCACTTGGTTGGGTGATGGATGTATGTATTGAGTCTTTTTGGTGATAGGAAGGTATTTTATGATGTATAGAGTGATGTTCTTCTTGAAGAACATCTTTTGTAGATATTGCCTACATTCAAGGGGAGCATGAACAACACATTTCAGCAAGAGCAGAGCTTTCAGCATGTAGCATGGACAGATTGGTACACCCTGGCATATACAAGTGGAGCTCATTTACAGAGTTCAGCAGGTACTCAGGGGGAGTATGAAAAGCAGAATTCTTATTTGGAAGGAAAATATCTTGGTTTGCCCTTTGACCTTGATGTCAAAGGGGGAGAGTGATTTGGTGTTGTTGCCATCAAGTCCAAAGAGGGAGATTGTTGGCATTATGATGCAGGTGTTGCGCTTGATGGCAACCCTCTCATAGAAGAACATCTCACTTACATATAACTAGATCAATCTACAGATGTGACTAAATGCATGGGATGCGGGACAACTCAAAGGAATAAGAAGATCAAGTTCTAAGTGTGACAAGTTAGCTTTGCCATCAAGTCCAAAGGGGGAGATTGTTGGCATTATGAGACAAGTGTTGTCCTTGATGGAAAATCACACAGATGACAGATCATAGTGCAGCAGGTCGGTATCAAGGATTTGATGATCAGACTACAAGAATGAAGAGAAAATATATATACGCAAGTTCATCATGACCAAGCCGCATATATGGCAAATCACACAGATGACAGATCATAGTGCAGCAGGTCAGTAGCAAGGATTTGATGATCAAACTACAAGAATGAAGAGAAAATATATATATGCAGGCTAATCATGACCAAGCCATGTATACACGCGGGTTAAACGTTACAAAGGCGCGTATGCGTATACACGCACTTTCATGCAAAGAAAAGCACGTATATGTTGGAGAACTTACTTTTGGTTCGTGGTAATTAGTCCTTGGTATTTGAACCTATGGTTTTGGACCATAATATCTCGTTAGATGTGTTGACCCCAAGTATTGGGTCCATGGTATTGGTTTGTTATGGTTTTCGACCATGGTATTGAGCAAGGCCTAAGACTATAAAAGGAGAAGAAGAACATTAGGCAATTGTATCGAAAAAGTCTTGAATATCTAAAGAAGTATGAGATCCAATATGTAGGTTATGGGTTGATGATGCATTGCTTGATCTGAGCTAAGGAGGGATCTCACCGATTGATGGAGAACAAGAACTAAGAAGAGATTGGGATCAAATGGTTTGCAATGAACTATCTCTATATGATTGATTATGTTTATTCTAGATCTGTATACTCACACATGTAATGATCTGAACTAGGTATAAATTAATCGCTACAAGTCATGTTTGAATATTTATAGATCTGTACACGTGTTGGATTTGGTGTAAAGTGCGTATGTACGTAGGTTGAGTTCATTGCAGTAGCATATACCATTTGAGCTATGATGTCTGAAGTTACAGATGGTTCTGACTGTTGATGAGTTATGATGATAGTTTAATGGTGTCAGTGTTCTGCATATCCTGGTTGGTTGATTGTGTATTGACAGATGAGAACCAATATGGATCAGGATCATATTGACTCATATCTATGTGATTTGATGGACTAGATCTCGGTGCTAACACATATATTATCCTTGTATATGTAATGATCTAGTTATGTCTGAAGTCTGGAAGTTTAACAAAGTTATGAATAAATGATTAATGACATATACGCTGGTTCATCTTGATGAAGTTGCGTATACACGCAGGTTCGGCACTTCCAAGTAGCGTATGCACTCTGATGCCTGATTTTTATGGTACAGTTGGTTCTGATTGTTATTGCAGAGTTTTGCTCTGTGTTCTGGTGACTGTGTTGTTGACAGGGTTTCAGTGTTTCAGTGATTCAGAGATTGATGATGCTAGTATTGATTGTTTTGTTGTTCAATGATATTTATGGGTCCAGTATGAAAATTGGATGAAACGTGGCCTTCAAATTATAATGTTGTGCTTCAGGAGTATCTAGTCTGAAAATGTATGAAACGTGGTACCCGGATGAGAGAACATTGCAGGCCGGCGCCTACGTACTAGTATCTTAGATAATACAAGAGCAAAGGGGGTTGGAGCTCCCTTCGAGGAGTGTCTGGAGAATGAGAGAAGGTTGTAGCCTTCTGCAGGTTGTAGCCTGCGTGCCGGTAAAGGACTGCACCAGTACATTGTAAAAGAAGTTTCTTAATAAAGGAAGATAGAAACGAATTGCAGCAGGTGGTTTTCACCCACATTGGGTTTCCACCTTATATCATGTTGTTCATGTGTGTTGCTTATGTGTGTTGATCTATCTATCTTACTGATACTGTTGACTGTTAATATGGCTCATAATGTTCCGATGCATCCATTGAAGATCACATAACTGAATCATGAGTTTAATGGTTATACGCTAGTTTCAATAGACACAGTCACGTATATACGCGGGTATACTTAACTGAAGTAGTGTATATGAATCAGAGTACGAAAATGAAAAAGTTTTATTGATTAGATAATACTGATTCACCCCGCCCCCTCTCAGTATTATCTCCAACAACCAATGCTTTTAATAAAAAGTGTGTGTGATCTCACAATGATCTTGGCCAACACAACATGAAAATATCATTGGATAGGTAGACTCAAAACATTTTATAGTGAAAACTATTAAATATTGATAGGCAGTTCAAATGGATCTTGATACACTATATAATGTCCAAACACAATGTGCAGATAGAAACATGCAATCGCATCAACACTCCCAACACTCGTCCTCCCTCTTATGGAAAAGTTTGGATCGCTCAACAAAAAAAATCATGAAGCATACTTAGCGTGGGGTTATTTCACTAGTTTCGAACACCGTTTCAACCGCCTCTTTCGATCAACAAAACACCGGTACAATATGCAAGAGTTCTCCACGATGGTGAGCCACACCAGCAATCTTCTACATTGATAATCCTTAAAATGGACCTATATTTCCATAAAAGCCACCAGTCTCCCACACGAATGCACAAGCTATGATAAATTTTGATTGGTTATGTCACGACTATCAATCTCCCAAGAAAATTCGAATAATTGCATTCCTCCAAGTAAATTCGGCCTCAAATGAAACATTGTCTCATGCTCATTGCAGCACCGTCACTCAGAGACGTGTATGCTACAAAGAGTGTCGAAAGGGATCATGCTACAAGAATCAAGGGCTACATGGTCAGTGGTTGTGAAGAGTTTATGGCCAGCAGAGATGAAATGACACCAAGACACCAAGGATCATAAAAAAAATATTAAATGACTTGGGGTTCGGTTGGTGGGACCACCAAACGTTCGAAACAAGCTCGTTCTGATTTTGAAAGATGATATCCTTTAAGAGGGTTATGCCTTTGACATTCAACGATGCGGCGATGCATAAGAGATATTTTTTCTGGCCCTGTTCAAGTAGTTAAGCAGCTGTCAAGTTCTGTGAGAGGCTCTATTGTTAATGGCCACCATGATTCTATTTGGATTTGATGGACTCAAAGCTTGTCTAGTCCACCACACCAGTGAATCATACCATGCGATCAACAACCAAGCAACAACAAGTGAATAGGAATCCTAGTGGCCTAAATGGTCCCTGCACACATTGATTGGACACTCAGACTCTCAAGTCTTTCGACTACTCCTAGTTATCCTTAGGCCGAGCTCACAAATTCAAAACACACAACAAAGCTGACAAATTCAACCCCCCATCTTGACTATGAACTAGGTCCACTAGGCACCAACTCACCACAGCTACAGTGCGTAATCCGAAGGTTACGCACACACCTATTGGGCACGCTAAAGAGAAATTGAAAGACTAAAGGGTGAACAATATGATTTTTAAGGAAAATATTCTGCTGCTCCATTGCTAGGGAGTGCGAATGTCTTGTATGAAACCTGCGCTGCTACAAAACTAGGGAAGCATTACTGTCTTGTATAGAAGCCACACTGCTCCAATTTACCTCATAGGAAAAAAATTCTCTTGTGCTATTCTTGAGCACTTGGTCTCCTCACCAAGCCTTCTTCGTACCAGTCACTAGAGGCCACAATACTCCCACTTAGGAACTCTCACAATCGCCAAAACTCACTAGCTATTATACAATGTTAAAATTGGAAGAAACCAAATATATTCTCAAGTATAGTCGTGGTTGATCAAAAGCAATAATATAAATTATTAACAGTTATCATTACTAATTTTAATCTCAATCCTATTAGATTAATTAATTAATTTCACCAAATTAGATTAGATAAAATATTACTAATTTATAGTCACTTTATATATATATATATATATAGATATATATATATATATATATATATATATATATATATATATATATATATATATATATATATATATATATAGATATATTCCTTGTTAATATTATTAAATTTCATTTAATAAAATCTTATTTAACTTCCCATTAGAACATTTATTAGTTTATGCTCATTTTGACCAATTACCTTAACTTCATTTCATTCTTCCTAATATGATTTTTTGGTAATTTAATTATTGTTAGTTTTCTTCTGGTATTTCTATTAACCTTATTCGTATTGACCTTATTCTAATTTGAGTTTCCCTTCTAAAATTTAATAATTATTAATAGATTATTTTATTCACATCTCCCTAACAGTGAGATTTTTTAGGTTTTTATTTTATTTCTAGCTCTCGTCATATATGTAATTCAAACTTTTGTATATTAAAATGGATGAAGTGTTCACTCGAAACATAACCTACATAATATTGTAGAAGAACTCAACATGAACATAATTATGACCATGAAAAACTACATACTAAAAATAAATTAACATTTTAGCTCTTCCAATCATTAAATCATGTTGAAAAGTGTGCAACAAGAAATGCTTGTTGAGAATGCAACAAGATGATGGAGCTTAGTGAAAAGAGTCACCTTCACTAAGTGGGCCCGTAGGAAAATTATGGCGCAAGTTCTATTTTTTATCATAGTGTGGATGATCACAGTGTGAGTGATCACAGCGTGAGTGATCACAGTGTGGGTGACCACAATGTGGGTGACCACAGTGTGGGTGACCACTGTGTGAGTGATCACAGTGTGAGTGATCAAAGTCTATTTTTAGATTGGTTGTCAAAAATAGAAAAGTCAAATATTATTGTCTCGTAATAATATTTGGACTATAAACTTGATCTTATTCTCTTGGAGCACTTCAGGATGAGCTACGGATGTGGTACATGCAGGTCCCAGAGGGAAATACGTGGTTACCTATGGGATGACTAATATTTGCATGCAGGAATTCAGTTAGAACTCAAGTGAGTTGAGTTTAGTGGACTGGAGGTGCAGTTGATGGAGTTGTGTTCAGTTTAGCCTTGTTAAACTAGTTGTATTAAGTCTAACTGATCAATAGACTAGAGATGAGTTGGGTGAATTAGTTATTAATTAATTCACAAGTTATTAACTCATAATGCAACTATAGAGTACATCAGTTAACTCAGTTGCATGTCAGTGCATGTTCAGTTCAGCAGGGACGGATGTTAGAGGATCAGATTGCTATCAGTTGTGACTATAGTTGTGCATGATGATTTGCACAATCTGAGGGATTGAGTATGCCAATGAATTGGCCAATATCAAGAATTGTAGACTGGCTCACGTCCAACAGAGTGTGAGTCATTATTTGTAGGTAAAATACGAGTTTGGTAAGCCATTCTCATCAGTTCTTGAGTAGGTATTGAGCTGTGGAGGCAGGCAAGCAGCGGGGGAGATTTGGAGATCAAATCTGAGCTGTATTGTGTGTAACAAGTGGAGCTGGTACTAGATTGCTTGTGATAAGAATTGTACTTTGTAATGCTACATGATTCAATCAATATAATATACAAATAGTTGGGGTTTTTAGCGAGATTCTTTCCCCGGGATACATACTGTGTTAATGAGTTTGATTGATGCTTCTATGTGTGCCTATGAATGTTTCTGCCTCTGTAAATTGATGATCAACATAGAAGAGGTTATGTATTATGCATGTTCCACTTATAAATGTATAATCAGGATAATCTTTGTGAATATGTGTCATATTATTCAAAATTTCTACATGGTATCAGAGCTACTTGATTTGTAGAAGAAATTTTTACAGGATATCAAGCGAGGATTGATCATCAGATATATTATTCAAAAAGTGTTTACATTTTATTCCTTCAGGAAGAGTCTGTAATCGGGCTAGGTAGCCTCTGGATTCATCCTTCTTTCGGAAGGTGAGATATCCAGTGAATGATCAGACAGTCAATCTCTGTACAAGAAATACTTTGTTCTCACGAATTCTAGATCGGAACTGGTTGAGTTTTTTTGAGCTAGTGGAATTAGAATTTAATCCCAAAGAAAGAGATAAAACTCAGAAACATTAAGTGTGAGAATGGAGACAGTATGCCCCGGTATCTCACGAAGTTCACCCAATTTCGGGATGAGCTAGGAAGTGTGGGGATGACTATCAGATGAGGATGGTGAGTCTAGCACTCCTTGACCTTCCTAAGAGTTGGCATATTTACCAGGACTCGGTGAATGGAAGGGAGAAACTGCCAGGACGAGAGAGACTTTGGTTGGATCTTGTGCAAGAGGAGATTAGATGGAGCAGCAGAGACAGTTCTTCATCTATGCATGATGAGGAGAACTTTGCCTTAGCGAGTAAGGCAAAGAAGGGAAAGGGGAAGGTTTCTCTTTCCAAATCCAGTTCTTCCAATGATGGGAAGAAGGTTGACAAGTCGAAGGTGCGATGCTTTCGTTGTCATGAGATCCGTTAACGGGTGAGGAACCTGTATGTTCTTGAGGTTCAAGATGCATGCAAAGCCTTGAGCAGCGAGGCAACTGATGGAGACTTGGTGGTTGAGAGGGAACATATATTACCTCTCAACATGCAGAGCCAGAAGAAGTCTCAGACGATTGTGGAGGAGCCACGATTGGTGCAGCAACTTCAGGAGGTTGTGGAGGAGCCACAACAAGGGAAGCTGAGAGGAGATTGAGTAAATACATCTACTCATCCAGAGACCTCCAGTAGGGGGAAACTCCGAGCCAGGTGGGCTGAGGGATCGCATGCAGCCATACCTCCAGGTAGGAGGTGGGGTGATGTGGATTGATTGTCCCAAGGAGGAGGGGCAGGATCCTTGAGGTACCCAACCTCTTGGATGAGACCTTGCTACAGGAGCCCCAATGTGTAGTAGCAGCAACTGATTCATTGGGTAGAGACAGATGCGGATGGAGCGGCAGAGAGAGCGACAGTGCAAGGAATCCCAGGACAATGCATAGCTAACTGGCTGGAGTAATGTGAGAGGCACAAGTGTTTTGCACAGTGCTAGGTGACACAGAGAGGTGTGCAATGGTGCAAGATGCATGGAGATGTTGCAGTAGCGCAGATGTCAGAGAGGGAGCACTTGTCAGTAGCAGGTAGAGCTTCAGCATCAGAGGATGTTTCTAGCCCAACAGGGAGGTCAGTTGGGAGGTGCAGTGTGGATGCAATGTTGGGAAATAGAACCAGCAGCAACATGGATGCAGTCAGAGATCAAAGTGATAGAGGCTAGAGCAGTCAGATACTGAAGAGCACAAATATGCAGAGGTTTTAGTCGACAGAGGCAATAGCAGTCAGAGAGTTCGATGACAGAGCAAGTGGACCGGCCAGATGTGTTGCATGGAGAACATTCCAGAGTTACAGGATCGGGCTTGAGAGGAAGCCTTTCTTGTTTAGAGGGAGTGTTGAAATGTGTGAAACAAGAAATGCTTGTTGAGAATGCAACAAGATGATGGAGCTTAGTGAAAAGAGTCGCCTTCACTAAGTCGGCCCGCAGGCAAATTATGACGCAAGTTCTATTTTTGATCACAGTGTGGATGATCACAGTGTGAGTGATCACAGTGTGGGTGACCACAGTGTGGGTTACCACAGTGTGAGTGATCACAGTGTGAGTGATCAAATTCTATTTTTAGACTTCCTGTCAAAAATAGAAAAGTCAAATATTATTGTCCCATAATAATATTTGTACTATAAACTTGATCTTATTCTCTTGGAGCACTTCAGGATGAGCTACAGATGTGGTACATGCAGATCCCAGAGGGAAATAAGTGGTTACCTATGGGATGACTAATATTTGCATGCAGGACTTCAGTTAGAACTCAAGTCAGTTGAGTTTAGTGGACTGGAGGCACAGTTGATGGAGTTGTGTTCAGTTTAGCCTTGTTAAACTAGTTGTATTTAGTCTAACTGATCAATAGACTAGATATGAGTTGGGTGAATTAGTTATTAATTAATTCACAAGTTATTAACTCATAATGCAAATACAAAATACATCAGTTAACTCAGTTGCATGTCAGTGCATGTTTAGTTCAGCAGGGACAGGTGTTAGAGGATCATACGGCTATCAGTTGTGACTATAGTTGTGCATGATGATTTGCACAATCAGAGGGATTGAGTATGCCAATGAATTGACCAATATCAAGAATTGTAGCCTGTGCTCACATCCAACAGAGTGTCAGTGATTATTTGTAGGTCAAATACAAGTTCAGTAATCCATTCTCATCAATTCTTGAGTAGGTATTGAGCTGTGGAGGCAGGCAAGCAGCGGGGGAGATTTGGAGATCAAATCTGAGCTGTATTGTGTGTAACACGTGGAGTTGGTACTGGATTGTGTGATAAGCATTGTACTTTGTAATGTTACATGATTCAATCAATATAATATAGAAATAGTTGGGGTTTTCAGCGGGATGCTTTCCCCGGGATACATACTGTGTTAATGAGTTTGATTGATGCTTCTATGTGCGCCTGTGAATGTTTCTGCTTCTGTAAATTGATGATCAACGTAGAGGAGGTTATGTATTATGCATGTTCCTCTTATAAATGTATAATCAGGAAACCTTTGTGAATATGTGTCATATTATTCAAAATTTCTACAAATCATACAATTATATATATATTTTTAAACTTAAACTTAGATGAATATCATTGAGTATCTTTTAAAAAAAAAATTACCATTCAAATTTAGAATAACTTTCTACCTATCTTTCTTCTTTTGGGAAAGAAGCATTAGTGATGGCTACGAAAAAATAGCTAAGAAATCAAATCAAATCATTTTTTAACAAAGGTGTATCTCAAATTGAGTATGAGATTGATTTTGTTTTTTTTTCAAGATTGAGAGAAATTGATAATTTACTAAGATTATTTTGGTGAAAATGTTAAGATGTCATGATAACCTTTAAATTTGTATTTAGGAGGAAATTTATTATTTAGTTAGAGACATGATGTTTAGGGACACTGTTGGAAACACTGAGAGGGGGGTGAATTGATATTTGCTTTCAATTGTTCTGTTTTCTAGTTAGATTCTTCATAATTATAATCAGAAATGAATAACACTAACTTTATTAAGAGAGGACTCAGATCCTCTTTTCAAATAATTGCGTACAATAATTATTTGAGGGCACCAACCCTTTAATGTTCCAGGCACCAATCTGTTGCCAAGCGCCAACTTGGACTTTGATGAGGCTGCGACCTCTAGGGCTTCAACCCTATCTCTTCAAAGGCCCCAACCTTGAATTTAGGATCACCAACTCCAAGGACACGAATCTCATTGTCTTCTTTTATTAGAGAATGTAAATTGTACTTACTGGATTGCCATCAATGAAAATATTCAGTTTATTCTTCATTCAATTACTTCACTTTACTTCATCAATCCCACTGCCAAAGAGAGGGTTCTTTACCTGTTCAAAAGTATTATGCCATTGTTCACATTTTATTATTCAATTCAAGTAAAGGAATTATTCCACTATCCTTTTCTCAAGCTATCTCTAATTCCATAGTTCAAGTATACTACAATTTCTGCCCACTTCGAAAGTGAGAACACTTCTACCTAGTCCCAGAATAATTCTGCATGGTTTGGGTAAGAAATACTCCATCCATTGGTCAATGATATGAAACAAACTGAAGAGAGGGCACCTCTTAGTCATCCATGGCGGCACAGTCATCCGATGTGTCAAAGGCACAGAGAATCACAATTTTGAATAACCTGAGGTCTGGAATTAAGCATATACCTTACTCTAATAAGCTCAAGATGTAAAGGTTGTTACTGCAATATCTAGAGATGTATGCGTGTTACTATAATAGTATGAGATGCTAGCACCTTGCCACAGATGTATACCTTGTCTCTGCAATAGCCATAGATGCTAATATCCAGCCACAGTCTGAGGGATAATTTGCCTAGTCCAAAGGTGCAGAGCTATCTTAGACGTCTTCCTAGCTCGAGAGACAGAAACAACCTTATTATGAGTTCAGTGTTCAACCAACAGTCTGAAAAAGTAAGTTGCTTTGTGCCCTTAATATCTTCTATTTGAGTTCACAAGTTGTGAACTACTTTCCTCGTGTCCTGTGTTGTATTTCAGATTTATCAATGAAAAAGTGATGTCCAAGCACCCTATATATAGTTTTTTGTGTTCTAATGTGAAGAGACACAACTCCTATAGGCAACTTGACATGAGAGGGCAAGTAGAGGTCCGCTCCATAAATGAATAGTTACATTTTGACTTAACAATTTGATTTCTCTATAACCACTTGGAGTTTCAAGGCGTGTAAGGGCTTGTTTGCAAGAGGAAGCAATCCTCTTTCAGATGGTATAATTACATCATGAAGGAATATCTCTAGGATGGTGAAAAACATTTTTTAATGTGACTGACCTTGAAAGTTTAGCGCAGAATAGAGAGTAAGACAGTATGGATTCTCTTGGTATAGCTTCGTCATAGGAGTCATGTCATTTTAAGAAATAATGCAATAGTAATCAGTAAGAGAGCTCAATAGGCATATATTTCATGAATGATGATTATTAACCAACAATCTCCTCCTTTTTCATTGATGGAAATATTCCACCACTCTCTCCCCCTTTGACATCAATGGAAAATGGGGTTCGCAAGTACTCCCCTTATTAAATTGTTTCCCTTGTCGTGTTGCTCCCCTTGACATGCTACTCTTTACTCTTGAGATGATGATTATTTAATGTGATGCAAGAGAAATAACCCCCATCTTTTGGTGAATATGTTCAAATTCTTCTCGTGGAAGAGGCTTTGTGAAGATATATGCATTTGTTCTTTTGTATTGATGTATTCCTATTTGATGTTTTGCTCAGCATGCCATTCATAGAGGAAGTGATATTTGATTGGAATATGTTTGTTATTTGAGTGCATTAATGGATTCTTTGAGAGACTCATGGAATTATTATTGTCACAATATATGGTGATTGGTTGTTTAGTTTCTATGTTGAAATCCTTCAAATATTCCTTCATCCATAGTATTTGTGTATAAAAATTTGCAATAAATATATATTCAACTTCAGCTGTGGAAAGAGATATATATGATTGATTTTTGTTGGGCCAAGATACTATACAATATCCCATGAAGAATGCATTTCCTCTAGTACTTTTTCGATCATACATGCTTCTAGCCCAATCAATATTGGTGTAAGTTGTCATTGTAAGAGTTGTGCTTTTGGGATATCAAAGGACAAATTGAGAGGTTCCTTTCCAATATCTGAGAATTCTTTTCACATCCAGCAAATGGGATTGTTTAGGACATAATTGAAATCTTCCCACCATTCTTACTTCTTGCATAATATCAGGTCTTGTAGCAGTTAGGTATAGAAGAGCTCCAATTATTGGCCTATAAAGAGTTGCATCTACCGAGGCAGAAATTATCTTCTTTTCTCAATTTGCAATCTGTGGTCATCGGTGTGCTCATACGTGCACATTCTTCCATCCCATATCTTTTAAGCACATCTTTAAGATATTTTTATTGAGATATGAACATGCATGTTGTGGTTTGAGATACTTGCAGTCCAAGGAAGTAATATAACTCACCAATCATCGACAGTTTCAACTCTTTTTTCGACGCATTTCGAACCAACCAGTGTGGTTCATCATCAGGACAAGTTGAAGAAACAGATCCAGCTTAGCATGTTAAATAGACCGAGGAGAGCCTCCAACGGCTAACTTGACCAGCAGCTAATTTTGACTATTGGACCAGGATCAAAACTTTTTTAATAATTTAAGGGAAATAAGTTATATTAGGTGACCAATCCCTTAATATATAAAATCTATAAATATAAAAGTAATTTAAATTAGAGATAATAGTTAGCTAGAAAAGTATTAATAAATAATTAAAAATTATAAGTTAATTAGTATTTAATACAAACATTTCTAACATGGAGAATAATAAAAATAACAGTACTAATGGTATTAATAATCATTACCTTCCTTCTCGTTCTAATAACAGGGTTATTAGTCTTTCCAGTTTCTCCTTTCCCACTTCTATTTTTAAAGTTTTGGGTAAAGGTTTAAATTTTTCCTTAGCCTCAAAGAAAATCCCTGTGGATCATATCATTTGTGACATAGAGTTTGGGATCAGAGGTTTACCTTATAGGATCAAGGATACTATTAGGCAAGACTGTGCGGTTTTCTTGAGAAAGGGTAAGCCCCCTAAGAGCAACCTTAGCAAGGAAGAATCAACAGCTATCAGATCCTTAAACCAAAACAAGGATATCATTGTTCTTAAGGCAGAGAAGGGTGGTGTTGCTGTCATTCTTAACAAGGTTCATTACTGTAGCAAGATGTTGGATCATCTTCATAATAGTGGTAGCTACAGAAAACTTCCCAAGAATCCTTTAAAGAAGGTTGCTAGGAATGTGGCCCTTGCCATTAAATCTATTAGCTCAATGAGTTCCCTGCACCATAAACTCATTGAGAGCAACCCTATCACTCCTAGAATCTATGGTCTCCCCAAGATTCACAAGGATGGAGCTCTCTTAAGGCCCATTGTCAACACCATTGGAGGTCCTACCTACCTTCTTGCTAAGTTCCTTGTGTTAAAGCTTAAGCCCTTGGTTGGTCATACAAAGTTCTTCGTAAAAGACTCTGCTTCCTTTATTGAGGAGCTCAAGGAAATCAAGCTTGACCCTGGGGACATTCTTGTTAGTTCTGATGTTGTTTCCCTGTTCACTTGTGTTGTGGGGGAAAGTATCCAACTCGGAATGACCCTAACCCACTCTAAGGGTGACAGTTCCTTAGCAACAGCTGAAGCAAAGCTATCTAAAGTTACTTCTTTATGACATGCAAGAGATAAAAGGAAGAGATCCACTTATCGATGTCTTGCGCAAATGGTCGATCCAATCTCCTCTATTTGCCGCTTGCTCCTAGCTCCAAGTCTTTTCACGGGCCCAGCTACACGAGATCCTGCAAATAAGACAAGAAAAGGAAACTACGAGAAGCGTGCATTCATAATCGATTCAAGGATTAGCATAAATCAAATACGCAAGTAAGACAATACATCATTGAAACACATGCGAATATAAGAACCTCAAATGCTTTATTAATATAAGGAAGTAAGGTTCAGGCGGTGATACAACCATAAGAGGTCCAATCCAGCATCACCTTCCCGACGGAGAGAAATCTCTTCTTCAGCTCCCTCAAGCAATCACCCAATACTCTCAACTGTAAACCAACAGCAATTCTTTGCACCAAATTCCGGCCTCCAGATCCCATGGGATGAGATCCTTATATAGAGTTTTGGAGTGAAGATAAGTCAGTTGTATGTGTGACTTGTTGTCCTCTTCAACCCCAGTTGTTCTTCAGTCCTTGAGTCCACTCGGAGTTTCTACCTTCCACTTGGAGTTTTAGAACCTCTTTACTCATCATTAGGCGAATCTTCTGATCCAAGTGTCATTTTGGAAGCTTCCTGGGCACTGGCACATTGAGAAAAGATTCCTCCACATGTCAAAGTACGCCCAGCGCAGGTAGCCTTTGTTGCACTTTCTATGCAGCGCAGGTACACCATAGAGCTTTTGACATTCAGCGCAAATGCTTAGTGGAGCAGCTGCTTTGATCCAAAATTGACCTGTTTTTGAGTGTTTTTCAGTGGAGAACTGATTTGTAGTGTTGTGGTTTGCTGACCTTGTTCTTCTAGGGGTAAGAACAACATGTTTAGGGACTTTGGATCCCTTAGATTATTGACATTTCATGCTCTATGCTGTAAGGCACAAAAATGTCTATAACAGTTGCCCCCTAAAGTATGAGGTCGTTTATCGGGTGAAATGCTTTATTAGGAGGATCCGAAGTTCATTCAATCGTCGAAAGGTGACTTGTAACAAAATACAATACAATACATTATCTTTTCATACTTTCTTTTCATGATCTAGCTGATGCGGGCATTTCCCATGCTCAGCTTTATAAATACATTTGTTGTACATAAACAGACGATCGTCTGATAATAGACTGATAATTCTCTGCTTTTAATTATCATCCTTTTAGTAGGATGATCATCTGCTGCACATGTCTATGCCTTTATCTCCTGAATATATATCGCAGCCCGGATGGATGAAACTAGATCCAGGGTCTTCAAACTTGTCCGATCTTCACTCTAGTACAAGTCGATCCATGTGAGAATTTATTGAAGTCGAACATGGAAAGACATCGCTTGATTACCAGTCAATAATGTAAACTGTTAACAAGCGCGAGAGGAATCACCGATAATGATGATGACCCTCAAGGTACTGCAGCACAATTCACGTGGCGTGAATATAGGATCTGACGTCGAACACCACGCAAAGTCTCCAGGTTGAAGGTCATTAATGTATACCTATCGCTGGAAGTGAGAAACTTGCCATTGAGGCATGCAAGCTTCAAAGTACTGAGGGGGTGTTCCGAGATCAACCTCTTGGATAATGAGCTGATGTCGACAAGAAGTGATCCGTCAAAGGAGGACCTTAATGAATCCCACATCAGTGACACGGAACAGAGCTAGTGATGATGGTGAAAACGATCTGTGAAATATGATTCAGGGTGGCGGTCATGGAAGGATGAAAGATGATGTATGGTAGTGGATGGGACCCGGTTGACACTTTCTGAATGACATCTCTTGAACATATAACGACACTGATGTGATGGATCGGTAGCGTTACCCCATATGGATGGTATGGCGAGACCATGGTGAAGGGACCGGTGAATGATAATAACCCAACCCGATATCTATGGAGGCAAAAGCGTCATCTTCAAGAGCGACTTGCTACCATTAAGCTTTGAGGTTCTCCCAATTTTTCCCCAGTCATTTCTGACCAGTACCTCTTTATTTTTGTCAAGCTTGAGGAGGATAACATATGCTTGTTCTATAACCTGCCCTTCGGGCAAGCCCATCGCTATGTTTTAACGAGCCTAACGATAGGGAAACTCGTTCTCGTCTAAAGACAAGTTTTTCGCTATCTAATATTTTTAACGAGCCCAGCGACAAAGACAACTCGGTCCTTTTCATTTTTAGAGAGTCTGAAAAGGGTACATAAAGTGGACTCCAGGGGTCCTTTTTCGTCATCTAATCCCTTAAGTCCGAAAAAGTATAAAACAATACAGAAGGGATGAATGTTCGATATCTTTATCGAGCCGAACTAGACAAGTGCTCGATCTTTTTGTGCAATAATCCCTGAGGTCCAAAAAGATTAAAATCTAGAGGAGGGATAGCTCTTCCGGTCTTTTTAACGAGCTGGAAGGCCAAAACTCGGCAAACTTTTCATTTTTTACGAGTCAGTGAAAAGAGCTCAAAGAAGACTCGTATTTTGAGGAACGAGTGATAAACAGGGATAGCAGCAGATTCCAGGTACAGGTTGGAATTTTCCAATCACGGCAGTATTACAAGGATGGCTAGGTGGGATCACTCTTCGCAGCTGTTCCTCAAAATAGGTAAACAATCAAGTGGATGTGAATGATCGGCCAAATGAAAAGTGGAGGTGACGGTGCACAAACACGACCAAGGCTTTTATGGCTGATGAATTTACGGTCTCAAATGGTTATTTACCGGTTCATTTTTCTACATGAGCTTGAACTCTGGGGGAAGCTTGCTCACATGCTTATGTTTATTTTTTAACGAGCATGAATTTCCGCATTAAAACTGCTCGGATCTTGCGTTTATTTTTTAACGAGCATGAACTTTGCCAAAACTGCTCGTTTGATAAGGTCAAATTCATATTTTACCATGACTAGTTTTTCTTTTCCAGAGATAGTACTGTTTTCATCAATTGCTGCAACAAACTTGTTAGAAACGGATAACATGAAGTAAAAATACTAATATTTCACTTTGAACTACGTAAAAAGCAATTTAAAAGATGTTTTTACCTCTCATTTTACCATTTCATGTGGATTTGGTTTGTTGGAGCTTTGGAGGTGCCACTTCCTCTCGATTTTTCACCAGCTGATTTCAGGAGATTCTGTCGACGATTTTCAGCGCCGTTTCCACCAGGTAGGAGCTAAACCCTAGCTCTATCTTTTCATGGTCTTATTTCTTAGTTTTATGCTTGTTTTCCTGCCCCCATGAGCCCTTGTGGTTTCACTAGGGCGCTCTGCCATCAGCGCAGGTGCCCCATTCGAAACCTGCGTTGGGGTTCTCATTTCTCAAAGGCAGTTTGTCCCCCAACGCAGGTGAGACCCTTCTCTACCTACGTTGGGCGCAAAAAACTTTTTGGTTGCATACTTTTTTATGACAATTTTTCCATTTTCTTACCGAGTCAGGGATCTTACTCCTCCTCTTGTTTGTTTTGCAGAGTTTATTGGAGCAGAATGACTCTTACGTGGCGAGAACGAGAGCATGAAGAGGAGGACATGATTGCCCTCCATGATCCTGTTACTGTGGGCGCGTTGCGGAACTGTGGCTTGCTAAAATTCTTCCGTATATCTAGCATGAGGGCACATATACGTTTACTGCAGTACCTGCTTGATGCTTGGGATCCTGTTAACCAAGTGTTCCAGATTAGGGGCAAGTCCATCCCTTTGACCATAGTGGACATTTACTTCTTGACTGGGTTGTCAAGGCGGGGTGCCCCCATTTCCTTGTCTGGTTCGGCCCGAGGGAGCGATTCCGTGAAAGATTATATCCGTCAGTATTGCAGGGAGGGATCCCAGCCGAGCAGAGATGGTAAGGTTTCTATCCGTGATATCACTGACAGGTCTCTCAGGTCTATCCTGTACACGATTTGTAGGATGGCCGGCAGCGCATCCCCTCATGTTGCCAACAGGTCATACGTGCAGCACACCCTGGAGTGTCTTCAGCCGAAAGTTTTTAACTGGTGTGATGCAGTACTGGTTCAGATGAAAAACCAGTTGACCAAAGTAAAGGACGGGAAACTGAAGAATTTTGGCTTTGGTTCAGTTTTGACTGCCTTCGCTTTGGAGAAGATACCCCTGATGCAACCTCAGTATATTGTTCTCGACTTGCCATCTCCTACCGAGCCACACATGCAGAGGTGGGTCGACCACATGTCTAGACGTGCAGGTCAATCTCAGATTACTTTTACTGATGCCTTCTTTAGGTGGTTCGAGCGGCAGGATATGGCTTTTTCCGAGTATCCATATATTGGCATGGATTTCCGAGGTGATCGGGATTTGGTACTACCGGATGGCGAGCAGTGGGGTGATCTTGGTAAATATTTTGACCTTATCACTATTTACTGTTTTTTATTTATAATGTCCTTGTGCTTCACTCTATCAAGACTCTAATCAAACTCATGTGTGCATGCAGATGTTGGTCCCGTCCGACAGCAGTTCGTCCGAGAGTTCCGGCCGCTGCCCCAGCAGGGGAGGCTCCTGGGAGAGCTATTTTCCGTGACCTTGACTTGGTCGAGACTCTTGCAGCTGTGCAGGAACAGGTCGAGGGTCTTACCATTGGGATTCCGGATGTACGGATCGATGATTTGCCTCTACGATTGCAGCGACATACCGCTGGTGTTCCTAGACGATGGTCACGTCTTCTGCGCATGATCGCACAGGCCGTGTCATGTTATCATGAGCATCACTAGGCTAGGGTGCCCCCTAGCCATTTTTGAGTTTTGGGGTCGTATGACCGATTTTGTCTTGGTTACAGAACATTATATGTAAACCGTAAACAGTTATATATATTTTTGATTTTCGGGGTTTATTACAGTTTTTATGTGATCCATGTATGAAACATCGATGATGCTTCTCTTTTTATCAATTTTGCAAATGTCTATCTAACACATCGTTTGCTAATGAGTCGGTTAATGTGTTTAAGTTTCTGGAAATGTGTTGATATTGGATAAAATCAAACTGTCTTTCCAAGATTTTAACTCTTAGGAACTTGCGATAAATAGCTGGATTTCGGACAGAGTAGGTACCATTGAGCTGTAGTACCATGAGCTGTGAGTCTAGCCTGACGACTAGCCGGCGTATGCCATGGGTGATGGCATCAGAGAGGAGCTCTATCAACGCGCTATACTCAGCAATATTATTTGTTGATTGACCAATACTTACCCCCCTGAAACTCACTAACTCGCCGCTTGGGTCAAAAATGGCCCATGCTGCAGAGGATAGGTTCCTCGAACTACGACTCGCTCCGTCAGCATATCCAACCCACGGTTCCAATGGATTTGACATCTGCAATAAGTGTAAAAAGCGGATTACTTAAACCGGAACAAACGCTTTAGCGAAAACAAAAATGTAACAAAAGCATACAGGTTACTATTAGGCATAGTAACGCTTAAGGTACAACCCGTTACGGGGTTGCGCCAGTGGAACTCCGTCATAATCTACCAACTCGTAGGCACCTTTTGCTAACACACTTTTAACAATATAAGGGCCCATCCATAAGGACTTGAATTTCCCAGCTCCCAACTGATCGGATTCTTGGTCATAAAGCAAGACCAAATCACCTTTCGAGAAGACACGGGGTTTGACATTTTTGTCGAACTGCACTTTGACTCGTTTCTTATGGGCTTCATTGGCCAAGGCGGCATCACGACGGGTTTCATCCAACTAGATTAACTCCAAGAAACAAGCTTCTTCTTCTGAGGTTCCGGGGAGGAGATCAATTGCGAGTTTAAGGGACGAAATTTCACACTGGATTGGTAGGATTGCTTCTAGGCCATATACCAGTTGGAACGGTGTGAACCCAGTGGCATTCCTTGCCGATTTTTGGTAGGCCAACAAAGCCGAGTACAGGATCAAATGCCATCTTCTTTTGTGAACCCCCACCATCCTTTGCAGCATGCGCTTCAGGACTTTGTTGATCGCTTCAACTTGTCCGTTAGCTTGCGGATAATACAGAGTAAAGCTGTCGTGAGACAATCCTAGTTTGGCAGTTAATTCAACCATCATGTGATTGCGAAAATGTGATCCATGATCTGTTACTATGGCCTGTGGCACGCCGAATCTGGCGACTACATGATTAAAAAAGAATAGGGCTGTTGTTTCACCAGTGTTATCCAATGTAGGCATCGCCTCGGCCCATTTGGTAAAATAGTTAACTGCGACTATAATATACCCATGCCCCCCGGTCGAGGTGGGGTTACATTGCATGAAATCGATGCCCCACTTGGCGAAAGGCCCCACAACTATTATTGGCTGTAAAGGAGCGGGAGGTCTTCTAGTTTTACTATCAAAAATCTGACATGCATGGCAACTTCTAACTGCGGTTATGCAATCTTTGAACATGGTTGGCCAGAAGTATCTTGCTCGTAAGATTCTTTGTGCTGTAGCATATCCAGATTGATGCCCCCCACAGGTGCCTGAATGACATTCATTCAGGGCTTTTTCGACCTCCTCATGGGTTAGACACCTTCTCAAGACCGTATCGACACCACGACGGTAAAGCGTATCACCGACGATCATGTAGTCTTTTGCTTGGTATCGAATGCATTTTTGTTCTGAGTGAGAGGTGTCTGGCCGAAACTTTAGGGTTTGGAGATAAACTATTATATCTCCATACCACTGATCACTTGCCGATATCAGAAACAAACTCTCGTCCACGATCGATTCTTTGGACGTTTCATCGTTGGGCGATGATGGGAGATCGCATAATAATTCTGTGAAAACTAAAGCTTTCTTTGATTTGGATTTCACAAATTCCAGATCAAACTCTTGAAGGATAGCTATCCACTTTGAATATTTTCCCCCAAGCAACTGTCGCGACAGTATATAAGTCATGGGGTTGCAATCTGACAATACGGTGGTCTTCCTGAAGAGGACATAATGCCGAAATCTTTGTATCGCTTGAACAGCAACAAGTGCTAGCTTTTCAACATGAGAATATTTACTTTCTGTATCATTTAAGTTTTTACTTAAATAATATATAGGGTGTTCAATTCCGTCGATCTCTTGAACTAAAACCATTGCAATGGTCGTATCTGCTGCAGCCAGATACAGGTTAAAGTCTCTTTGATAGTCTGGGGCGTACATTAATGATGCTTTTACTAGCGCTTCTTTCAGAGCATCAAAGGAAGCTTGCGCAACCTGGTCCCAGACGAAAGGTACATCCTTTTTCAAGAGACGGGTATGACCTTTAGCAAGTTCTGCGTAATTTGGAATGAACCTCCTCATAAAGTTTGCTTTCCCTTAGAGTTTCTGAATCTGAAGCAAGTTCGAAGGTGGAGGCAAATTAATGATTGCCTGCACCTTGCAAGGGTCAAGACGAATCCCATCCTTGGAGACTATAAAGCCAAGTAAATGACCAGAACCGACGCAAAACACACATTTGTGCGCATTGAGTCTTATCTTTTAGTGTCGGCAACGTAGAAATATCGCTCTTAAATGATGCGAATGATCAGTCCGCTTTTGCGAATGAGCCGGAAGATCGTCGAGATAAGGTTGAACGATGTTCTTGATGTCATGGAAAGCATAATTCATTGCTCTCTGAAACGTCGCCCCCACGTTCTTTAAACCAAAGGGTAATTTTCGATAAGCGAATGTGCCCCACGGACAAATAAATGCAGTCTTTGACTGGTCCTGTGGGCGGATATTAATTTGATTATACCCGGAAAATCCGTCCATAAACGAAAAGATTTCACATCCGGCGCATTCATCAATTATCTGGTCGATGAAGGGTGTAGGGTAGTTGTCCTTTGGACAAGCTTTATTTACATCCCTATAATCGACGCACACTCGTATTGTTCCTTGTTTTTTCATAACAGGGATAATATTCGATACCCAGTCGGTTAGAGGAACCGGGTAGACGAAACCAGCATGGAGGAGTTTTTCAACTTCTGCCTTAATGGCAGCGGCTTTCTTGGGGTGCGCCTGCCGAAGTCGTTGTCTTACTGGTTTGACATCAGGATACATCTTAATTTCATGTTCAACGATACTCGAGTCGATGCCTGGCATTTCATCATATGACCAAGCAAAGACATGTCTAAATTCGCAGAAAAGAGCTTTATATATTTCTTGTTCTGAAGGGGAACAACCTTTGCCGATATAAATATTCTCTACAATGTCTGTTTTGGTCGAGATATTTATGGCTATAGTCTCTTCTATATTGGACAGGTTTCTCTCGGAATCCACCGTATTTACAGTATTTGTTAGGAATTCAAATACTGAAGGGTGATATAGGTCGCCTTGAGTATCTTCCTGAGGAAGGGAACGATGGTGGTTATCATCCCATGGTGCCTCCTCAATCAACATTGACTGTAGGATTCCTTCGTCACTTGCATGCACTCGTGACCAAGGATCCAAAGGGGTACCACATTCTCCTAACCTGTCTACCCAAACGCTTGACGAGCGTTGATTTGGGCTCGCCTCCCATGCCTGAAACATTGATTGCTACAATATTTCGATTGGGCTCGGGTGCAAGACCATTGCCCGATCCATGACGACTTTGTCTTTTGCGACCTTCGTGGAAGATATCATGTTGCAGGTAGCCACCAATGGTACATTTCCTATGTACATATGATTTGGTAGCGAGAAAGTCCCCATCATCGTGGGGTCATTCAACAGGCCTACTCCTATATCTTGAATTGAATGGTCACTTTCATGGATCATGGGAATGCTTCCCGTAACTTGTGAACCATTAAGGAGGAAGTTCTGTTGGTCGACAACTGTAATCCCTCCTTCAAACGGGAAAGCGATCTTCCTAAAATAAGTTGACACGACAGCTGCCATGGCATAAATCCATGGTCTTCCCAGTAGGATGTTGTAATCCAGATTTCCATCTATGACTTCAACATCAATCTCTACTGTTTTTCCACCTAGCTCAACTTTCAAGTTACTTAGAATACTGTAAGGGGTATATGTCCTACCGTCAAAAGCCTTTAGTGTTGTCGAAGATCTCGACAAGGTTGGTGACCCTAGCGTTTTCCAGCAGCTCATCGACATAATACATGTTGATGCCCCCTCATCAATAATTGTTCTGTGAACAGTTTTGTTGAGGGCTTTCACTTGAATAAGGAAAGCTAGGTGAGCTGGTAACTGAGGGTCATACCCTTTGTGATCAAAGGACACAAGATTGGAATCCTTAGGATCAACCCCCCTATTGCCGATAACAATGCCTGCCTTTGGGATGGATAATTTTGTAGTACTTCTAAAGTCGACATAGCGGATGGCGATTGAGCCAAATCTTCTACTATGTTATAATGCTGCGCCGCTCTGGCACGAGGATTAAAAGTCGACTTGTGTACTACACCCTTAGGTGGTTTTATCGTTAATTCTGGCATTATGGGTGGGACAACTTCTGTCGAAGTTGTTGTCGAACTACTAGGTTGATCTTTACCTTTTTCGTTTGACAGTTGCGGATTCCCGTAATCTTTGTTCCTTGTCGAAATCAAAGCATCATTTTGCGGTTTCGAGATCGATAACATTAGCACTTGCGACGGGGAAGCATTTCCACTATCAAACATATTTTGACCTGGATTGGGAAATGGATCAGTCAACACGGCTGGGTTCTTTGGATTTTTAAAGAATCTCTTGAGCTCAGCTTTGTATGGACAATCTAATGTCTTGTGATTTTCGTCACATATCATACAGGGCCATTTCTTTTTCCCTTTCTCAAGAGAGTTCGAAGAAGTTTTTTCAGGTGACGGATCATCCTGTTGCTTCTTCTTCCCTTTGTTTTGATTCTTCTTGCTTCCTGGTTGATTGGTTTCTTTGCCTTTATCTGCTGATATGGCATTTACTTCGGAAGCAAGAATGTCTTCATCGGCATTTCGATCTGAAGTCTTACGGGCTTTCTGAGGTGACGCCTTTTTCGACTTCACGCTTGCAGTGCCAATCACGCCATCTCCGGCATGAGAGTCAATATTCGATTTAGGAGGGGGAGGAATTGAAAATTCAGGTCTAGGGGCGTCAGGTATTTTGTCGTAGAGCGTGCCAGACTGAGTATATACTAAGTCTAAATATTGAGCACGAGCAATGACTTGCTCCTCTGTTACGACTCCCCCCTTGGCCACATCTTCCGTTATAGCTGGAAGTAATGACTTTATAAACCATTCGGCTAATAGCTGATCAGGAACGTATGTTTTCACCATCCTTCGACGGCGACGCCACTCATGTATATGATCAGATATGTGAGTAGCTGTCGTCTGTTTGAAGTTGGTCAGTATCTCGGTTCCTGTTTCATACCTGATAGGTAATTGAAAATGGGTTAAGAAAGTCGTGGCTAAGGAGCTGAAATTGTCGAAAGAGGCTCTTGGCAATTCTATATACCATTTGGCCGCCGGACCTGTCAATGTCCTCTGGAAGAGGCAAAGTCTTATCGAATCATCGTTCAGAGTGTTCGATGAACACCATAGATGAAAAGTCATGACGTGATTCGACGGGTCTTCACCTGGATTTCCATTGAATTTAGGAATGTCCGAGGGAAGTTTGTGAGGAATCGCTGGCCACCAAGGGGCATAAGCAATCGGATCGTTCGTCAACCGATGTAAATCGGGTAACTCTAGAGTTGCCACGAATGGCAGCTGTTGAGTCAGGTTAGGCGAAGCGTACCCAGGATACGATGGGATCGCTTGAGCAGTTGTTCTTTGCATACCGGCATAATGTATTTGATGCTGGTACGATTGATACGGTTGGTGGACCACCCCACTGTAAAGTGGTTGGTTTTGACCGTATTGTAGGTACGGTTGTCCATTGTTCGCAAAAATCTGTTGCTCGGTACCTTGGTACACTTGCTGGAACTGCGGTTGTTGATACTGCACCAACCACGGTTGTGATACCATTGGTTGTTGTGCGATGCTTACCACTGGGCCAAGATGAGGGGTAAGGGTACCCGTTTGTGCTTGTGTCGCCCCGCCAGTCGGCGATTGTGGTTGGGTTGTAGGGTCAAAGGGTTGTTGCATTACAACCTGAGAAAACTGAGGTTGACATGCAACAGGTATCGTTTGAACTTGCGACACAGTCACAATTGCTGGTGTCGTCGGGATGTTTGTCACAGGCATCTGTTGTTGCATAGAATACACAACTCTTGGTTGCTGCAGTAGCATAGGTATCCAACCACTTCTAGTTATTCTAGTATAACCTAAATATGCTTGTGAACTCCCGTATGGGTAACCTCCCGGAGGGGGTAATGAAAAAGCATATTGCCCCCCATACGATGGTGGTCCGGAACCGAGAGGATTTATTACACCTCGAGGACCGAATTGCCCAAACTGATTTCCGAAAGGATCAATCTGTTGAGTTCCAACATAGGAGTTACTGGGTATTATCCCGGGAGAACAAACAGGAACAGACCATACTGTCGTCATGGCCCCCGAAGGGACCCCCTCCGGCTGTTGAGAGCTAGGGACAGATGGTACGCCGGCGAACATTGTCGAAATGACTGCAGGGAGTTCTGCTGTCGTTGTGTCATTTGGCACAGTCCTAGATGTTGACGGTTGTTCAGACATTTTGAGTCTATCCAGTAGATTGCCTAGTGATTCTTCAGGAACTTCTCTGGGTGATAGGCTAGCTTCTGATGCAGTAGGAAGTAGAGTGATCCCTACTCCAAAATGTGTTGGAGTAGTTGCTTGCGGATCTTCTACAATTTCTTCTATTGCGATTAGACCGGGTGGAAGAGGAAGACCGTCAGGTCCATAGAATATTTCTGGTGCCGAAGAAGGGGTTGTTTCGACAGCGACAGTTGTTTGAGGAGCAAGACTCTCTGAATCGATCACTGATGGAACCGATTTAGTAACACAAGTATTTGCTCTCAGACTAGGATCAGTGTTACTGTCCCTCTCGGGCTGTTGAACTTCTTCAATAGGGGCAGGGTTCCCAGAAATGTTTGGAGTAACCGGAACCTCAGATGTCGTCGGAACACTTGTTCTAACTTTGACAGGAGATTTGGAACCAGTTGAACGAGATCGCTTCGCCCGGGTTGTTTTCGATTCCGGGGACAAAGATGGTTGACTCGTACGCCTCCGCGAACGACGGTTCATCGATTGACTTTCTTCCACGGTTGCGGATTACTTGATCAACCAACAATGCACAGGGTAAATGTGTTTTCGAATTGAATTAATTTTAGACGCTTTTTAAGACACAACTTGCTTTTTCATGTTTTAAGAGTCGAGAAAAAGCTAAAGATGACTCTAGTCTCCTTCGATGTATTAACGAGCCCGAAGTGACAAATGCTCGGATGGACTTTTTTAGTTATAGAGTTTGAAAAAGGCCAAAAGAAACTACTCTGGAGTTCTAGGCAGAGGGTGTGCCAAACCTTTCGCGAAACCACAGAATACGTTTTACGGTACGAGTGGTCGATCTTTGTGAATGCTGTGTTCACTGCATCGCGATCAGTAGGGCGGCCGACACGGCTTCCTATGGATAAATGCTTTGTTCCTATAGGGGTCCCCCAATATACGCGACGGTACGCAGGGGCACAAGTCCGTATTAGTGCTATCGTCCCTCAGGAGGAATCACCCACCTTCGTAGAGATCGACAGTCACTATGTTTAACGACGCCGGTTCACGTCTCTACCTAGACCTCTACTGTGTTCCGTTATGTTTCAAAGCGTTGTTAGATAAATTCAGTTCTTTTTAGGTTGATCTTGCTTAGCAGTTTGCCTTTATGGATCACCACGTGATGTATGATACAACTCCTAAATGCAGTCTAAGAATGATAAGAAAGCTTTTTCAATTCTTTCAACTTATGAAAATCTTAACTACTGAAGGAAAAGAAAGACATCATCTTTTCAAACAGATCATAGAGCACACACTGATGCACCTTTCCTAAATCGACATGCAAACTGTCAAAATGCACATGCACAATGCAAGTATTTCTTTTCTTCTTCCTTAATGTTGATGTATTACAAAAAGAAAGCTGTTGTATAATTTCGAATTCAATTTCAAGCGAAAGTAAACAAGCTTTTGTCCAATAATCAAAAGAACACCTTAAGATTCACTCGTTTCAACACAAGAAATACTGAAATTCGAACCATATAACGAAAGCAAATGCTCAAGCAGCTATGAACAACAATAAACTAGCTCTTAGAATCACAACGACACTTTCTCATAGGTCTGGATCCAAGAGGTCATAGCAAGACTAGTTCACTTTCGCTACGGGAAACTGTGAATGAAAGCAAGAAATACAATAAGAACAATCACGGTTTCTTCATACAACTGAGGCGGAATGAAGGCAAAGAAAAGTAGTTCCAGCTGGGTATACAGGTTGACAAGAGGCTGCAAAAACAATACTGAAAACTGGGCAACAGACAGTGGGGAATCCCAGTTGCACAAGGCAAAACTGGATCAGCGCAGGTGCTACACTGTCAATCTGACATGCAGCGCAGGTAGCCCCTTCGGGACCTGCGTTGCAGCGCAGGTATCCTTTGCTGCAGCTGCACTGAAGAGACAACTCTCGTCTCTCTCAGATTCCGGGTCACAGTTTGCTCAAAAATCAATGGTTTTTGGCCAAATCAGAGGCTATCAGTCAAGTATACACTAGAGGATGATTAAAGGAAGATGAACACTATCACAAAGAGCTAAAAAGAGTCCTTGTGGATCAGCTCTTCAAATCATAAACACGCCCAGCACTGGGCTAGAGTAGCTGCCCTCTACTTTGCATTCGAGGGACTCGAATGCAGTTCGATTCGGTACTCCCTTTGTTTAAGAAATGAATAGCAAGAAACACAAGCTACCAACAAGACACGATACCTAGTGGAGTCACCAGTCTGTTGTGGGGGAAAGTATCCAACTCGGAATGACCCTAACCCACTCTAAGGGTGACAGTTCCTTAGCAACAGCTGAAGCAAAGCTATCTAAAGTTACTTCTTTATGACATGCAAGAGATAAAAGGAAGAGATCCACTTACCGATGTCTTGCGCAAATGGTCGATCCAATCTCCTCTATTTGCCGCTTGCTCCCAGCTCCAAGTATTTTCACGGGCCCAGCTACACGAGATCCTGCAAATAAGACAAGAAAAGGAAACTACAAGAAGCGTGCATTCATAATCGATTCAAGGATTAGCATAAATCAAATACGCAAGTAAGACAATACATCATTGAAACACATGCGAATAGAAGAACCTCAAATGCTTTATTAATATAAGGAAGTAAGGTTCAGGCGGTGATACAACCATAAGAGGTCCAATCCAGCATCACCTTCCCGACGGAGAGAAATCTCTTCTTCACCTCCCTCAAGCAATCACCCAATACTCTCAACTGTAAACCAACAGCAATTCTTTGCACCAAATTCCGGCCTCCAGATCCCATGGGATGAGATCCTTATATAGAGTTTTGGAGTGAAGATAAGTCAGCTGTATGTGTGACTTGTTGTCCTCTTCAACCCCAGTTGTTCTTCAGTCCTCGAGTCCACTCGGAGTTTCTACCTTCCACTTGGAGTTTTAGAACCTCTTTACTCATCATTAGGCGAATCTTCTGATCCAAGTGTCATTTTGGAAGCTTCCTGGGCACTGGCACATTGAGAAAAGATTCCTCCACATGTCAAAGAACGCCCAGCGCAGGTAGCCTTTGTTGCACTTGCTATGCAGCGCAGGTACACCATAGAGCTTTTGACATTCAGCGCAGATGCTTAGTGGAGCAACTGCTTTGATCCAAAATTGACCTGTTTTTGAGTGTTTTTCAGTGGAGAACTAATTTGCAGTGCTGTGGTTTGCTGACCTTGTTCTTCTAGGGGTAAGAACAACATGTTTAGGGACTTTGGATCCCTCAGATTATTGACATTTCATGCTCTATGCTGTAAGGCACAAAAATGTCTATAACAACTTGCATCCTTATTAATGAGGCCATGGAGGTGATCAACCGCCTAACAGATCCTGACACTGCTAAGTTAGTTGAGATCTCTCTCACTTCTACCTTTTTCTGTTTTGAGGGAGTGTTCTTCGAGAAAACCTGTGGGGTTTCCATGGGCTCACCCCTTTCCCCTGTCGTTGCTAACCTTTTTATGGAAGATTTTGAGTCCAAGGCTCTAAACTCTTCCCGACTCTTGCCAAAGCTTTGGAAAGGATATGTGGATGACACCAATGTTATCTGGTCTCACGACCAAGAAGAATTAGATCTCTTCTTCGATCATCTCAACAATCAATCCTCAGCCATTAAGTTCACTAAGGAGCAGGAAGTTGATGGTTGCCTTCCGTTCCTCGATATTCTTTTTTCTAAGAATAGTGATGGTTCCCTCACCCACCAAGTTTTTAAGAAGAAAATGCATACAGAGTACTATCTTCATGCCAGTTCCCACCATTTCCCAGCTCAAAATATGGGTATTCTCAATACCCTCGCTACTCGGGCCCTAAGGATCTCGGATAAGAAGAGTTTTGAGAAAGAAAAATCCCATCTCCTTGATGTCTTTGTTGAGAATGGTTATAGTAGATACATGGGTCAGAAGGCTTTCCTTAAAGCTACCAAGAATTCTCTGACTAAAAGGGAGCAGAAGGAATGAGTTCCAGGTGTCCATCTTCCGTATGTTTAAGGGACTACTGATAAGATTGGAAGGATTCTCAGGATGCATAGTGTCCCTGTGACCTTTAGGCCCCTGAACACCATTCGTATGTCCCTCAGACCAGTGAAGGATCCTATCGACCCTAAAGATATGAAAGGTGTCTATATGATCCCCTGTTCCTGTGGGACCCCCTATATTGGGGAGACTCGTCGCTCCATTAATCAAAGGATAAGTGAGCATGCATCGGACCTTAAGCATAGGTGAACTAAGTCTTGCGCTTTAGCTGAGCATGCTGAGAAAACCAATCATCATGTTTGTATTGAGGAGGCTAGTGTTATTGCTAAGGTTTCACACTTCCATCATTGGAGATTTAGTGAAGCGCTTGAGATTGAAAAGAGGCCGAGCAATCTCAATAGAGAAGATGGCTGGAAAATCAGTAGGTGTTGGGTCCCAACACTCTCTTCCTAGTCATTTTTTCTGCCCCCTTCCTCCTTTCTTTTTCTTTTTTTTTAAGTATATTCCATCTACTTTCTTAATTAATTTATTATTATTATTATAACCTTCTGCTTTCTTAACCAATTTTTATTTATTTATTTTTATTAGATATTATTTATTTATTTATGTATTTATTTATTTATTTTAAGTTAACTTAATGTTAGTTTCTCAATTTTATTTATTCTTATCTATTTTTTATTTATTTATTTGTTTCTTTATTTTTTTAAGTTGACTTATTTTATTTTTCTCGTTATTTTTATTTTTATTTTTATTATTATTTATTTTATTTATTTATTTATTTTATTTTATTTTTTACATTTTATTTATTTATTTAATTATTTATTTTCTAACCAACTTGTATATACATATAATTTATTCATATAGGAAAGGTCCTTTATATAAATAATTTCCATTTAAATACTAATTAACTTATAATTTTTAATTATTTATTAATACCTTTTTAGCTAACTATTATCTCTAATTTAGCTTATTTTTATATTTATATATTTTATATATTAAGGGATTGATCACCTAATATAACTTATTTCCCTTAAACTATTAAAAAAGTTTTGATCCTGGTCTAATAGTCAAAATTAGTTGTTGGTCAAGTTAACATGCTAAGTTGGATCTATTTCTTCAACTTTTCCTCAAGATGAACCACACTGGTTGGTTCGAAACGCGTCGACAAATGGGTGATCTTCGCCGAAAAATCTTCTATAAACTTGATATGGATCACAAAAGCCTCGACTCTATAATTTTGAACTCACAAAAGCCTCGACTCTATAATTTTGAACTCTTTTGACATATTTTGAGAAAATTCATGGCTCATCTCGTCATCATTGCTAGCGAAAATCAAATCATCAACATATATAAGAGAAACTAGTAGTTTATCCTTGTCCATATTCATGTAGAGATTACTTCCTCACACCCCCTTTATGAAGCCTTGTTATGGGTACGAAGCTTTAGGAGCTTGTTTCAACCCATATAATGGCTTTTTCAACTTACATACAAAGTCTTTTCCTTCTACTAGGTGAAACCCTTCTCACTGCTCCATGTCGACTTCTTCCTTGAGTTTCCCATTCAAAAACGGTGATTTTACATCCATTTGATAGACTTCGAATCCTTTCGAGCAAGAAAATGCCAAAATCATCCTATAGCCTCCATATGAGCTACCAGAGAAAATTTTTCTTCAAAGTCGATTCCTTCAATTTGTGAATAACCTTCACAAACAAGCCTTGCCTTATTTCTGATGATTTGTCCATCTTCATTCATTTTTTTTTGAACAACCCACTTGGTTCCAATTATATTTTTATCTTTTTAGTGAGGTACCAACTCCCATGTCTCATTATTCTTGATTTGATATGTTTGGTGTTCCATGGCTTCTATCATAATTAAGAGAGAAACATCTTCTTTCCTTGGTGTACTTGTCATCCTTCTTCGGATTTGTATTCCCTCATATACATTGCTGATAATCCACTCTTTCGGATGAAGTTTTTGGAGTTTCACTTTTGAAGGAGTTTGATGTAGTTACTTTTTATTTTCTTGATCTTTTTCCTCTTTTCTTGGATCTTCTTCTTCGAATTGTTCAAGGGTATAATCTTCTTCATGGGCTTCAATTTCTTTTTCTTGAAGAAATTCCTCAATTTTTACATCAATGATTCCTACTAATTTTTGTAGTCGATTATTATAGAATTTGTAAGCTTTTCTTATTGTGGAATACCCAACCAGTATTCATCATTGACCCGAGAATCAAATTTTCTTGGTGAGTCATAATTGATCTTCACAAAACATTTGCTTCAAAATATTCTAAAGTACTTTACTGAAGGAGGTCTCCCTTTCCATAGTTTATATGGTGTCTTGTCATTATTTGGTCTTAGTTTAGTTAGATTCAAGGTATAAACTGTTGTCGCGACTGCTTCTTTCCATAATTTGGGCTGCAAATCAGCTGCTAGGAGCATTGTTCTTTCCATCTCTTGTACATTTCAGTTCCTTCTTTCTACTACTCCATTTTGTTTGGGAGTTCTGGCAACAAAGAGCTCTCTTGAATCCATGCACTTTACAAAATTGATCAAATTATTTTGAAGTAAATTCTCCTCCTCTATATGTTCTAAGTCATTTAATATTTGATTCTTTATCATTTTCTAATAGAGCTTTAAAATCTTTGAAACATTCAAGAGCTTCAAATTTGAATTTTATAAAGTATACGCACATCATTCTAGTATAGTCATCGAAAAAGAAAGTAAAATACCTTTCGCCTTGTAGAGCTAGAGTTCTAGTTGGTCCACATAAATATGCATGTATGATCTCCAAAGGTTTTGATGTTGAGAACTCCTTAGTTTTTAAGCAGGTTCTATTTTTCTTTCCATTTTGACATGGACCACAAAACTTGACCTCGCTTGATAATTTTTAGATGCCCCAATCGTTTGTTTCATAACCAACTTTCATCTGATTGACTTACATGGCATTTGTATTCTTGATTTTTTCTCGGAAACTATACATTATCTCATTTTCTTACTCTTTTTGATACAAGTTCACTTGAGGAGGATTTTCTTATCTCATAGTCTTCGGTACTTCAATCATGGCATTTGTATTCTTGATTTTTTCTCGGAAACTATACATTATCTCATTTTCTTACTCTTTTTGATACAAGTTCACTTGAGGAGGATTTTCTTATCTCATAGTCTTCGGTACTAAAGATAACCTTGTGTCCTTAGTTGCAAAGTTGGCTCACACTCAAAAGATTGTGTTTGAGGCCTTCCACAAGTAGTGCATTTTGGTTCTGACTGTTGATGAGATGTGTGAGCCAAGATTGATATAACCAGCCTTAGGAACATAAGTATAAATCGCAATCAAGGTGGATCATATACCAAGAGTGTGGTTTGAGGGGGGAGAAGAAGCATTAGCTTCAAATACCATTCAAACCAATATGGGCAACCTTTATTATAAGATGCTAGTTATACATGTATTTACACTAAGGATTTTTTTAATCATGCACCATGTATAGTATTACAATGTTATTTCTTATGTGTAATATGTTTTTTGGAAGGTGCTTATGTGACATAATTATATTTTTGTTTAAAAAGGTGCTTTAATTTTAAATTGTGTTTTTATTAATAAAATTATGAAAAAGAAATTAGACATAGATTTCATTGAAATATATCATGTATAAATAATAATTATAAATCAAGATCCATTTTACAATATAAGTTAAAACAATAATTTCATTACTATATTTAAATTTAATTAATACACATAAAAAATTTAATACTTATAATATAAGAAGATTTTTAACTACAAATATTCACCCTATTTTATATGATTAACTTCTAAATAGGCTTTGCGACAATATGATGAAATAAAATTACATAAAAATAAAAATGAAATAAGGTATAAAATACAAAATTAATAAATATTTATAATTGGACACAAAATAGAAGAGATGGTAATGTGGTGTGCTACTAAGTCATAGACTGTGTGATGAGAATATCATCAGTTCTAAACTCCATAAGAAAAAATCTATAGCCCACACATGGTAGCTCCAGTTAAGATGGATCTAGGTTTGAGAAAATATATATAATAGATGAAATTACTTTTTTGATAGTGTTAAATCCATTATACATTTGAACAACTATAAAATCATAGTAAAATTGAGCTAAAAAGACTTTAAACATTTGCTATTAATTTTTAGTAAATCTCTCAAAATCTGTGTAAGAAGCCGTTTATTGTACAGTGTTGCGTTGCCGCTCAAGGGAAGAGATAAATCCCTCTTCTTTCAATATCCACGATAGGGAAAGTGCAGGAATAGAAATGTAGATATTTCAAATATGTCAGATTTTCCACGATATAATTATATTCCGAGATTTTGTTGAGTTGAATCGACCAACTTTTTCCAGATAGCCAAATTTCTAGATTTGTAAAATTCTAATTTGATAGGAGTGGTAAATAATTCAGATCTGTCGAAATCTTCTATAGAATCCAAATTCTAATATTTCAAGATTTGGTTTGGTTGAATCAATCAATTTTGTTAGATTACCTAAATTCTATATCGGTAAAAATTCTAACTTTTTCTGTCACCGCATTCGAGCTGCAATAAGAATTTATTAGCCGATTATATGTATAAGTGCGCTTAGCGTAAACATTTCTTTTAAATCTAGATTTATCAAAAATCTAGATCGGTATAATCTTACGTTCTGTCACAGCATCCGAGAAAAAAATAAAAAAATCATTACTCGGGTAATGGATTTTGCTTGTTTCTAGGATGTGGTGACAGAATTTTGGTGGTTGCACAGATTTCCCGGTCTAAATTTTTGATAAATCTAAAACATATGTTCACGCTGAGCAGTTACACATCTAATCGCGCAATACATTTTTATTGTTGATCGGGTGCAGGGACAGAAGACGTCAGGATTTTACCAATCTAAAATTTCGATAATCTAACAAAATAGGTTGCCACAATCTTGAAATATTAGAATTTAGATTCTAAAGAAAATCTTGACATATCTGAAACATTTACCACTCCTGTTGAATTAGAAATTTACCGATCTAGAACTTTGTGAATCTAAAAAAAATGTTGGCCGATTCAACTGAACAAAATCGAGAAGCATAAGTCTATTGTGCCTGCTTACTGCTGCCCTTTCCCTAGCACAGTTCTTGAAAGGATCACGTGAGTTGAGGTATAGTTCTCTTCTCTCGAGCTGCAACGCAACGATGTACAATAAATGGCTTCTTACACAGGTCGATCAAGGGCTTGTCTTGTAGCAGATCCCGTCACCGAGGCTAACACGCCCCTTCGTGTGGAGAAGTTACAGAGCTTAGAGTTGAAAATATCACCACACAGACCGCAATTGGCACTTTGGATTAATACCTTCGAAATGGTGCTTTGCATTCTCCTTTTTATAGATTTAATATGTCCATTATTTTTAGTCCATTTGGTCGGATACATGGAATGGCCGAAGTCCCCACGGGAAAGTGTTTTTTAATGAGGATTCCGTTTCTAATTAATAGTGGGTTTGTTTAGGTTCGAATATATTAATATGGGGTTTGTTCCGGTTGGAAATTCGGTTACCTTAGTTTTTTTTCAAGGTTGGGTTAGAGTTATATGAGAGGGAAGAAGTGGTAGATGATGTGTAGTGGGATGCTTATCACTAAGGTTTGTTGGGTATGTTGTATTGAGGAGTCACTATATTAGCCCATGGTATTTTAGTGAAGCCTATTTACAAGTTAATAATATTTATGGTAAAGTGGTCACAAATACACATTGTTAAAAATATCGTTATATTGTAAGGTTATTGTAAGTATTAAAATTTTTCACGTGATAATTAATTAAATTTAAATATGGTTACACAATCATTATTTTCATTTATAAGGTAAAGTGGATCTTAACTTATTGTTAAAATTGGAAGAAACCAAATATAACTTAGAGCTCTCACGAGCAAGTCGCACTTCGAGACTACCTCGTGGAGAACGCTCTGCATTGATCATTATTCATCAAGAATATATAGGTTTACATGAGAATAGGAGAGTTAGAACTAACACCTAGAGAATAGGAACTCATTCCTAAACTAGGGCACACACATAATAGATTCTCTCCAATAATACATATTCCTCCATTGATTTCAACACTCCCCCTTAATGGAGAAAGGGTTCACTAGTACTCCTAACATCTCCCTAAATAGTTAAAATTTAATTCTTCTAAGGGGCTTAGTAATTTGTCACATTTGATAACTCTTTCTACTTTTTGTTCTTCTCCGGCTTCATGAAGAAGTCTCCTCAACCAAACTGCCTCACACAAACTTTCTACACACATTGCTTGATACTGTGCTTCTCCTAAAGACTAGGATACAATATTCTTCTTGTTGCTCCATGCAATGACCTCGGACCTAGTGATGAATGCATAACCTGTTATGGATCATCTGTCATCGAGATTTCCGGCCCAATCTGAATTTGAAAAACCTGTCAATCTAACATCAAACTAATTAATATATTTAATACCAAAGTCTAAGGTTTCTTGAATATACCTTAAGATGCCTTTCACTACCACCCAATGACTTTCAAGTGGCTTTGACATAAACTAGCTCAAAGCACTCACTCCAAAAGCTAAATCAGGTCTACTTGTAGGTAGATAAATCAAACTCCCAACTAGTTGTCTATATAGTGTTTCATCCAACTCCTTAGAAGCATCGACACTTAGAAGTTTGAAATTTTGATGTAAAGGAACTTAGGTAGCTCTGCACTGATCCATTCTAAACTTTTTCAATAAGCTCCTCCCATACTTTCCTTGAGACAGAAAGGTCTGGCCAAAATCCCTCACGACTTCAACACCCAAACAATAGTGTAACTCTCTGAGATGTAACCTGTGATATCTACAATTTTATTTCTTTAATGAGCTCATCAACACTTCATGTAATAATAAGATCATCTACATATAAAGAAATCAAAATAGTTATCCCCTTTTCATCAAAAACCATATACAGATTTGGGTTGTTCCTCCTCCTCTTATAACTATGGTGTAAGAAAAATGAATCAATTTTTTCATACCATGACCTAGGTGTCTGTTTCAAATCATATAATTCCTTTTTTAATTTTCACCCTAAATGCTTGTGCCCCTTTCTTATAAACCCTTCAAGTTGTTTTAAATAAACCTCTTCTTTCAATTCTCCATTTAAAAAAGTAGACTTCACATCTTGTTGGTGTAGACTCCAATGATGTTTTGTAGCTGAAGCTATCATCATTCTAATAGTGTTTAGCTTAGCTACCGAAGAAAAGGTTTCATCATAATGAATACCTTCTCTTTGCAAGTAACCTTTAGCTACCAACCTAGCTTCGTATTTGTCTACACTAACATCAGATTTAAATTTAGGTTTATATAACTACTTGCAACCTATAGGTTGTTTTCCTTCCGAAAATTCAACTAAATCCCGATATTTGTTTTTAGGTATTGACTCATATTCCTCTTCCATAACTGCCCTCCATTCATCATATTGACTTGCTTCTTTATAATTTGAGGGTTCAAAAACATTTAACATACTAGTTATAAGAGCATGATCCCTATATATTTCTGGCAATTGAGTTTTCCTACTTGATCTCCTTAGTGGTGGACTTTCCTCAAATATGTGTTGCTCATTATTTGGTGTGCTTGGCTTGCTAACTATACTTGCATCGCCTGATTCTTCCTTTTGTTTCTAACTTGTACCGAGTTCACATCTAAAAGCATTGGGAAGGAGGTTGCTAGTATAATTATTCCACCGCCAGCTTCTTTATGTTATGGTTTGCGTGTGCTTCTATAGTGTTTCATGCACCTCCTTAGAACCATCGTCATTCTGAAGCTTGAAATTTTGATGTAAAGGCACTGAGGTAGCTTGTTATGAAACCAGCTCACAAAAAGATAGAAAAGAGAGATCCATGCCTTAGAATTCAACCTCTTCAAGGGGTCAACCTCCTTTACATTACATAAATGAACAATTCTTGGATGATACAAATGGCAAAACCTACTTTCTATATATAGGAGTCTAGGGAGTGACACTATAATCCAGCCGACCTAACAATAATAATATAAAGCCACAAAAATAACGATAGAGGGATTCTATGGGGCACAGAAATAACAATATGGGGGTAGTAGGGGTACAACAATATAAATAAGGGGTATAACTACAATAGTAATGGGCTAATCACTAGTATTATAGGGACCCATCATGCCCCTCTCCTTCAAAAAAGTGTTGTCCTCAACGCTTGAGTAGTTCTGGATACTTCTGCATAAAATTCTCATTCTCCCATGTGGAATCTTCAGTGGATAAGTTCTTCCACTTGATAAGATACTCTGAAATTGATGGATTTCGTAGCTGTCGAGTTCTTGTTTCTGTGACTGCTTCCGGTTCCAATAATTTTGCTTTCCATTTTTCTTGCTAACCTGAATGTCTTCTCTAATGAATCAGGTTCCCAAAGGCGAACATCATGTTGGATATTATCCTTTAAAGACCCTATGATCACATCAATCCTATGCTCCTCTGGAATATCTTTTACCCTTATGTTCAATTTTTGGAACTCCTTAATGTGCTCCATTACTGAACCCTTTTGTTTGAGACTTATCAATTGGCTAAAAAAAGTGTTTCTTTTTGTATCTTCATAATGTGCTATCAATTCTTCCGTAAAAATTGCCCAAGTGATAAATTGTTTACGAGAGAAAAGCCATTGATACCATACAAACTGATTTGGTTCCAAATATACAGTTGCCATACGTACCTTTTGTGCATTTTGCACATTATTGAGATCGAAGAATTGCTCCATCTGTAATATCCATGTGGCGGGATCCTTGCCATCAAACTTCCTCATATCGATTTTTGTAATATGGTGATTCTTCGATCCAACATTAGCGTCTATGGAATCATGATTAACATTTCTTTTGTTCTCATCATGAGTTTCCTTTACTACCTTTTCACCATTAGTGACCCTTTCTTGTAGCAACTTCTACAATTCTTCCATGTCTGTCTTCATATCTATCTTCAAATCTGCCATGTCTCTCTTCAAATCTATATTTGAATCATCCATCTTAGCTTCCATGCCCTTTATCTTAGATTCCACGCCACTTATCTTAGCTTCTGTTAGCTTTTGTGAGCGTGACATTTGTTGCACTTGTTCTTGTAATTTTGATGTATCATGTAGCATTTCTTCCTCTTCTTCATGGGTCATGCTAGAGCTTTCAGGTTCCTTACTAGGTGTTTGCATTTTCTTTCCTCGGGGCATCAGTTACCGATAATAATGCTTTATTATGCCCTTTGAATTCCGTTAAACCAAGCTTACAAAAAAATTTAAAAACAAAACTACACACCTTTTTTTACTTTATAGAAGCCTGATATTGAATCTGATGTATCTCTGTAATTCCAGATCATCCAATTCTGAAATTTCTCCCTGTAGTATCCTTCTGTGTCCTCTTTCAAATGCCACAAGTCTGAGCCAAATTGGATTCTCCAAGGAAGAGTTATGTGAAATCTCCCACAGTGACTTGTTTTTAGACTGGTTCAGTAGAGCGGATTTGTACGACGTGCCACGAGCCACTGTTTCAACCTTTGAATCTGAAACACACACACAAGAAACTAAATTACGTCCTCTTTCTGTACCTTCTTTAGAAATTTCAATCTGATCCCCAGAGAGAAAGTTATGACGATTTTCCCCAGGTCACCTGTTTTGAATGTAATTCAGGAGTCTGCAAAAAGACCAACTTCCTCAGCTCATATCTCCGCAAATCATGCGCGAAAAGCTCTGAAATTCGGACCCAATGTTCAGCATGATCGCTTCTCAAATGGGTTTTTTTTTGCGACTTCTGAAACACCACAAAAAAAAAGTTATAGCAAAAATTCCACGATGACCTGTTTGGAGCAGCGAAACCCTAGAATCCAAAGCTCTGATACCAAATGTTATGAAACCAGCTCACAAAAAGATAGAAAAGAGAGATCCACGCCTTAGAATTCAGCCTCTTCGAGGGGGCAACCTCCTTTACATTACATAAAGGAACAATTCTTGGATGATACAAATGACAAAACCTCCTTTCTATATATAGGAGTCTAGGGAGTGACAATATAATCCAGCCGACCTAACAATAACAATATAAAGCCACAAAAATAACAATAGAGGGATTCTATGGAGCACATAAATAACAATATGGGGGTAGTAGGGGTACAACAATATAAATAAGGGGTATAAATACAATAGTAATGGGCTAATCACTAGTATTATAGGGACCCATCATAGCTTTGCACTGATCCATTCTAAACGTTTTCATTAAGCTCCTCACATACTTTCCTTGAGACAAAAAGGTCTAGCCAAAATCCCTCACGACTTCAACACCCAAACAATAGTGTAACTCTTTGAGGTCTAACCTGTGATATCAACAATTTTATTTCCTTAATGAGCTCATGAACACTTCGTGTAATAATAAGATCATTTACATATAAAGAAATCAAAACAATTAGCCCCTTTTCATCAAAAATCGTATACAGATTTGGGTCGTTCCTCCTCCTCTTATAACTATGGTGTAAGAAAAATGAATCAATTTTTTCATACCATGACCTAGTTGTCTGTTTCAAATCATATAATTCCTTTTTTAATTTTCACCCTAAATGCTTGTGCCCCTTTTTGATAAACCCTTCAAGTTGTTTTAAATAAACCTCTTCTTTCAATTCTCCATTTGAAAAAGTAGACTTCACATCTTGTTGGTGTAGACTCCAATGATGTTTTGTAGGTAAAGACATCATCATTCTAATAGTGTTTAGCTTAGCTACTGAAGAAAAGGTTTCATCATAATGAATACCATCTCTTTGCAAGTAACCTTTAGCTTGTGGTTGTCTACACTAACATCATATTTAAATTTAGGTTTGTATAACTTCTTGCAACCTATAGGTTGATTTCCTTCGGACAATTCAAATAAATCCCAATATTTGTTTTTAGGTATTGACTCATATTCCTCTTCCATAGCTGCCCTCCACTCATAATATTGACTTCTTTCTTTATAATTTGAGGGTTCAACAACATTTAACATACTATTTATAAGAGCAGGATCCCTATATCTTGTTGGCAATTGAGTTTTCCTACTTGATCTCCTTAGTGGTGGACTTTCCTCAAATATGTCTTGCTCATTCCTTGGTGTGCTTGGCTCGCTAATTGTACCTGCATCGCCTAATTCTTCCTTTTGTTGCTAACTTGTATCGAGTTCACAGCTAAAAGCATTAGGAAGGAGGTTGCTAGTATAATTATTCCACCGCCAGCTTCTTTATGTTCTGGTTTGCATGTGCTATATTTTGGGACATTTCTAGTGTGTTTTGTCTGGTCCAAGTCAATAGTTTTGGCCTTGGGGTGTTTGGACTAACATAATTGTATTAATTTATAATTTTTCAACCTTGCTGAAAATACTCATCGACACTTCCATTGTATTCTTAGTTTTCCTCATGAATGTGGTGGACTATATACCCTTGCACGTAGAGTTCCTATTGGTACCCAAGACCCTGACTCACCCATAGTTTTGGAGTTTATACCTGGTCCTTTTACTAATGATCTTATTTTTAATGAAGCCATGGTGGACGATTTTGTTGCTCCTTGCAATCCACCCTTGATCAATCCATTAGGACCTGAGATGGCTTAACCCTAACAATTATACACCTAATTATAATTTTTTACCTTTGTAAGTTGTCTAGCCTATGGAAAAGTCTGAGATCTCATTACCTGCTACATTTGTAGTACCAGCCGCCTAGTCATCATTTCCGACTCTTAGTGGGGCCATACCTACTCCTTTGTGTACACCTCACACTTCTTCTTGGGGCGTTCTTCCAGTCTCCTCTATAACTCCTATGAATTTCCCTCATGTTTCTATGGTTACTACATCTTCTATGGCAACCATCGTACCTCATCCTAGTCAGCTAGTAGGATCGGGAGTATTTTCACCTAACTTTGCTTAACCATTGATTCCTTTTCCTCAGTTAGGCATCGTTACTTCCATAAATATGTCTGGGGGATCATCAGTTTTTCCTAGTCAGCAAGTGGGCAACGTTGCTTCTAGCATATCACAAGCCTAGTATATTTCATTGTTTGGAGGGACACCACCGAACAATACCTTTCCTTGAGGGGCTAGTTTACCTGGAGGAAACCCTATTGCTAGTACTCTCACTCATACAGGTTATTCTCCTTATGTTTTCCTACTACTCAGGCTAGTCTGTCTTATCCTCTTGGTTACAACCCTATGAGAAGTCATGCTCTTGGGGGTCCTTTTCTCTCTAGGTGCATATAACGTGGAGGGTACAATCCTTACACCACTCATTTTGGCTTGAAATAGTCATATGTTAGGGAAAACCCATTCCGTAACATGCACACCATGCATAAAAATCCATATATGGGGGCACCGCAAGGTTGGTCAAGAGCTTCTCCTACCTATGATCCATTTAGCCAACTTCACAATCTGTCCTTATCTTCTCTTCATCCATATTGAAACAGGAACACAACAAATGACAGAGATAACCATAAACACATATATGCAGCAGAAATAATACTTCATTTCATTAATGTAAAATACTGAAATATGCTTACAAACAATAATGGAAATAAACTAGCTAGGGCGATGGTAGCTTATCTTTGAGAAGAGATGTGGTGACTACATGCCTTTGAACTGTTCTACAATGAGGCTTGAAGGCCTATTTATTGTTGAGAAACAATGGAAAACCCTTAACATTCCGAAATCTATCCCTAGAAGATGAAACGCCAAATTGTGGGCCCCGTTTGGGTAAATTGGTACATCAATTTCCCGGGGTCGTAACTTTGGCATACGATCTCTGTTTGACGCGTACTATAGCTTGTTAGAAAGATCTATCCGAGTACTACCACTTTGGGAGGAAACATCGGTCCATGGACCGATGTTGCCCTAGATTCCAAAAAAACCGTCGTTTAGGGCCTCAAAACGGCTCCGGAAGTTCAGGACTCGAAAAACTGCTAAAAATAGTAAACTGTGCTGCAATTTAGGAAACTGAAAAGACTGAAAGAGACAATTGTGGGGGTCCAAATGGGATAGGTGGGTGGCAACCAACATCCACCTGGATCATTCCTCCCCCCTTAAGAAGCAATGGTCCCCATTGTGTTGAGTTCCTCCATGAGATGAGGAAGCTTCTGCTGAGCTGGGTCTCTGGTGAGCTGTTCTGTAATCTCCGATGTGACCAGAAATGGTGGGAAGCATGGTCGATGATGGTCCACATTCAACACTCGGTGCAAGCGAAGAAATGGAGGAATGTTGTGCTTCAAAGCATTGTTTCCCGTATCCTTGGTACTGGTGTAAGGACCATGTCGGAGTCGCCTGAGTTTCTGATGGGTTCTGGTAAGGCGTTCTCTCTGCAGATGTAACCAAACTTTTTCGCCCACCTGAAACTTTTGTGGTACCCCTGTGGGTGAGGAGAAGTTGTTCTCGTGTCTTGTCATGACTGTATCCCTTTGCTGCTGCTGCTGCATGGAGGAACCCTTTACAGGGGTCATGGATGTAGCAACGATCTTCCCCTTACTTTGGGAGTGAACCAGACAGATAAATTTCCTGGTCTAAGAGATGAGCTTGCTGCGTTTCTTAGCAGTGATCAAAGATGTGGCAGTAGGTGGGGCTACCTCTGGTATCCTGTATAATGAATTATTTAAAGAAATAATGGCAGCACGAGGCCTTGACTCATACACGGCATGTCTCCTCCACAAGTATGGTTGGCCTAATAATACATCACAAACATCCAGAGGTGTAACATCACACAATACCTCGTCTGTGAAGGGCTTGATGCTGTAGGGAAGGCGAGACTGCTGGCGAACTTTGAGATCTCATCCTTCATGAAGCCACCCGATACTGTATGGCTATGGATGTGGTGTAGTCGGTAGGCCCAACAGCTTCACGACCTCTGCTAAAGTGAGGTTCTTCTGGCTGCCACTATCGACAATGAATTGTAGCGGCGAACCCTTCACCCACATCTGTGAGTGGAAAAGACACTCCCCTTCCTCTGGATTTTCGGGCTCATCTTTGTGGATCTTGGCAGTGGCAACAGTGGCGCTGGGATCCGCATCAATGATCTGCTTCCCTTTGCCATTCCCCTTGTCAGGTTCTGGCTCAGGGTCAGAACATGCATCTGATTCGGAAGCCTTCAACTCGGCCACCAGCGACTGCTTGGTCCGACACTCACTTGTGTTATGAGTGGGACTCTTGTGGAACTCACACCACTTTCCTGTGTCCTTCTTCGGCTTTGTGGTATTCTCCTTTTCTTGCGGCTTCGATAGGTTTTCTTGGGTCACCCCACCTTGGCTTTGTGCTTTGGGCTTCGGATTAGCAGATCCAAAGTCTCGCTTCTTCTGTTTGAACTTTTGTTCGATTTTGACAGCGTATCAGTATGCTGTGCCGAGTGAGGAGATGTTCAAGAGCACCATCTCTTCCTGGATGTATTTGTGCAGGCAGCCACGGTATTTGAGTATCAGATGCAGTTCAGAATCTTTGATACCCAACTGCATGCGAAGGGTATGAAAAATGTTTGTGAACTCTAGCACATCTTGGTCTCGTCCGTGCCGCAGTGTGGTCCATTTGATGTATTTTTCCTCATAGCTTCCGACAGGGTAGTACTGCTCCTTGATGGCATCCTAGAAGTCATTCCAGGTGGATGCGGCTGAAAATAGTGAGCCTGTACTTTCATCCTTCTGCTCGCAGTAGGTTTCCCACCAGTCCTTGATGTGGGGGGCTGCTTTGAGAAGAGCGAAAACAATCTTTTCCCGACTTGAAAATCCATGAACAAAAAAATACCCATCTAGCAGATTTAACCATTTATCTATGGCATCTGCGTCTATTTGACCCTCGAATATGGGGATTTCAAAATTAACTTGTACCTTGAAGGGTGTGGCATTTCCAGAGTCGCTGTTGGAAGTCGGTGTTGCCTCTGGGTAGTCGCTGAAGGATCTGCACAAAGCTATCCATCATCGCGTTCCTTTGCCGCTCGAGCGCTTCTTCGACCAAGATTTTGATAGGATCTCCTGCCCCCTCGTCTTTCTTCTCGTCCGCCATGGGAGGCCGTCGGGATTTGCGAGGCTGGTCTTGCAATGGTTCGACCAGTTCAAGTCCTAACTCCTTATATCCCGACCTCGTTGGGGACATGCAAAGAAAAATAGAGAAAAAGCAGATCGCTCTGATACCACTGATCCAGATTTAAACTAGAACGCAACAAATTACAGAGATAACCATAAACACATATATGCAGTGGAAATAATACTTCATTTCATTAATGTAAAATACTGAAATATGCTTACAAACAGTAATGGAAATAAACTAGCTAGGGCGATGGTAGGTTATCTCTGAGAAGAGATGTGGTGGCTACATGACTTTGAACTGTTTTACAATGAGGCTCGAAGGCCTATTTAAGGTTGAGAAACAATGGAAAACCCTTAACATTCAGAAATCTAACCCTAGAAGATGAAACGCCAAATTGTGGGCCCTGTTTGGGTAAATTGGTACATCAATTTCTCGGGGTCGTAACTTTGGCATACGATCTTCGTTTGACGCGTACGATAGATCGTTAGAAATATCTATCCAAGTAATACCACTTTTGGAGGAAACATCAGTCCATGGACACATGTTGCCCTAGATTCCCAAAAAAATGTCGTTTAGGGTCTCAAAACGGCTCCGGAAGTTCAAGACCCGAAAAACTGCTAAAAATAGTAAACTGTGCTGCACTTTAGGAAACTAAAAAGACTGAAAGATATAGTTGTGGGGGTCCAAATGGGATAGGTGGGTGGCCACTAACATCCACTTGGATCATCTCTTGATTTACCAGATTTAGAAAATTCTAATAATGATCCCTAAGAGATACACCACTATGGTTACTACCGACAATATCACGACTTGAGGGGATAGTCACAGGACAAATCCACACATAAGGGTAGGACATTTAACTACAAAAGCAACTAAGACCGAAACCCCCTTGAGAGTATCCTCCTAAGTGGTCCTTAAGTGCTACAACAAACTCTAATAACATCATTTCTATGCGTGCAAATTCCACTATATCACACCACCCAAAACTAAGAGAAATGGGTCATGTAACCCTAAATAGCCAAAGTGTGACCTTGTGCTTAACCCTTTTGTGAAGAGGGATTCTTAAACCGCACTAATGCAAGTAGATTTAACTCCCTACTGTAAGATGATATGTTTTTTTTGTAGTCTTGGAGCAGTTTACTTAGGCACCTATCTCCAAGACCCTAGCCTAAGACAATGATTCTTATTTACATAGTCGTGTTGCGGTGTGAAACTGAAATGGTGCAAATGACTATTTGTTAGTGAACCTCATACAAATATATAAAAATTATCATTTCATTTCGATGAATTCTAACTATAGGAGGGTAATACTTTTTCGATGGAACACATCAATGCCTATTGATGCACCTCTCAATAAATTCTAATATGAAAATTATCCCATTTTTTTTAGATTGATGACCCGGAAACGAACCGAAAAGGAAAATGAAAGTAACCAAGAAGACACCAAAGCGAAATTCCTAATAAAAAATGGAAAGTATTCTAAAACCATTAAATCTAGGAAAAAAATCCAAAACAAACAAATACACTTAGGGCATTCAAACTGAAAGCCAAGAATGAAAGAAGGAGGACAATGTCAATAGGGTAGGGTTGTATCATAATGGCTCAACAAAGGATAGTGTTATACCAAGGTCAAAAACTTACCCTAGAGGTAGGTAGGTCTAAACAAGATCAATTAAGTGATAAAAAATAAACAAAAACACACTCAAATGAACTTTTCTGGATGACAGTTGTGCAACCAATCACAACACCACCAATTTTGACAAAAACAAACAAGAGAAGAAAGGGATCACTTAGAAAGAAGTGAAAAAATCCAAACAAAGGAAAAATTCAAATAAAATCCTATATTGGTTGCTATTTTATCAAATAAACAAATATGAAAAATTGGATCCAAATATGGGGACAATATCCCCAACCAACACACACCAAACCTCAAAGAAAAACCTTAGAGTAGCACTAAATGAAGGATCCAACTCAAACCAACAAGAGTACACTAATATATGATATGTTTCATAGTTGAATGAAACAATAATAAATATATCTAATACATCAATCAATTTTTGAAGAAAAAACTGAAAAATCAAGCAAAAAAGATGAAATAAAAACCGCAAAATTGGGAAAAATAGACAAAAAATAGGTTGATTTTTCAATCAGCCATACCTTCCTCATACAGACTACATTTCAAGTGGTTTTTTCTTGGTTTGAGGTAAAATTTAAAGAATATTATAGATATTTAATTAGTTTTACTCATTTCTACCCAAAAATAATAGAAATGAATAGAAAAAATGGTTGCATGTGAGGGAGGAAGAAAAACCATTTGACCAATATTCAATTGGCCGTAACTCGTTGATACATAGTCTATTTCTAGTGATTCTTTTTTGCTTTCGGATAGAAATATGAAAGGAATCAATATATATATATATATATATATATATATATATATATATATATATATATATATATATATATATATATATATATGGTTATTTGTATCAAATTATGTACAAAAAAATATAAAATTTTGATAAAATATCCGTGGCCTATAATTCTCTCACAAGAAAAAAAAATTACATATAAGATTTGCTCAGATATGAAGCAAGTAAAACCAATGGAGATAAAAAATAATCCAAAAATTAATAAATAACTCAATGGGAGACCAAAAAATAACCAAATCCAAATCAAAAGAGAAGAGATCTAAATACAAAGAAGGAAAAATAAAAATGCTCTTATTGAAAGCACCAACTCTGTTGCATTTAATTACACAAGGAGTTATTGCTCTGTGATATCATGCCCAATTGAGATCACCATACCATAAAAGGAAATAAAAATAGAGATATAATAGTGTCCCAAACCAAATGATCAAACATACATCAGGTAGTGGGTTCTATATACCACAACGAAATATGTGTGCACCTGGTCTCTTCGTAGGTTCAGCAAGGATTTTGGGTCTGATGCAGATTCCCAAACTCCACTTGGGCGATTTAACTCACACACACTTCATATCGATCCCTACACACAACCACAAATAAACAGAGACAACAAGTAACCTTCCTTGGAATGTGGTTAGATCATAATATCATAGAAACAACTATAAAGCATGCTAAATACAAAATACAAATAGATACATGGAAGGAAGGTATCTTTCTATTAATCATATAAGTGAAAGTACATCAATATACCTTCAAAAAAAATATCCTCTCCTCCAACTTATAGTATGGTCTCCCCTCCCAATATAGTAGCGCTCTCTCGCTCTAGTTTGGATACTTCCTCTTACCTCCTTTCCTCTTGGTGATATTATAAAGGTTCATTCCATCATTTGGGAGAATGTATCTAGACACCTAGGGGGTTGAGAAGTTAGGAAACCTATACAATAATGTACTGTTAGCCAAATCATACACAAGTGGGTAAGGTTCATCTCCTTGGGAATGGAAAATCTAGAAACCTTTTTCATAATTATGAGATTTTTCTCAATTATCTCAATTATGAAATAGTTACTATCTCATAATTATAATATTTTGGAAAATGAATTATGTGAAATAACTCAATCATGTAATTCCACCTTTTTCTCATGGGATAAATCTCACATAAGTAAAATAAAAGTTCAAAAGGGATGCATTTTAGCCAAACAACTGACGTAAGTTGATATTGGGTTTCTCTCACTATAATGGAGTGGAAAATAATGTTATAACACTTTCTATGTGGAAATGTTGAAATGCTAAATAGATGAGCTACCAATCCGACTCTTCTTATGAGATATATTCAGATTGAGAATGTCTATGTATCATTTATGAATACCTCCCTAGTTAAGAGGAAGTGTTGAAAAATGTGTAACTAGGTTTGATCTTCATAAATATTAAATGTAATTTTTATTGTTGTATACTGTAAAATGAAAGAAAAAACTATTTTTTAAGCATGGATTTCATGCTCAATGTCTTTTATTGTCTAGGTCAACCACCCATTGAGTGCTTATAGGGTTTGTCCTAGGTCAAAAAGTCAAAAGAGTCATTGTCATATGTTGAAGTTCCCATCAGGCACATTGTATTTTATAAAAATAATTGTTTGTGCACATAAAAGTATCAAGATACCCTCCAACACCAAGTTGGCCTTCTAGTTAAGAAGTGAGCCTAATTTGAGGTATTTCATCCAACTTGGAAGCCTATATATAGGAGGTAACTCGACTTCTTAGAGACATAATTCATTTTATCATCAAGAAATCAAAGGAGAATAAGAAAGAGGTTAGCGATGGAAGAACAAGAACAGGGGTCAAGTGCTTGGGTAATTTCTCCCTCTCTCCCTTCATGCATGTGAAGGAAGGAAACTAGGGTTCCTATTGTTGGGTTGGGGTTTTGTTGTTGCAGGATTGAACTTGGAGAATATGTAGAAAGAAGGCTGAAGGAAGGCTCATTAGGTCATTCTAAATCCCTAGAAGAAGGATAATGTCAAGCGAAGGTCTCAAGAAGTACTGGAAGCCAGAAATAAGCTCACACATGTGGAAGCAATACTTGTTGGGAGGGCCAAAAAATTTGAAGCTACAATAGAGGTAAAAAATCTGTTGCTCAGGGCTGAAGTTGTGCTACTGGAATATATTTGAACGGGTTTGACTTGGATAAATGCAGTAAATCATAAAGAAGGTTGGAGTTGGTATTGGTCTATAGGTCTTGGAATTCGTCAATTCAACAATCTATAAGAAGAGATTTTTGGGTTTTCCTCTCAAGTGGAGAGGTTTTGGCCCTCGCTTGCAACCTATATCATGTGTTCTTGCGTATTGTTGCTATTCTTATTTTGGTATTTGTTTGATAATAATAATAAAACAATAATTCAAGAAAAATATAATATGTAATAAAAAGTTAAAAGACATCACATGTAGTTATCAAGATAAAGAAAAATCATACTAACTATTTCTCTCTAGGTTTCTCAACATTCCCACTCATGGATTTTTTCCCTAGTTTCTAGCCTAAATAATGGTGTCTCTATGAAGAATATTTTTCCTCTATTGTTATTTTTTATTCCATGACATTGTTGTTGTTATTTTTCTCTCTAAATAACTTCTATTAATGTTATGATTTTATGGGGTGACTACAATATGTAAATGATGAAAAGTTTGAAGATTGCAATTATCTACAACGAAGAACAATCCAGCCATAAAAATTAACATAGTATTAGAGTTCGGCTGAAGAAAATCGATTCATATCACATCATGAAGACACCTATGATGAAATTCATTATCAAATTATTGTGGAAGAGATCCAGACGGCTCACACGTAAAATAATGTTAGGGTTTGAGGGAAACAATTTGGAGAGATTTTCCTTTTGTACTATAAACTAGGGATTGGGACATGTTGTGCTTTTCAACAGCCCCCCGTTTGTTAGTTTAATAGATAATATTCCATTAATAAATGGGGACCCTTAATAAAAATCCTCCAAAAATAAATTTATGAAACTTAGGCACTTTCCTTTGAACTTTTGGAAATAAATCAGACATTGAGTCAAAACCCTTTGAAAGCAAGAAATTCTCACCTTTTCACATACCGCTCGATCAAGTGTGTCAAAAGCCTTATTAATGAACAAAACCCACAAATTTCGACCAAAAGGATCACCGCATTTAACTTACATATCACTGGACTTTTTATTCAAAAGATAAGACCTAAGGCATTTCCCATAAAATAAAACTCTTATCGTAATCGCATATTTGTGCTCACAAAGGAAAAAAACCCTCAAAGCATGTCAAAACATGTGAAATGGGATATTACGATAGGACAAGTCAACCTTACAACATCAAATCGAAATACTTAAAAAAAGTCTAAATCTTATGAACTTCGCGATCTTGCAAAGGCCCAGACTTGATAGAAGCTAGTGCTGTAAATTGAGAGTTAAGTCCGCCATATAGTGAAAAGCACTTTATAAGGTAATAGATCCATGAGACAACCTAAACTCTAAGTCAAAAATAACATACCACTTATCCCGCAACCCACATCCTGTAGAATACTAAAGAACTTTGAGAAAGCGCACAATAAAACACGCGATAATGCTTTTTACGATATTGTATCGCAATTGCAAAATAAACATTCTCACAAATTAAGTCCACCACCTTAAAATTTTTTCTTCTTATCTTGCAATGCGATACATTAATGAATAATAAAGGAAGAGATAAGGGACCATTAGTGGCTATTTAATATAGGTTAATGGCATTTATGTTAAAAACCAGCTTGATGTGATATGATATCTTTTCATCTACGTTTGATTAAAACTCCTTTCTTGTCATCCTTTTTGGTTATCTGTATCTGTGATTCTCATTATCATTCTTGCTTGTATTTGATAGCTTCTGCTTTGCTCCCTTTCAGGAAAAATCCACAGGGAGCATCATTAGAAACAATGGAGAAGAAGGGAGAGACAATTGTGTCTGAGAAATAAAAAATGGTCCCTCTTTTCTCCGATATTATGTGCTGCAGAGAAGGAGGAACAATGAAATGGGAGGCAATGTACAACTTGCTAGAATAGGAGCATCTTAGGGCACTAGTCCAAAGGCCACAACAGATGCTGAGGAGTCATATGATGCCTCCTATTTTGAAACGACATGTTCTTTCCTGCATTGCATAGCGGCACAACAAAAAATAATCCCATACACAAACATGGTCAAATGAGTAATTGATGAAGTAGACATCACAGACCGAACATTCAAGAATCACAGGTAGGAGGTCATAGGGTCTTATAGCCTACGACTAATGTACTAGTTACCTAAGTTGCAAAAGTGTTACAACAAAGAGTTCCTTGAGAAATTTTCCAAGGAAAATGAGGACCTGGTAGACATCACGCAGACCTCGACATCAAGCGAAGGCAAGCTCGAATGAGATAAAACAAGAATGTAATCTATGACATCCATTTCACCCCCTCATAGTTTCGTAGCAACAATGATATGTAGATTTTTCGGAAAACCTGATAGCACCAAGTTTTCCCTCGAATGGCTCCTGTTAATAGATGCAACAACGAATGCAACATTAATGAATCAGGCTCAAATTATATTAGAAAATTTGGCTAAGGCCATTATAGAAGATAGGAGAGAAATAAGTTCCTCCTTAAGGGTTTATCCCCCATTTTTCATGAGTTCTTTTGTAATGGATGAAATTTGTTTTAGTTCTAAATTTCCCAATATGGGATGGAAGTGGATTGTACAAGACCCGCTTCCCATCCATATGTACCATAATATTTTATGGGAATCTCAATTTCACCACCATTTTTATAAAATCTGTCAAGTATTTATGCTACCCATCCATACAGAAGTGTACAACAAAACCACCCCTAGGTTTTCTAAAGAGACCGAGGTAGATATCTTGCCAGTAGCCAGATGGTTTGGGGAAGATACCTCTACCTATATCAGAGTATTTGGGAGCATTGATTCACCCCATGTTCTCCCATATTATGTCCCAGATAAACTAATGACCAAATAAATAGCCTACCAAACAGCAGGGGAAGGCGGATTAAGCAAAGGACTGAAAGAGAAGAAGAAGTCCATTTGGCCTACATTTCCATTACAATGTGGTGCATTCGCACTACATGATTTTGGACATGCATAAAAAGAAGAAGAGATTATTAAATCTCTCAAATTGGCTACATTTTTGGGAAGGTAGTATGACCCAGACGACAATGTTAAAGATTTTACTACTATCGTAAAAGTAAAGCAGTTCACCCACGAAAAGGATGCCTTTAATGACCTCTTATTATAGCCGCTGCAACATATTCACAAGTGTTACATTTGGCATCAGTACATTTAACCCTAGATGATGTTAAGGCTTTCCATGTATATAGGGAAATTAGATTATTGAAGGTCCCATTGGACATATTGCAGATTGAACCAATAAGGGAGCCAACTCCCAGTGTAAGCTTGGAGGGCACCTCGAAAGTAAACTTTAAAGAAGAAACCCAAGAGATATCTACACATGAGTAAAAGCACTCAAAGAAGAAGTTTCAATATTGGGGAGGAAACACCAATAAACATTCTGAGAAGGATACACCTGGAACTATAGAAGAGATGGTCGAGCAAACCTCAACAAAGAACAAGAAGAACTTTCCTCTACATCAACTTAGTCAGGTAAAAGCCCAATTATTGATTTTGAAGAGGAATGGGAACAATTCAACAAAAATCTTCACACAGATTCAAAACCTAAGAAAACATTTGAGATATAGACTCCTAAGCAAACCCAACACAAGTAAAATTCAGAAATGACAGGGGAAAGAGATACAAGCACTCAAGACATTAAGATCATCCCTACCACTCCAACTGCAGGAATTATTTTGAGAATTGAGGAAATACCTCTACTATATTTATTTTATAGTCCTATTAACCACAAATATGTAGTTAAGAGACAAAAGAAGAAAACAAATTCGAACAATGTATGTATTACAATTCTAGAAAATGAAGCAATGGACATCATATGGAAGGACTCGCCCATGGACCCATATGAAAATCTCACAAAATTGTTTGAATTCGAAGGAGCCTATGACACAATAACTATTCACAAATAAATGGAGGTCCAAATGTTTCTCAAAGAAAAGGAACAAAGAATTATGCTATTAGAACATCAACTAGCTTAGGAAAAATCCAATCAATAAGAAGAATTACGAGTAGCCCATCTCCAAAAGGAATCCGAACTGATGAGAATACAACATTAGGCCAGCTGAAATAGATGCGTGGATACAAGATATGATAGATAAGTTGAAGGATAATCCACAAATCGATGAGTTCATGAAGGAGGCGCTCAGCCTTAATTCCCTACTAATGCAGCAGAAGGAAGTACTATGTGAGAAAATCTCGTAGATAGCTCGTTATTGGAAGACCGATGATAAGTTAACAAACCAAGTTGTTGACATGGGACTTGAGTATGACGAAATCCATAAAAATATTTCTAACTTTATAACCCGGAAAGAATGAGAGGATGGGAGAAAGGATGACTTGTTGAAGCTAGAGGAATCTCATAAAGACATCATGTTCACGGAAGCGGAAAGGGCAACAACAATAGCAACAAGAGTAACAAACAATATAAGAGAAGCCATCAACAAAAATCTTCATGGCACAAATCTTGTTACGGAATGCATACCAGGATTTCTTCCAAATGTCAAATAGTTATAGCAGCAGTGGAGATAGGCAATGCAAGAAAAGGGGGAGGCAATCAAACAGATAAAAAAGATGAATTGGGAAGCATACTGGCAGTTTTTAGTGAAACCACATAGCCAGTGGATGACCTTGAGGTGCTTAACAACCTCTACACAAAAGATGGTGCCAGCACTAACAAATGCCATATTTGTTGGGTAGTTAAAATCTGCAATCAGCCAACCGACTCAGCTCAAGCCAATGATTGATATTTGCGATCTTAGAGATCAAGTCCAAAGGAGTTAGTCATTTAATTTATTTTTATTTTTATTTTATTTTTGCATATTATGAGGAAGGTCATTTAGACCTCCTCAACTATTTTTTGTAATAATCTATTTTAAGACCAATAGTTTACTATTTAAACCCCTCTCATGCATTTAGAGAGAAATACATAAATTTTATCAGAAACACTTTCCAAAACATTGCATTCCTATACTTTTGAGGAGGTTTTGATGAAATGAATGGAACAAGATCTATTTTCTTCAAATATCTAGCATGCTTTACTGAAATGCACTTTTTTACTCTTAGAATGCATTGGATTAATTGAGATTGGGTCAATATTGCTAAAGAACATTAGCAAGACTTATCATAGATGGTACTTTTATCCTATGATTATGTTTTATTTATGTATCAAGCAATACTTCTTCCTTTAATCGTTTTATGTATGAAAGTCTAAATTACTGTTTAGCATTAATGCACTTTTGTATGATGTTAGCTCTAATTTTATTCTGAATACATGAATGATTTTATATGCGATATATTTCTATCAATCGTTTTGTCTAGCTATTTATCCAAAACGATTATGGTTAAACGATTTAACTTCTTCTTGCAGTTGAATGGTCTTTATTACAAATTTCTATATGAAATCATTGTAGATTGCATATTGTGTTTAATTCCCAAGTATATCTATAGTCAAATAGTGTTAAAGTAGTATATATGCATGTATTTATTAGATTAGATTAGATTACACTTAGCTTGATTATTTTTCTATTACATCATATATCACCCCACCAACATTATCAAAATATTTTCTGGGAAACTGGTGCCATTATCCCCAATTGAAGCCACTATGCCAAATGGAAAAGGAACTGCTAACCAAGGTCTGGACCGGGTGGTTTTCCCCCATGTTGTCACAATGATTTTAGAGGCTTCAACATTTTGGTGCTAGGAGGAGGTCCTAACTAAGAATAGAAAGAAGATTGAAATCAATAAGCCATTCTAAGAGTAAAAATCCCTCACCATCGCCTCCAACTTCTCAGTCACATTCTAAATCCCCAAATCCTAAGAGATAAGTTCAGGAATGCTTAGAATCAACTACTAAGGTCCCGAAGAAGTCAGATCAGTCTGCTTCTATTGAAACTCCTAAAGTGCAGTCTTTAATGCATAAACTACAAGGAATTTCAATATCTCAAGAAAAATCTGAGTTATCTCAAACTAGTGTTACTTATCAGTTTCCTTCCTCTCAAAGGTTAACTAGATCACAAAGCAAAAAAATTGAGATCCCCCATTTGAATTCCCTCTACCAAATAGAAGGAGAACTAAGAAAACACAGTCTAAATTCTATAGCGAGGTTCTCCCATCATCACATGAAACACCTTCATTCATTCCATCCACTTCATCACAAAATCAACCATCCAACTCACAACTCTAGATCGTGGTTTACAGTGGTACTGGAGAGCAGAGCTCCTCTACCCAATCACCTTCAACTACTGGAACATCTTCCTCTACACAGATACCCATTATGGCTAAAATACCATGGAAAAATCCAGGAGCTATTCAAATGGTAGAACCATTACATCCATTACTTGTGCATCCAATGAAATGGTTGTGAAATTTTAACCTTGATGATAGTCTACATGTTGAAGAACACAAACAATTTTATGTTTTCCATAAATTTGAATTTAGTGGTAGAAGAATATGAAGTTGTAATATTATTTTCTCATACTTTACAAGGATCAACAAGATTGTGGTATTTTTCATTACCATCTAGTTCCATTTATAGTTGGGATGCTTTTCAGGATCAGTTCTTAACTAAGTTTGGAGATGACCGATCAACAACTACTCTTATCAATGATCTTTCCCACTTAAAAGCTGAACCAAGAGATCTCATTAAAGACTTCCATTCATGTTTTAATAAGTTATTGAATAAAATCCCAATGACATCCAAGCCTAGAGATGAAGTCCAAAATGAATGGTACAGTTCTGCTCTTCCCTCAAACATAACTATTTTTGTCGATAGGGCTACCAAACCAACTTTGGTAAAAAATATGAACGGAGCCATAGCTTTAGAAAAACACATTTTATCTTTAGAAGAAAATAATGCATTAGGAGAACAGAAATCCAAGAAGGTAACTTTTAGGGACAAATCCAAGAAAAAAACACCTAAAGATTCTTTTGATCTTGAAGGTATATAGAAAGTCCTTAAAACTATGTCCAACGAAATGGTTGACATGAAGAAATAAGTAGCAGAGAATTCTTCAAAGAAAACTTAAAGACCTTACAAAAGAAAACCTTCCTCTAATCCAAAGCCTCGATGTACCATATCAAATGTTGAATCAGATATGGAGGGAGACGAAGTCTTAACGATTGAAGAACAAACTGATGATGAAGAAGTGGTTGAATTACAAGGAATTTGGGATTTCATTTTGTCTAATGAAGAAACACAAGAAGCATTACCTGTGACAACTAGGAGTAGAAGAACTGTTGATTTGCCACAAACAAATCCAAAATAAAAATCATCAACTCTAGTTCCCAAAGATAATGTAATAGGTAAGAAATCTACCTCCAAATCCACTCAAAACACTCATCCTCAATAAAATTCTTCACCTACAGCTAAAACCCTATTAGTCTCTGATAAACTGGAATACAACTTCATAGAAGATATGAAAAATACCAGTGCAAATATTACATTCCATGAGCTTCACAAGTTAAAACATCAATAGAAGCTATTTCTCAAAGATCTAAAAGTAGTCCCTACTTCTCCTCTTCCTGTTTTTGTTATCTCATAGGTTGCTCAAGAAATGGGAAGGCCTCCTAATACCTCATTAGATAAAATCAGCCCAACTGATATCACTCTGATAGGAGGAAGATCCAAATCCCATAATCCTCCATTTATTTTGATTTTTGAATTTTTCAATAAAATTCTACATAATTGTTTAGTCGATTCTGGAGCTTCATCCAACATTATAATAAGAATAGTTAGTGTGAAATTGAATGTGGAGCCCCAAAAATCTGTTGTTCACATTGTGCAGTTAAATCAATCTCAAGTCGAATTTATAGGGGAACTCAATCAAGTCACTATTCAACTCTCGTCAAACCCGAAAGTGTTTCAAGTCATTGACATCCTTGTGGCTGATATCCCAGAATTCTACAACCTAATCCTCAGTAGAGACTGGTCAAAAAAGCTTCATGGCTATTTCGCAACCGATTGGTCCCACATGTGGCTTCCATATAATGGTATGCCGAATCAAATAAGGTTTGACCGAGAGAAACATAAAAAACATATCATCAAAGAATTGGAGGGAGAAAATGAACCAATCGCTTACAACAATAATAACATTGGAAATTACTCAGTTGAATCATTTATAGAAAATTTTAATGCAAGTACTTCACCCTTCTTCAATAATTCTCTTACATCACAAGTTTAAAATTATTCTCAAATAGGTTCTTCTAAGTGTATAAATTTTGAAGATAATCATGTAGTTAAATATTTATTTTGGAAATTATATTTTGATGGATCTAGATCTAACAATGGAGCTGGAGCAAGATGCATATTAGTTAGCCCAGAAGGGGAAAAACCTATGTTAGCGTTCAGACTTGAATTTGAATGCACAAATAACACTGTCGAATATGAATCATCAGTTCAAGGGTGGTATAAAGCTATCGACCTTAATATCAAATATCTTCAAGTATTTGGAGATTCAAAAATTGTAATAAAGTAGGTGAGGAATACTATACACTGCCTCTCTGGACACTTGAAACAATATCAATCATTACTCCAAGATCTCACCTCTCATTTTACAACATTTAATATTTTCCCTATCCCAGGACTCCAAAATGCAAGTGCCGATATTTTGGTTGATGTTGCATCCAATCTCATTTGACCAGAATATCATATCCTTAATCACTTTTCGATTGAATTAATATTTAGGCCTTCTATTCCTCACAATATCACCAATTGGTGAGTCTTCAATAATGATCTAGATATCATAAGTTTTATAATATCTGAAGGCTCTTACAAGGACCAAATAATTGATGAAGATCAACATGAAAGCCAGGTTAAGAAAGAGATGACTGTAAATTCCTTGCCTAAATATGTGGTTAAGATTGAAGACTTATATTATCTTAAGGACAGGTTTAAGAAACCCACTAACTCAAAGCTTCAAAGTTCAACTTTGAGATTTGAATTATTTAATATTAGAGCTGGCCTTAAACCTTAGAGTATCAATCTAGGACTCAGTATTACGCTAGATGAAAGGTCAGCCTTCATTCAGTTGTTAAAGAAATACAAAAATGTTTTTTCATGGAATTATGAAGATCTCAAGACATATAATACCTCCATAATTCAACATGGCATTCCCATGATATCTGATGAAAAGATTGTACAACAAAAGTTGAGAAAGATTCATCTAAATTTAGAAAACTGGATCAAATCTGAATTGAATAAGCTTCTCAAAACCAAAATAATTTTTCATGTAAGGCATTCAAGGTTGGCTTCTAACCTTGTCCCAGTCAGGAAAGAGAATGGTGATATTTGAATATGTATAGACTTTTGCAATCTCAACAAAGCTTGTCAGAAGGAAAACTTCCCATTACCTCCTATGGAATAGATACCGCAATTAGTTGTGGGATCAGAAGTAATGTCTTTTCTGAATGGATTTTTAGGTTATAATCAAGTTCTAGTACATCTAGATGACCAGCGAAAGACTACATTTTGAACAAAATGGGGCACCTATGCCTATCAAAAGATGCCATTTGGATTATTCAACACTGGTCCAACATTCTAGAATGCCATGGACATACCTTTCAAAGGTTTGGTGAACAAATCAGTGGTAATTTATTTAGATGGCATAACTGTGTATTCCAAACAGTGCAATAATCCTTTAAAGGATTTAAAACAAATATTTGATCATTGTCAGATGTATGGAATTTCTCTCAATCCTAAGAAATATTTATTTTCTTTGAGTAAAGGAAAGCTCCTTGGATTTATCATATCCAAAGAAGGAATTCTTATTGATCTCGATAGAATGATAGAAATTTCTGAAATTCCTTTACCTCATAACAAAAAATCCATGCAATATTTCCTAGGTCACATAAATTTTGTCAAAATATTTGTCCCTAACTTTTCATGAATTGTTTTACCACTCCATTCAATGATTAAGAAAAAAAATTATTTTTACATTGGGACATACCGAGCATGAAGCTTTTAATCTGATTAAACAAGCAATCATAAATGCTCCCTCTGTAGCAACTCCAATTTTTTCTAATCATTTCATTTTATATACTTTTGCTTCTGAGACATCACATGTGGTTATATTAACACACGTCAATGAAGACAAAATAGAAGCACCAATTTCCTTTTCTAACTCCAATATGCAGCGGGTTGAATTAAACTACTTAGATGATTTTTCTATTTTCAAATCAATTAATCATTTCGGACACTTTCTCCTCAAAACTCACACCATCATAGTAGTCCCATTCTCAGCAGTGAGAAATATATTAATGCAAAGATATGTAGGTGAGGAAAGAACAAATTGGGTAACGGCACTGCCAGAATATGACATTGAGGTCAGACCAACTAAAATTATTAAAGGTCATGGTTTTTGCAGAATATTAGTAGGAGAATCCAACTTACCAGCATTACAAGGTTTAGGTGCTGATATACAAGTATATGAGGTAAGCCTCAATGAAACTGAATCCAAATATGCTGATATTATATTTTATTTGAAAAATGGCAACTAAGTTTCAAAAGAAAAAGGGCTTTGAGGATAAAAACTAAGCAATATGAAATCATCAATGATGTGTTGTTTAGGAAAAATTATGATTTTGTTTTTCTTAGATGTCTTGAAAAGTCTAAGATAAAAAAGGTTTTGCAGGAACTCCATGATGGACCAGCTTGTGGACATTTTGGAGGAGACACAACAACACATAAAATCCTGCATGCTATCTATTATTGGCCAACCTTATTCATATATGCAAACGAATATGTAAGGAAATGTAAAATCTGTAAGACAAGTACTAGAATATAGAGGAAGCCCACATTGCCATTGCAGCTAGTTAACACAGAAAAACTATTTGAGCAATGGGAACTTGACATAATAGGTGAGATCATTCCTCACTCTTCAAAGAAGCATAAATATATCCTAACAACAACTGATTACTTCACAAAATGGGTGGAAGCAATTCCACTTAAAGTAGCCAATTCTAAAAACATCATTGAATTTATTGATAAATTTATTATTACTAGAGTTGGTCTACCATCTATCCTCATGTTTGACAATGCATATTATTTCAAAGGGAATGCTATGACAAAATTTTCTCTTAAAATAGTTTTAAACTTAAATATTCTACTAACTATTATCCTCAGGGAAATGGCTTGGCCGAATCAACAAACAAAAATATCATAAGAATCATCAAATGAATCGTTGATCAAAGTCAAAAAAACTGGCACAAAACTTTGACATTTCCTCTATGGGTAGATCAAATAACACAAAAGGCCTCAACAAGAACTTCTCCATTTAATTGGGTCTATGGAAAAGAGGTTTTCCTTCCCACAAATGTAACTATTTCCTCTCTATTCATGGTTATAAACTCCTTCCTCTTCTATGCAATTAATACAATCACAAATTCTTAAACTCGAAGAAGAAAGAGAAAAACCCAAAATCACACATGAACACCATTAATAGTTAGTCAAATCATCATTTTGATGTGAATTCTGTAAGTTCAAAACCCTTTCCTCTCTGAGACCAAGTGTTAAAGTGCGATAAAACACACGAGGAAAAAGGTAAGCATACCAAATTCTGAAGAATGTGGATTGACCCATATCAGATTGTAGAACAGATAGGTCCATCACCCTTTTTATTGCATGATCTATCAGGCAAAAAGGATTCTCTGCCTGTTAATGGGCAGATTCTAAAAAAATATTTTTCATAGAAGATAACCTCTTCTATTCCCTGTATATTACTATCTTTACCTTTTATAGGAAAATAAAAGTTAAATAACATTTACTTTTGGCTTTTACAACAAGAATCTCTTTTATATTTTCACTTTTCTCTTGTATTAGGGATTGTTAAGAAGAAGATTTTCACATTTGAAACATAAGCTAAGCTATATTACTCTAAATTATGCTTGTTTTCTACTAGAATGAATTGTCCTTTGCTAAAACTCAACTTTGTAAAGAAACCTTTGTTATACCATCAGTCAAGAAAAGTATTTATAACAAAGCAAAGACTTTGTACAGAAAAACATCTTTAACTCTAAAATTGTCATCTAGAAACTCTTAAGGAGTCAATGATTCTCCCCATCTAGTAAGTTTTTCTCTTTTTAGAGTGTAATTCTAAAATATGCTTAAACTTAAAGGATAATAGTTCTCATCAAGAGCCGACTTATCATGATCATAGGTAAGTAACAAGATGACATTACCAATATTGGACATAAAAACATGCTAATGGCTTAAGATTATGTTAATTAAAAGACAAGGGGTCTCATCATGAGTCAGCTTGTTCAATTAAGTTACAACCAGTGAATGGCATTGTCAATTTTGGCCACCAAACCAAGAGAAATACCTTAAAGGAGAAAAAGTGAAATTTTTAACAAAAATGAATTGGTTAGAAAAAAAAGAAAAGAAAAAGGAGTAAGTATATGAATCTAAATTTATCTCTAAAAAATGCACTCTTATCTCGATGGGATACATAATCATTGTTGGTTAAAAGGTAACGCTGTCGAGCCTATGGACACCTGCTAGAAACAGAGTCTCTACCTATGAAAATAGAGTACATCTAAAAGCTAATTTTTAATAACCCCCTTCTTTTATCTTTAAAACCAAGTAATGACTGGTGTAGACAAAGCAATTTTCATGTTGAAGAGGATAACCAAATGGTAGATAATTAGGTAGATTTTATTTTTATTATTCAAAGAAATGTTACTTATGTTATATTTCATGGGTTTCCTATTTTTCTGAACAATCTTTATTTTGGAAGTTTTAGAAATTTCAAAACACTATCAGAGATAACTAGTTCTTCCAACGAATCGCCAATTCTTATGCTATTCAACAACCCCCCATTTGTTAATTTAATAGCTAATATTCCATCAATAAATGGGGACCCTTAATATAAACACTCCAAAAATAAATTTAGGAAACTTAGGAACTTTCCTTTGAACTTTTGGGAATAAATGAGATATCGAGTCAAAACCCTTTGAAAGCTAGAAATTCTCGCCTTTTTGCATACCGCTGGATCAAGTGTGTCAAAAGCCTTATTAACGAACAAAACCCACAAATTGTGATCAAAAGGATCACCGCACTTAACATAGATATCATTGGAATTTTTATTTAAAATCTAAGACCTAAGGCATTTCACATAAAATAAAACTCTTATTGCAATTTCATATCGATGCTCACAAAGGACACAAACCCACAAAGAAGGTCAAAAAGTGCGAAATGAGATATAAAGATAGGACAAGTCAACCTTACCACATCACGTCAAAATACTTAAAAGTGGTCTAAATCTTATGAACTACGTGATCTTGCGAAATGTAATAGAAGCCCAGACCCGATAGAAGCCAATGCTATAAATTGAGAGTAAAGTCTGCCATATAGTGAAAAGTGCTTTATAACATAATATCTCCATGAGACAACCTACGCTTTATGTGAAAAATAATATAGCACTTATCTCGCACCCCACATCCTGTAGAATCCTAAAGAACTTTGAGAGAGCGCATAATAAAACATGCGATAATGCGATTTGCGATATTGTATTGCAATCACAAAATTGGAATTCTCGCAAATTAAGTCTGCCACCTTAAAAATTTCCTTCCCGTCTTGCGATGTGGTATGGTAATGAATAATAAAGGCAATGATAAGGGACCATTAGTGGCTATTTAATATAGGTTAACGACATTTATGTTAAAAAACAGCTCGATGTGATATGATATCTTTTCATCTATGTTTGATTAAAACTCCTTTCTTGTCATCTTTTCAGGTTATCTGTATCTTTGATTCTCATTGTCATTCTTGCTTGTATGAGATAACTTCCGCTTTGGTCTGTTTCAGGAAAAATCAATAGGGAGCATCGTTAGAAACAATGGGGAAGAAGGGAAAGATAGTTGTGTTCGAGAAATTAGAAATGGTCCCTCTTTTATCTAATACTATGTGTAGTAGAGACATAGGAACAACGACATAAGAGACCATGTACAACTTGTTAGAAGAGGAGCAACCCAAGCCACAACAGATGCTTAGGAGTCATATGATGCCTCCTATTTTGGAATGAAATGTTCTTTCCTGCACCACATATTAGCATGACCAAAAATAATCCCATACACAAACATGGTCAAATGGGTAATTGACGAAGTAGACATCACAGACCAAACATTCAAGAATCATACGCATAAGTTCATGGGGTCTTTCTCAGCGGATAACCTACGACTAATGTAGCAGTTACCTAAGCCACAAAATTGTTACAAGAAACAGTTCCTTGGGAAATTTTCCAAGGAAAAATAGGACCCCGTAAACGTCATGCAGACATGGACATCAAGCGAAGGAAAGATCAAATGAGATAAAATGGGTATGTACTCTATGAAATCCATTTATACCCCTCATAGTTTAGTATCAGCAATGATATGTAGATTGTTCGGCAAACCTAATAGCACCAAGTCTTCCTCATAATGGCTCATGTTAATAGATGCAATAGTGAATGCAACAATAATGAATTGGGCTCAAATTCTATCACACAATTTGGCTAAGGCCATTATATAATATAAGAGAAAAGTAAGTTCTTCTTTAAAGTTTTATCCCTTGTTTTTCGTGAGTGCTTTTGTAATGGATGAAATATGTTTTAGTTCTAAATTTCTGAATATGGGATGGAAGTGGATTTTACAGGACCTACTTCCTATCCATATGTACCATAAGATTTTATGGGAATCTCAATTTCACCTCCAATTTCATAAAATTTGTCAAGGAGTTATGCTACCCATCCATAAAGAAGTGTACAACAGAACTGCCCCTAGGTTCTCTAAAGAGGTCGAGGTAGATATCTTGTGAGTAGATAGATGGTTTAGAAAAGAGACCTTTACCTATATCAAAGTATTTGGGAGCATTGATTCAATGCATGTTCTCCCATATTATGTCCCCGATAAACTAATGGCCATAGAAATAGCCTACCAAATAATAGGGGAAGGCGGATTAAGTAGAGGATTGAAGGAGTAGAACAAGGCCATTTGGCCCACATTTCTGTTACAATATGGTGCCTTCGGGTTACATGATTTTGGACATGCATGCAAAGAAGAAGAGATTATTGAATATTTGGAATTAGCTACATTTCCAGGAAGGAATTATGACCCAAATGACAATGTTAACGATTTTACTATTATGGTAAAATTAAAGTAGTTCACCCACGAAGAGAATGCCTTTGATGACCTCTTCCTAAAGGCTGAAACATATTCACAAGTGTTACATTTAGCATCAGTACTTTTAACCTCAGATGATGTTAAGGCTTTCCATGTATATAGGGAAAAGAGATTATTAAAGGTCCCATTGGACCTATTGCAGATCAAACCAATAAGGGAGTCAACTCCCAATGTAAGCTTGGAGGGAAGCTCAAAAGAAAACTATCAAGAAGAAACCCAAGAGAGATCTACATATGAGTTAGAGCACTCAGAGAAGTAGTCTCAAAATGGGGGAGGAAACACCAATAAAGATTCCAAAAAGGACACAGCTGGAACTATAGAAGTGGTGGGCCCGAGTATTGCAGCAATAATGCTGCAACTCCTGGAACTCCCTTCTTTAATTTTATCAACCCGGTAGTTCGTAACAAACTTTGAAGCGACGATGCTGTATGCACAAGTACTAGCTCTTGTTGCGGCTGTCACTTGATCAGCTGGCACAAGTCCGCTTAGGAGCTTAAGCCAACTTCTATGAGATCTTAGAATAAGCTTTTTAACAGATGCACGAAAGCCAACTCAAAGAAGGCTAATCTACTTACAGAAAGAAACTGGAAAGCTGAAAGGAAACAAAAACCCTAGCAAACCCTAATTTTACCACCTAGCCCTACTGATGCAAGAAAGAGGATGCAAGCTACTGAAAGAGATGCCACTGACTTCTAGGAAGGTAAAATGCATGTGTCTAAGCTACTTCTACATTAACATCTGAAAAAAACATCTTTTTGTATTTTCTAATAAGTTGTTAGAATTATCATGCATGTGCTTTTAACTGGTTTTTACTGTGCAGAGGTGGATTGGAGAGAGGAAATGCTTGGAGGAGGTCAGGAAGGTTCAGAGAGGGCCTAAGGGATCCCTAACACCCTTCCAAAGAGTTTTACAGAGTTTGGCTATCAAGAAACCTCATTCGTGAGCTTCTACAGGAAGTCTGCAGGGGTTTTACAGGATGTCTGTGATTTTCTACAGGATGTCTCTAATTTTTCTACAGGATGTTCGAAAATGGGATTTTGGAGGATGGATGGACGAAGAAATATGAAGGAGTGGGTATGGATGTAGGATAAGGGTTTTAGGTGGTCCAGGACTTGGTGGATGGAGTTGAGGAAAGATTTGGATGGTTGGATTTGTTCAAGGAGGACTACGGAAATGATGCACAAAAACTATGGTTATGTGAGAAAATGGCAAACGTAAGGCAAGAAGCTGAGTTGAGGGATGGAGCAGATGGATTTGATGGAGTATGGGCAGGTAGAGAATGATAACAGGTGCTTTGCAAGTTGTTTTTCCAACTGAACGAATGAAGACTTGTAAAATCTAAGACCTAAGTACGTTGACCTAATCTGATCTAGCTAACATTAAAGAGAATGAACAAAAGTTTTATTCACAAGGAAACCATGTATATTAACTATGCAATGAAGCATTCAAGAATATGAACATATAAACAACTTCTGCAAATGGAAATCAAACACTAATGATTGCATGGCAAAGAAAAGACAGTGTTTTTGTGGGCAACAAGGTCACCTTGATCCCAGCTCCTAATCCCACTGAGGGAGAGGTGAAATCAGAGGTGTTTGATGGACCTTTTTTGAAGATATTCCCTGTTATTAACCTACCAACTAAATCTGGACATAAAAATCCTTTTTCATCATCAAAATCAATCTAAATAACAAAGCAAGATTTAAATTAAATAGCAGATTTTATTCTAAGAATGCATCAAAAACACATAAAGGTAAACAAAGGAGGTACTGAGCACTTGAGATGGGCCCAACCCCAAGAGCTACAGCCTCCTAAGAGAGATTTAGAGCTGTTGCAAAGCTGGATTCATCTTTATTGAGCAAGAAATAATATTTACATCAGAAACTGTCCACAAGGGAAAAGCTTCAAAGTGCGATGAAATGCAAAGCTAGCCTATTGCTTAAAAAATGACTAAAATCGAATTACAAACTATCTAACTTCTACCTACAAAGTGACTAACTGAAATGAGGCCCTAAGCCCTCTTATTTATACAAATTGAGACCCCAACAACCCTCCTAAACTTTAGGAACTTGGCTGCCAAAACTTGTAGTTAACAACACTTTTACTAGCACTTGCTCGGCTGCCCTTATGATAATCAATTTGGTGGCCCTTGAGCTCCGAGCTGATGGTGGAGAATTCGAGGTAAGCATTATAGACATTTTTGTGCCTTACAGCTTTGAGCATGAAATGTCCATAATCCAAGGGATCCAAAGTCCCTAAAAGTGTTGTTCCTGCCCCTAAAGGAACAAGGTCAACCAATGACAGCTTCTCCCAGAAGTTCTCCACCAAAAACCACTCAGAATCAGTCAATTCAGGATCAATTCAGATGCTCTACTAGCTACTTGTGTTGCAATGCACCCCAATACACTAGCTAGGTGCATTGAAACACACCTAAATGCACTACCAGGGTGCGCTGAGCAAGAAATGCCAAATGGCAGTGTCATTCCGCGAGGTGTACAGACACTGGAAGCTTCCAGAATCTTCCTCAATGACACTTGCCTCAATGAATTCAACCAGTAATGAGTAAAAGGCTCTCAGCCTCCAAGTGGAAGCAAGAAGTGACAGAGAGAAGCCACAAGTCAAAACATAAGCTGACTCATCCTCTCTGCTTACATCTATATATGGATCCCTCATCCCAGAGATCCAGAGGCTGGAATTTTGTACTTTGCAGAGAATTGTTGTTGGTTTGAGATTTAGATTAGTGCATTGGGTGATTTATGCTTTGTAGGAGGAGAGGAAGGGATTCCTTTTATAGGAGGTAGATGCTGGATCAGGACTCATTTGGTTGTATCTCCTCTTGGACTTTCTTATCATATCAATAAAACTATTTGAGTTTCTCCTACATGCTGTGTATCAATGATGTTTTGTTATATTTGCATGTTTAGCTTAAATCTGATCCTAAGCTAGTTATGAATGTAAATCTATGTTTTGTGTAGTTTTCCTCTTCTGTAATCTTGCAGGAACTTGGTGAAGCTGGACTGGTAAGGGAGCAGGCAGCGGGAAGCGAACAAAGAGAAGAGCGAGTGGATCAACAAACTAGCGAAAGGCACAGGTTAGTTACGTCTTTCCTCTTCGTTTACATTTCGTAAAGAAGAATACGAAAATAGTTTTCCTTGTTTGTTGCTAAGGCACTATCACACCTTAGAGTGGGATAGGGGTGTTCTGAATGGATACTTTTCCCAACAACAAATTGGCGACTCCACTGGGGATCGTATCTAGTTAGTTTATTTGTGTTTCTATTGTTGTTCTTCTCAGTGGCGAATCGAACTGCATTTGCCATTTACAAATGCAAAGTAGAGATCTGCTACTCTAGTCCATTCACTGGGCCTGTTTATGATCTGAACAGCTGATCCACAAATGCTCTAATATCCCTTTGTGATAGCTCTTAGTCCTCCTTTAAATCATCCCTCTAATTGTACCTAATTGATAGCTTTTATCCGGCCAAAAACCATAGATCAAACTGCAAACCGTGACCCAGAACCCAGAGACAATTCTCGTTTCTGCTTCAGCGCAGGCTCTGTGAAGAGGTTATGCATTTCAATGCAGGTCCCGAGAGGGCTACCTGCGCTACAATTCAGTTTCTCTGTGCAAGGGGTGCGCTGATCAGCCTTTGCCTTGTGCAGCTGTGGTTCTCTGCTTCTTTTTGCTCAGTTTTATCTCTGTTTTTTGCAGCCTGTTATCAGTGTGTGTACCTATCTAAAAACCCCTTTTCTTTGCCTTAATTCCACCTCAGTTGTATAAAAGAAACTGTATTTGTTTTTGTGTAATTGTTACATCATTTCCAGTTTCCCATTACAAAAGTAAACTGGTCATACTGTTGCCCTTAGATCTAGACTTGTCGTAAGTGTCGTTTTGATCTTAGGAGTAAGTTTGTTTGTTGTTGACAGTTGGTTACGCTTTTACTTTTGTCTTTTGGTTTGAATTTATGCATTTCTAGTGTCGAAACAAGTGTTTACTTCAAAATCATAAAGTGTTGTAATCGTATTTTTTATTTCGAAAGAAGCTTGTTTGTGTTTTTCACTTGAAATCGAATTCAAATTTGTACAACAGCTTTCTTTTTAGGCATCAATATTAAGAAAGTGACAACAAATACATGCATATGTGCATTTGCATCTTGACAGTTTGTATGGATTGATTTAGGAAAAGTGCATTTACAGTGTGCTCTATGCTCTTTGAGAAAAGATTGTGTCTTTCTTTTCCCCTTGTAGCTAGGATTTTCATTGTTGAAAAGAGATAAAAGCTTGCTTATCATCTTTAGACTGCATTTAGGAATTATATCTACATCTCGTGGTGATCCAAAAAGGCAAACTTCTAAGAAAGATCAACCTAAAATAAATTGAATGAACTTAACAACGCTTGGTAACTTGACGAACAACATAGAGGTCTAGGCTAGAGACGTGTTCCGGCGTCGTAAAACCTGGTAACTGTTGCCTCATTGATGGTTGGGTGATTCCTCCTGAGAGACGATGAGTGCCAGTACGGATTTTGCTCCCACGTACCATCGAGTATATATTGGGAGACCCCTATAGGCATAAAACCTTTATCCATAGGAAGCCGTGTCGGCCGCCCTACTGATCGCAATGCACTGAACACAGCATTCGGGAAGATTGACCGCCCGTACCTTAAAAAGTATTATGCGGTTTTGCGATTGGTTTGGCACACCCTCTACCTAGATCTCCAGAGAAGTCCCTTTCGTTCCTTTTTAGACTCCTTAACGGAAAAGGTCCATCTAAGCACTTGTCACTTCAGGCTCATTAAAAATCGAAGGAGACTAGAGTCATCTTTTGTTTTTTCTCGACTTTTTACAATTGAAAAAACAAGTTGTGTCAAAGCATCTAAAATTTATTTTAAACGGAATAATCATCATCTTTCCCTCGTTGATCTTCGAAGTTAGTCTCTCTTCATCACAAGTTCTTGTAGAATCGCTAAGAAATCTTTTTGGATAGACTAGATATGTCTGAACAACCGTCGACATCTAGGACTGTGTCATCCGACACAACAGCAGCAGAACCTCCTACTGCTACTCCAACGATGTTCGCCGGTATACCATCTGTCCCGGCAAGTTATCAACAACAAGCCGGAGTCCAATCAGGGACAACGACATGGTTAGTTCCTATTTCTTCATCTGTATTATCATCTGGTACTTCTTATGTGGAAACTCAACGAATTGATCCAATGTGTCTTCAAAGGCCAATCTACCCTTTAAGTACTAGATTTCCACCATATGGAGGGCAGTATGCCTTTTCATTGTTCCCTCCCAGAGAACAACCATATGAGAGTTTACAACAAAGTTCAGGTCAAACTGGAATTACATCCAGTGGTTCGGTACCAATACTGCCTCAACAACCAAGGGTTGTATATTCAACGCAACCAGTCCACCCTGTGTCGAATATTCCCACTATACCTCCTATGGTGACTGCGTCGCAAGTACAAGCGCTACCTGTTGTATGTCGACCCCAAATTTCTCAGGTTGCAATACAACAGCCTTTTGTCTCAACGACTCAATCACAACCTCAGGTTAGTAACTCCTTATCTGGAGCGACTCAGGCTCAAACAAGTACTATGAATCCTCATCTTGGTCAATCATCCAGTATTGGACAACAACAAATGGTCCAAAAACCAGGGCTAGTTCAATCTCAACAACCGCAATTCCAGCAATCATATCAAGGACCTGAGCAACAAGTCTTTGTAAGTAATGGGCAAACGCATTTCCAAAGCGGTTATCAACAACCATATTATAATGGTTGTGCCCATCAACCTTGTCAAAGTTGCCAACATCAAATACATTGTGTTGGTATGCAAAGACCCATTGCTCAGGTGATTCCATCTTATCCTGGGTATGCTTCGCCTAACCTGAATCAACAGTTGCCCTTTGTAGCAACTCTAGAATTACTAGATCTAAACCGGCTGACGAATGATCCAATTGCTTATGCCCCTTGGTGGCCAGCGATTCCGCATAAACTTCCGTTAGATATTCCTAAATTTAATTGAAATCCGGGTGAAGATCCGTCGAATCATGTGATGACATTTCATCTGTGGTGTTCATCAAACACCCTAAATGATGATTCGATAAGACTTCGCCTCTTTCAGAGGACGTTAACGGGTCTGGTGTCAAAATGGTACATCGAATTGCCTAGAGCTTCGTTCGAAAACTTCAGTACCTTAGCCACAACCTTTTTAACCCATTTTCAGTTACCAATAAGGTACGAAACGGGAACATAACTTCTTACCAACTTCAAACAGACAACGGCCACTCACATATCTAATCATATACATGAGTGGTGACGTCGTCGTAGGATGGTAAAAACGTACGTCCCTGATAAGCTCTTAGCTCAATGGTTTATCAAGTAATTACTACCTTCCATCATGGAAGATGTGGCAAAGGGGGGAGTCGTAACAGAAGAGCAAGCTATCGCTCGTGCGCAATATCTGGACTTGATTTACACTCAGTCCGGCACGCTCTACGATAAAGTACCTGACGCCCCTAGACCGGAGTTCTCAATTCCTCCTCCTCCTAAATCAAACAATGACTCTCATCCCATCGATGGTGTGATTGGCGCGACAGACACGAAATCGACAAAGGCTACATCTAAAAAGGCCCATAAGATTTCCAGTCAAAATTCAAATGAGGAACTTCTTGCCTCGGAAGTAAATGCCGTGTTGACCGACAAGGGAAAACAACTGAAGCAACCAGGGGGCAAGAAGAAAAAGAAAGGGAGGAAAAGGAAACCCCTTGCGGGGTGTCATATATGTGATGAGGATCATTGGACAAGAGATTGTCCACATATAGCTGAAGTTAAGAAACTCTTTAAGAGTTCAAAAACCTTAGCAGTATTGATTGATCCGTTTCCAAACCCGGGAACCAAACTGGTTGCTAATCAAAATGCTTCCCGATCCCAAGTGCTTATGTTGTCTATCTCAAGGGAGCAAAATGATGCTTTGGCAAGGAATAAAGATTACGGGAATCCACAGGTGTCGAATAACAAGGCTAATGAACAACCTAGTAGTTCGACAACAACTTTGACCAAAGTTGTGCCACCCGTAATTCCTGAATAAATGATAAAGTCGCCAAAGGGAGTAGTGCACAAATCGACATTTAATCCTCGTGCAAAAATAGCATAGAATTATAATATAATAGAGGACTTGGCCCAATCGACGTCCGCTATGTCGACACTTGAGGTACCGCAAAATTGCCTTTCCCAAGAGCAAGCTTTATTATCAGAAATTTGTGGGATTGACCTAATGGATTCCAATCTTGTGGCCTTTGATCATAAAGGATATGACCCTCAGTTACCAGCTCAACTAGCTTTCCTTATTCAAGTGAAAGCCCTCAACAAAACTGTTCATCGAATAATTATTGATGAGGGGGCATCTACATGTATTATGTTGATGAGTTGCTGGAAAACTTTAGGATCTCCAACCTTGTCGCGATCCTCGACGACATTAAAATAATTCGACGGAAGGACATATACCCCATACGGTATCCTAAATAACTTGAAGGTTGAACTAGGAGGGAAAATAGTAGAAATTGATGTTGAAGTAATTGACGGAAACCTTGATTACAACATCCTATTGGGAAGACCCTAGATATATGCCATGGCCGCAGTTGTGTTGACTTAATTTAGGAATATTGCATTTCCCTTCCAAGGAGGAATTACAATCGTCGACCAACAAACATTTCTCCCCAACAGTTCACAAGTTACAGGAAGCATTCCAATGATCCATGGAAGCAATCATTCACTCCAAAATATCGGAGTAGGTCTCCTAAAATACCCTGCCTTAATGGGTACTTTTGCCCTACCGCCTCCGAGTAATCTGGCCGAGGTGGCCACAATGGAATATGAAACCTTCTATATCTAATGGATTTGGACTCCGAGGACGGTTCTTATCTCATGTCAACCTCGTTAAAAAATGAAACAAGGAGTCATGAGGATAGTTCTTTTACTATGTCAACCTCATTAAAAAATGAAACAAATCCCCTTTTCAAATCTCAAAGGTAAACCTTCATTCCAACCACCGAGTTGAATGCAATAAAGCTTGGGGGGAATGCACAATGATTTGCGTTATTATGCTGGGGGCATGCAAACTTAATCAAGCAGTTTTAGCACATAGTTCATGCTCGTTAAAAAATAAACATAAGATCGAGCAGTTTTAACACATAGTTCATGCTCGTTAAAAAATAAACATAAGACTGAGCAAGTGTTTCAATCCGCGTTTAAGCTCGTTAAAAAATGAACTATCCTCTGGTAAATAACCACCGTGAATGTAACATTATCAGCCATTAAATCCTTGGTCGTGTTTGCGCCATCACCTCCACTTTTCCATTGGCCGATCATTCACCTCCATTTGATTGTTTACCCATTTTGAGGAACAGCTGCGAAGAGTGATTTCACTAGCCATCCTTGTGACACTGCCGTGATTGGAAAATTCCAACCCCTACTTGCTACCCATCTTATCACTCATTCCTCAAAAGATGATTATTCTTTAAGCTCTTTTCATCTGACTCGTAAAATATGAAAAGATTGCCGACTTTTGGCCTTCCAGCTCGTTAAAGCGACCGGAAGTGCTATCCCTCCTCTAAATTTTAATCTTTTTGGACCTGAGGGATTATTGCACAAAAAGATCGAGCGCTTGTTTTGTTCGGCTCGTTAAAACTATCGAAAATTCATCCCTTATGTATTGTTTTATAATTTTTTGGACTTAAGGGATTAGATGACGAAAAAGGACTTTCGGAGTTATCTTTATGTACCTTTTGAGACTCCCTAAAAAGGAAAAGGACCGAGTTATATTTGTCGTTAAACTCGTTAAAAACATTAATAGCGACAAACTTGTCTTTAGACGAGAACGAGTTTCATTGTCGCTAGGCTCGTTAAAACATAGCGATGGGTTTGCCCGAAGGGAAAATTATAGAACAAGCATATGTTATCCTCCTCAAGATTGACAAAAATAAAGAGGTACTGGTCAGCAATGACTGGGGAAAAATTGGGAAGAAACTCAAAGAACATTTATTGGTAGCGAGTCGCTCTTGAACATGACACTTCCACTCTGTGCCTGAGTCGGGTTGGGTTGTTTCATTCACCGGTCACATCACCATGGTCTCTCCATACCATCCATCTTTGGGGTAAATTCTACCAATCCATCATATAAGTGTCGCCGATATGTTCAAGAGAAGTCATCCAGAGAAGTCACCCGTGTCCCATCCACTACCATACATTATACTTCATTCTTTCATGACCCCCACCCTGAACCATATATCATTAGATCGTTTTCACCTCCATCAAAATCATTTGCACCGTTCTGTGTCACTGATGTGGGATACATTAAGGCCCTCCTTTGAAGGATCGCTTCTTATCGACATCAGCTCATTATCCAAGAAGTTGATCTAGGAACACCCCCTTCAGTACTTTGAAGCTTGCATGCCTCAATGGCAAGTTTCTCACTTCCGGCGACAGGTATACATCAATGACCTTCGACCAAAAGATTTTGCGTCGTGTTCGACGCCAAGTTCTTTATTCACACCACGTGAATTGTACTGCAGTACCTTGAGGGTCATTATCATTATCGGTGATTCCTCTCGCGCTTGTTAACAATTTACATCATTGACTGGTAATCAAGAGATGTCTTTCCATGTTCGACTTCAAAACATTTCTCACATGGATCGACTTGTACTTAGAGTGAAAATCAGACGAGATTGAAGACCCTGGATCTAGTTTCATCCATCCGGGATGCGATAAATATTCAGGAAAAATAAAGACATTGACATGTACAACATTGCAGCACAGATAATCATCCTACCAAAAGGATGATGATTTCATCAAGATCATCAGTCGACCATCAGACGATTGTCTGTCCTTTGTACATAAAAATGAATTTATAAAGCTGAGCATGGGAATTCCCGCCTCAGCTAGATCATGAAAACAGTATGAAAAATAATGTATTGTATTGTATCTTATTACAGGTCTCCTCCCAGCATTGAAAGAACTTCGGATCCTCCTAATAAAGCATTTCACCCGATAAACGGCCTCATACTTTAGGGGGCAACTGTTATAAATTTTTTTGTGCCTTACAGTTTTGAGCATGAAATGTCCGTAATCCCAGGGATCCAAAGTCCCTAAAAGTGTTGTTCCTGCCCCTAAAGGAACAAGGTCAATTAATCACAGCTTCTCCCAGAAGTTCTCCACCAAAAACCACTCAGAATCAGTCAATTCAGGATCAATTCAGATGCTCTACTAGCTGCCTGCGTTGCAATGCACCCTAGTACACTAGCTAGCTGCGTTGCAACACACCTAAATGCACTACCAGGGTGCGCTGAGCGAGAAATGCCAAATGGCAGTGTCATTCCGCGAGGTGTACAGACACTGGAAGCTTCCAGAATCTTCCTCAATGACACTTGCCTCAATGAATTCGACCAGTGATGAGTAAGAGGCTCTCAGCCTCCAAGTGGAAGCAAGAACTGATAGAGAGAAGCCACAAGTCAAAACATAAGCTGACTCATCCTCTCTGCTTACATCTATATATGGATCCCTCATCCCAGAGATCCAGAGGCTCGAATTTTGTACTTTGCAGAGAATTGCTGTTGGTTTGAGATTGAGATTAGTGCATTGGGTGATTTATGCTTTGTAGGAGGAGAGGAAGGGATTCCTTTGCTGGGAGGTAGATGCTGGATCGGGACTCACTTGGTTGTATCTCCTCTTGGACTTTCTTATCATATCAATAAAACTATTTGAGTTTCTCCTACATGCTGTGTATCAATGATGTTTTGTTATATTTGCATGTTTAGCTTAAATCTGATCCTAAGCTAGTTATGAATGTAAATCTATGTTTTGGTGTAGTTGTCCTCTTCTGTAATCTTGCAGGAACTTGGTGAAGCTGGACTGGTAAGGGAGTAGGCAGCGGGAAGCGAACAAAGAGAAGAGCGAGTGGATCAAAAAACTAGCGAAAGACACAGGTTAGTTACATCTTTCATCTTCGCTTACGTTTCATAAAGAAGAATACGAAAATAGTTTTCCTTGTTTGTTGCTAAGGCACTATCACACCTTTGAGTGGGATAGGGGCGTTCTGAATGGATACTTTTCCCAACAACAGTAAGGGCCCATAATTGAATGGGACACCTTCCTACAAATCCTCTCCCTTGTTCTTCCACGAATTTGGTTGCCAAGTGCTCATTAAAACCTTTGATTTTGTCTCAAAATTGACTAAAAATATGCACAAAGCACCCATTAGACTTGTTGGCATAATGACTAACCCAATTCACTCTATTAGAATAAATATAATAAAAAAAATGCAATAAACTAATGAGAATGGTGGATTAAGTCGAATTAGGAGGTTGAATGAGCCCATATAGTTATCCATTTTTGGGGCTCATCATCACCCCCTACTGAAAGTGTTGCTCATCCTTTGAGAAACTAATCTATCTCTTCATCTTTGATGGCCCTGGTGGCCTCCCTTGTATGCCAAGCTTCTGAAGTGATGTCCTCTTCTCAATCATGAAACCATGCATTTCTCTCTGCTTCTTCCCACTGCCTGTGCTCCTTTTCCTAGAGAATTCTCAGCTTCCTGTAGAACTGTCTCAGCATCATGTAGAGAGGCCTTTGTGTCCAACATTTTCATTCTTTCTCTCGAGGTGGATGTCTTCGGGCTTCCCCGTTCATAGGTGATGGATGCCTTGGAGGGAGACCTCTCCTTTTGTGTAGCTGGGGTGTCTACCATTGTAATTGGCTCTTTTGACTTTGGTTGGGGTCTGCCAATTTTTATCCTCATGCTCCTTCTTGCTTTAATATACAGGGAAGGCTCCCTCTTTCGCTTCCCCTTCTGCTTGGGAGATGTTCTTAGGGTGTCTAGCACAGCTACTGCCTCCCTGGCTAAAATCTCAGGCGATTTTTCCTTCTATTGCCATATTTCCAGACTTCCTGTAGAAAGTCTTGTGTTGGCTATTTTCTGGCTTCCTGTAGAAATGATTTTCTGGCTTCCTGTAGAAATGGTTTTCACTGTTTTGGCTTGCTTAGCTGGGGGTGACTTCTCTTTTAATTTTGTTGTGGCTTCCTTGGGTTTGCCCTCACTTTCTTCGACTTTTTTAGTCCTCTCTGCCCTGATTTTCAACCATTTCTCCCTTCGCATTTGTGCCTTTTTTCCAACCACAGTTTTGGGCTCAGCAGCTTGGCCTTTCTCTTGTTTCTCTTCTTTCTCTTTCTGTGGTGGTCTGTCTTGGGTTTCCTTACCCTTAGCTTTCTCTTCTGCCTCAATGTGTTCCCTGTCTTCACCGCTGGATGAAGTGTAATTTCACACAGCAACCTGAAATGATAATGTTGAATTATGAATCCCTATGGCATGGTGAGAGTGCTCCCTTTTTCTTATGCTTTGGTCAGAAATGGAAATGTTGTTTATAGTTTCCCCCTGGACTCAAGGAAGAATTCCTCGGCCATTTTATATCAATGAACAACAATTCCCTGGTTATAATGATGTTGCTGCCCAAAACTTGACTGTCAAAAGGGAATTAGGCTCTTAAAGACAGAGTGCAGAGCTTAATTTTCATCCCCAACCAACTAAAAGTCACATTCTTTATGCAAAAGTTAGCCCTTATAGTGTTTTATCATTTCTACAGAAGGAATTTGTTAACAAGAACTGTGGAGGAGAATTTTGACACAAAATCGACTGAGAAATTTCGTGCCACACATAGGCACCTGCTATTTTTTGACTCACAGGCAGACTTGTTTCATACTTTCTTATTCAAAACAATTTAATTCACCGCCTTTCGAATGTATCATGCATGGAAGAGTGTTTTTTCAAACCTACCTCTCTCAGAACTCCAAACTCGATGAAGAAAAGTCCAGGCTTCTCTGCTTCGGAAGGATATGCCATACTTCCTGTAGAATGTCTTCCTGTAGAACGCCCCTACACCTCTGAGTGAGCCCGATACGCAGCAGAATCTCGAACTAAGCTGAAAAGATCATGGAGGACGACAAGTTAACAGATTGTGGGAGCAGAGGACAGGTACTTTGGCTAAGACCACTGCAAGTGCAATTTAATCAGTGGGTGGTGAGAGTTAGCCAAGCATTCTTTAATTGTTTCATGATTTGCGATGAGGGAGTGAAGTGGCCAACATGTGCGCTAGCCCATGCAGACGGTGGTGCTATCACGAAACATCCTATTTCCTACATGTGATCGCTCCATCAATTATGTCGTAGGTGAAACAATCACCATTACCTGTTTCTCGATTTCCTCCTGAGATGGTTCAGTGCACGTGTCTCATTCACCCACCAAGCACTGTTGAACTGGATGAGGGTGGCCAGTCAGCTGGCCACCGATTTTTTTTAATCCCAACCATCTCTTTCTCATGTAGTTTCCAAATTACATTCATGCAATCAGAGGAATGAGTTTTAGTCACATACCTGGAAGTCGAATGGTTGCTGTGAGGTGTTGTGGCCTTCCATTTGCTGCATTCAGTGGTTTCTGTGGTTGCATGATGGTTTGGTTGCTGATTCATGGCTAATTGTTTCTTGTGTAGGTATCCTTTGGCTGGATCCATGCTGTAGGAGCTAGCTTCATGTTCAGATCTGCACCCTCAAGCTGCTGATGTCGAATTTTCACAGGACCAAAACTTGTTTTCGCCATTGCTCCCGAATGATAGATCAGATCGATCTAAAACTTGCTGAGCATGTTCCTATCATCATTATGCACCTCCCATAGTAAAATTGCGATCAATGGATGCACAGATTTCGAGAAAAAACAGAAAATGGCTGAATATTACAGAGATCAATTTCTCGGTAACTGTGCATCAGAATCGGCTGAAACTGCTTGGGTAGGCTACTATCACCCATGTGCATCTCCCAATGAAACAGGTTTTGAAATGGATGAATGGATATGGAGAAAATGTAAAAATGGCTAAAGGTGATGGAGGCTTATTTCTTGGAAATCGTGCACTGGAATTGGCTGAAATTGCTTGGGCATGTTGCCATCATCCCTATACAACTCCCCCTGTAACAGTTTTGCAAATGGATGCATGGTTTTCAAGCTAGGGAACAAGAAAATTCTGTTCTATGTATTTTTTCTTCAAAGCATTCTGCAAGTTTTTGCATGGTAAAAAAAATGAGCTTAGGCTGTGATGCAAGCATTAAGATGATGGAGGAGGAGTTTGAAGATTGCAGGAGGACATCTGGACCCTTGAGGAAGCTATCATGTTCGCCAAACTACCTTTTTGAAATCCAATTCTAGCTTCCTTCAATTTCTATAGGAACTTCCTGTAGAAGCACAGTGAGGTGGAAAAAATGATGGAGAAAGGTGAGGGATAGAAACAGGGGTGCTTGCAAGCCTAACCAACAGACTCCAACCATCAGATTCCCTTTTAAAATTGATTTTGGTTCGTCCGAAGGTTCGACAGGATGTTTGGGAAATTCCTATAGAAACGCTTGGAACTTCCTGTAGAAAAGCCTGGAACTTCATGTAGAAAGCCAAATCCTGACCTGAATGTGACCAAATCCTAGGAGAGGTGAGTGGCCATGGAGGGAGTGTCTGAAGGGATGTCATGGAGCCTGGTACGGACTCCTGTCCTTGTTTTTTGCGCCCTCTTTCCCTCCAAAGTATTCACTGCAACCTGCAATTTTTCACAGAGATTAGTCCTGCTTTCTTTTTTCTTTTTTTCTTTTTTTTTTTTGAAAACAACTAGGGTGCCTCACGGAGGTTTTCACCCTAATTGCATGCCTTGGGCGCCTCCATGGGAGGTTTTCACCCAGGGATCTTATTCTCTTTTTCGTTTCTCTTTTTTCTTCTTTTTTCCAACCCATTGACCGCCTCATGGAGGTTTTCAATCAATGAGACAATCTAAGGCGCCTCCGAGGAGGTTTTCACCTTAGATTTTTCCTCTTATTTCCATTTTTTTCTTTTCTTATTTTTTCCCTTTTTTCTTTTTTTCTCTTTTTTCTACCCTACTCTACTTGAAAAACAAAATTCTTTTCAAGTATAAGAATACTTCCAATGGAGCCATGTGCACATCGAGATTAGAGACAAGATAATGTGGAGGCTTGAAATGCATGCTTTGACAACTATTCGGATTTCAGAGACCAAATGATTTGACTTTGAAGGGATCAAACATAGCTGAAGAAGAGTGTACTGCTGCAACTTAGTGACCGTCTGGAACCATGTTTCAATATAGCTTTGATATCCTTGGTCCTTTTGCTGATTTGGATCATTCTCCATATCTTCTTCTATCATGACCTTCACATCTTCCTCTTTGTGCTAATTTTTCTCTTGACTACATGGAGGGTTTGATGGTAATTGTGAGGGAGCTTTCTTGATTTCTGCTTCTGATGTTTTCTATTCATCGAGTGCAGCCCATGGTGCTTTGATCTCCCCTTTGGAATCTTCTTTTTCCTTTGGTCCTTCAATGTTGTCAATATAATCTCTATTTTGCAACGCTCTTCCTGAGCTATGGTGAAGATCATTGAGCTCAAGAGGAGTCATTTGGACATGTTGTGCCTCAACTTTGCAATTGGGTTGAGCTATTCCAATGTGCAGGTTTGGAGATGGTGGTATGGGTAGTTGAGTGGGGGTGTATTTTTAAGATGGATGTGTATGGGTTTGTGGTTGGGTAGGTGGTCGAGGCAAATGAGCGGGAGGAGAGTTGTACTGGGGCCTCCACCCCTGATGAGCTGCATTCCACTGAGGTTGTGGCTCAGCATAAGAGTGAAACGAATGAGCAACTGGTTGGGCATAATATGGATTTGTGAAGGAACAAGGAGGAGGTGTGAACTGGGAAGGATGAGCAGGGGGACCCCAAGAAGGCATGAAAGTGGCTTGATAGGGGTTATAATAGGTCTCGGATGTCCCTTGCAGTTCCTGCTGGTAAGATCTAGGTCCATGTGTCCTCCTTTGGTTCATATAATAGAGTGATTCAGTGGCTCTTTTGGTTCTCCGCTATGCAGCTTTAAGTCTAAGCAAGGAAGGGCATTGATTCGTAGGATGGTATTCTTCACAGATGAAACATACTTCTAGGGAGTGCATTGGACATTCATCCCTAGGATGCTTTCTAGTGCACCTTGGACAAAAGATGTCAATAGCCCTCTTGGCTTCCTCTTGCTTCCTTTGGATATGCAGGGTATCCAATTGCATGGAAAGAAACTGCCTCATCTCGCTCTTGAAATCTTCCATCTGATTTGAACATTTGTTTTTGGATAAGGTACTTCTCCCAACATTTCTGCTTGTAGCCATTTGCTCCAGAGGAATGTTTCCTCTTCTTCTCCCCTAGAGGTTCTTCAAATATGTCTTATTGTACACCTAAGGGTTCTTTAATCACAGCCATCAGAGAAGAGAGAAGGTTTGCTGTCTGAAGCAGTGGGGCTGTTGTGAGATCATTTTTATGAATTATCTCTACTACTACAAGGCATGAAAGGAAATCTTTTTGGTTGATTTTTGCTTTTTTCCTACTTGTACCTACAAAAATAAAATAGACTGAACTGCAACTAACTATCTTGCTGAAATGAAAATGCGAAATTGAAATGAAAGCAGGAAAGGACTAATCTATTTTGCTCAAATGAAATTGCAGGAATGAAATGGTAGGCTACGCTACGCTTGCAGAAATTAAATTTCAAAATTGAAATGATAATCTATGAAAGTGGGAAATGCTAATATACTTTTGCATAAACGAAATTGCATAATGGAAGTGAAATAAACTACTTAGCAGAAGCTTGTAGTGGAAAATAGAAGAAAAGCAGCAATCACAAATACTCTGACACTTACCCGGAAATGGCACCAAAAAGAGTGGTGGACCCCAGTATTGCAGCAATAATGCTGCAACTCCTCGAACTCCCTTCTTTAATTTTATTAACCCGGTAGTTCGTAACAAACTTGGAAGTGACAGTGCTCTATGCACAAGTAGTAGCTCTTGTCGCGGCTGTCACTTGATCAGCTTGCACAAGTCCGCTTAGGAGCTTAAGCCAACTTCTATGAGCTCTTAGAAGAATATTTTTAACGGATGGATGAAATTTAACTCAAAGAAGGCTAATCTACTTGTAGAAAGAAACTGGAAAGCTGAAAGGAAACGCAAACCTGGCAAACCCTAATTTTACCGGCTAGCCCTACTAATGCAAGAAAGAGAATGCAAGCTACTGAAAGAGATGTCATTGACTTCTAAGAAGTTAAAATGCATGTGTATAAGCTACTTCTACATTAACATCTGAAAAAAATCTTTTAGTATTTTTGAATAAGTTGTTAGAATTATCATGCATGTGCTTTTAACTGGTTTTGACTGTGCAGAGGTGGATTGGCGAGAGGAAATGCTTGGAGGAGGTCGGGAAGGTCCAAAGAGGGCCTAAGGGGTCCCTAACACCCTTCTAGAGAGTTTTACAGAGTTTGGCTATCAAGAAACCTCGTTCGTGAGCTTCTACAGGAAGTCTGCAGGGGTTCTACAGGATGTCCGTGATTTTTCTACAGGATGTTCAGAAATGGAATTTTGGAGGATGGATGGAGGAAGAAAGATGAAGGAGTGGGTATGGAGGTAGGATAAGCGTTTGAGGTGGTCCAGGACTTGGTGGATGGAGTTGAGGAAAGATGTGGATGTGTTATCAGGAAAAGTGTCTATTGAGAACGACCCTATCCAACTGGGTTGTGACAGAGACCTCAGAAACAAACAGGGAAAACTACTCTTGTATTCTCCTTTATGAAATATAAACGAAGAGGAATAGGATGAACCAACCTGTGTCTTGCGCTAGTCCTTTGATCCAATCTCTCTTCTCTTTGACAGCTTCCAGCTACCTGCTCCCTTACTTGCCCAACGTCACCAAGTTCCTGCAAGATCACAGAAGAAGGAAACTACACAAAGACATGGATTTATGTTCATAAAAAGCTTAGGACCAGATTTAAGCTAAACATACAAATATAACAAACATCAGTGATATACAAGCATTTAGGAGAAACTCAAATAGTTTTATTGATAAGAAAAGAAGATCCAGGAGGAGTTACAACCGATGATTCCTGATCCAGCATCAACCTCCCAGCATAGAATCCCTTCTTCACCTCGAACAAAGCATAAATCACCCAATACTCTGATATCTATCTCAAAACCAATAGCAATTCTCTGCAATGTACAAAATTCCAACCTCTAGATCTCTTGGTGAGGGATCCATATATAGATGTATGTAAAGAGGATGAGTCAGCTCATGAATTGATTAGTGGCTTCTCTCTGTCAGTTCTTGCTTCCACTTGGAGACTGAGAGCCTCTTACTCATCACTTGTCGAATTCAGTGAGGCAAGTGTCATTGGAGAAGATTATGGAAGCTTCCATTGTCTCTCCACCTCGTGGAATGACTCTACCACTTGTCACTTCCCGCTCAACGCACCCTGGTAGTGCATTCAAGTGCGTTGCAATGCACCTAGCCAGTGTATTTGGGTGCTTTGCAACGCAGCTAGCTAGTGGAGCATCTGAAATGATCCTGATTTGACGAGTTCTGAGCAGTTTCTGGTGGAGAACTTCTGGGAGAAGTTGTAATTTGTTGACCTTGTTTCTTTAGGAGCTGGAACAACACTTTTAGGGACTTAGGATCCCTTGGTTTATGGACATTTCATGCTTATGGCTGTAAGGCACAAAAATGTCTATAACAGTTGCCCCCTAAAGTATGAGGCCGTTTATCGGGTGAAATGCTTTATTAGGAGGATCCGAAGTTCTTCTAATGTTGGGGAGGAGACCTGTAATAAGATACAATACAATACATTATCTTCATATTGTTTTCATGATCTAGCTGAGGCGGGCATTCCCATGCTCAGCTTTATAAATTCATTTTCATGTACATAGGACAGACAATCGTCTGATGGTAGACTGATGATTCCGATGAAGTCATCATCCTTTTGGTAGGATGATTATATGTGCTGCAATGTTGTACATTTCAATGTCTTTATTTTTCCTGAATATATATCGCAGCCCGAATGGATGAAACTAGATCTGGGGTCTTCAATCTCGTCCGATCTTCACTCGAAGTACAATTCGATCCATGTGAGAAATTTTTTGAAGTCGAACATGGAAAGACATCGCTTGATTACCAGTCAATGATGTAAACTGTCAACAAGCGCGAGAGGAATCACCGATAATGATAATGACCCTCAAGGTACTGCAGTACAATTCACGTGGTGTGAATAAAGGGCTTGGTGTCGAACACCACGCAAAATCTTTCGGTCGAAGGTCATTGATGTATACCTGTCTCCGGAAGTGAGAAACTTGCCATTGAGGCATGCAAGCTTCAAAGTACTGAAGGGGTTGTTCCTAGATCAACTTCTTGGATAATGAGTTGATGTCGACAAGAAGCGATCCGTCAAAGAAGGGCCTTAATGAATCCCACATCAATGACACGGAACTGAGCAAATGATTTTGATGGAGGTGAAAACGATCTGGTGATATATGGTTTAGGGTGGCGGTCATGAAAGAATGAAGTATAATGTATGGTAGTGGATGGGACATGGGTGACTTCTCTGGATGACTTCTCTTGAACATGTCGGTGACACTTATGTGATGGATCGGTAGCATTTACCCCAAATGTGGATGGTATGGCGTGACCATGGTGATGTGACCGGTGAATGAAACAACCCAACCCGACTCTGGCATGGAGTGGAAGTGTCATGTTCAAGAGCGACTTGCTACCAATAAAGTTTCTTTGAGTTTTATTCCCAATTTTTCCCCAGTCATTCCTGACCAGTACCTCTTTATTTTTGTCAAGCTTGAGGATGATAACATATGCTTGTTCTATAATTTTCCCTTCGGGAAAACCCATCGCTATGTTTTAACGAACCTAGCGATAGTGAAACTCGTTCTCATCTAAAGACAAGTTTGTCATTATTAATCTTTTTAACGAGTCTAACGACAAAGATAACTCAGTCCTTTTCATTTTTAGAGAGTTTGAACAAAGTTCCTTTTTCGTCATCTAATCCCTTAAGTCTGAAAAGGTATAAAACAATACAGAAGGGATGAGTTTTAGATAGTTTTAACGAGCCGAAAAAAACAAGCACTCGATCTTTTTGTGCAATAATCCCTCAGGTCCAAAAAGATTAATATCTAGAGGAGGGATAGCACTTCCGGTCGCTTTAATGAGCTGGAAGGCCAAAACTCGGAAATATTTTCATATTTTATGAGTGAGATGAAAAGAGCTTAAAGAAGACTCATCTTTTGAGGAATGAGTGATAAAATGGGTACCAGCTGATTCCAGGTAAGGTTTGGAATTTTCCAATCATGGCAGTGTCACAAGGATGGCTAGTGAAATCACTCTTCGCAGCTGTTCCTCAAAATGGGTAAACAATCAAATGGAGGTGAATGATTGGCCAATGGAAAAGTGGAGGTGACGGTGCAAACACGACCAAGGCTTTAATGACTGAAAATGTTTCATTCACGGTGGTTATTTACCGGGGGGATAGTTCATTTTTTAACGAGCTTAAACGCAGGTGGAAACATTTGCTCGGTCTTATGTTTATTTTTTAACGAGCTTGAACTATGCGCTAAAACTGCTCGATTAATCCAGTCATATGATAAGAATGTCTCATATAAAAACGGAAACTTTTAGATTTTTTCCCCACATCCTTTCTTTATGCAAGTTTGGTGACGACTAATCCTACAATTTTAAAGGGTTAGAGGTCCTAAAATTTTAAAAAATAAATAGCCGCCCCTCGCTTGCATGCCAAAAGGTTTGCATGCCCCCAGGTATAAAACAAAGTTTCAAAGTTACCCCTCAATTTGCAGACAAAACATTTGTTCTGTCAGGGGAGGCCTACCTCTTACAGGTTACCCAAAGATTGTTCTATTCAGGGTGCAAACAAAACACTTCTTCAACGATGTCTACCGAGATAAACAAAGGCGAGTGACTCCGTCTGTCAACTCACATAACTTTGACAAGAGAATCGTATTCTAGAATAACCCCTCTTCCACCGACGGACGGGGTACAGACTAGTCATATTCTCCCGCGGAAACCTACCCTATACTCGAAGTTTCCCTGCCGAAGCAGACCAGGACGCATGCCACCTGGGTTTCAGTCATGTCCCTCCGAATTACTCGCGCTCATCGGGAGGACGGACTAGGAATTGAGACATTTCTTGCATGAAGAGACCATTTAGGGACGGTATATGACTATTTTCTATGCGTGATCCGAGAAATGAAAGATGGTCCACGAGCTTGACCACTCTTCCTTTGTGTGGAAAACACATTACTCTAAAGAGTGAGGAGACGATGGCTCCCATGCAATAAATATAGTCTCGTCCAAGGAGTAGGTTATAATCCAAGGGTCCTTGAACGACCATGACGTTCATGCGAACTGTCTTCCCTCTCAATGTTATGGGCACATCGGGAAGGATCCCTAAAGGTTGACTGGTTCCTTTATCAAAGCCTGTCAGATTTCTCATTGCAGGCAACAGCGATGGCGAACCAAGCGCTTTGCAAGAAATAGAGGAAAGGATACCCACACAAGCCCCCTCATCTATGATGGTGCCATCCATGACCTTTCTATATATTTGAACGATAATTCAGAATGGTATGCTTGCTGGCAAACGAGGTCTGGCTAGTTGATTCCAGTTGAAGGATACAACTAGGTTGCTTGGAGGTGGGACCGAGTAGACGGTCGGGTATGGCTCTGACGAACTTCCTTCCTGCGGTAAAGGAATGGGTGGATTGCCCCCATGTTCTTCGGAGTCTGTGTTGATTAAGAGAATTTGGACGGTGTCATCCTTATTCTCTTCAGTGACTGTATCATTCGAAGATAAAACTTCTGAAGGCAAGACCGGGTCAACTGCCACCTCGACCTTTTGACTTTCGTCTGGTATGGATTCAGTTGGTTTATCTTCAATGATAGGTGCTTCAGCTGACCACCTGGGCGGGCCAGCTGGGTTCTCAACTAGTGACGGACTCGGCAAGAGTTTTTTATATCCAGGAGGAAGTCGTAATGGTGAAACCAGACGATCATCCAAAACTCTTTTAGCATCATCTAAGAAGGGACAACGGTGGAGGGCATGGTCGCCTTCACACATTTTACAGGGAAATCTAGCTTTCCCTTTTTGTCCTGGGGCTTCACTTTCACTAGTTGACGGTGTGCTTTCAACATGATCACCAGAGATTGATGACACCGGATTATGCAAATGAGGAGACCAGTCCCTTAGTATCCGGGGGATGCAAGGACAATCTCTGTGAAAGTGGTCTCCTCTGCAAATGACACAAGGCGATTTAGGCCTGGTCGGTGCTGTGTGTGGATTTAGGCCTGGTCGGTGCTGTGTGTGGATTTTCGTTAGACGACACTCATTTTCCCCCATTCGCCTTTGGCTCCTTCTTCTTTTTCTCTTTCTTCTTCTTTTCCTTCTTCTCCTTAGGAACTTGGCTTTTAGCTTTACCAGTCCCGTTAAGCGAAGAGGAAGGAGGAGAGGAATAATTAGAGGAAGTAGAAGGCTGGTGGGTAACTCTGGACTCGTTTAATTGCTGATTCGATTGTTCTGGAATAGTGGTGTTTTGAACGACATTGGTTGAGAAGAGCCATACTGGCAAGCCAATTGTCAGTTCTAGAAGCGACAGTGTGGCCATATGGGGCACACCAACATCTCCCCAAGAGGAGAAGGGACTAGGATTTCCACCAAGGGGAATTCCTTGGTTGGTAGGCTCCATTTTCTCAACCCAAAGATCAACGTAGGAAAAGGGTATGAATTTTCCGTTTAAAATAAATTTTAACACTCTTTGGCACAACTTGTCTTTTCAGTTTTAAAGAGTCGAGAAAAAACAAAAGATGACTCTAGTCTCCTTCGATTTTTAATGAGCCTGAAGTGACAAGTGCTTAGATGGACCTTTTCCGTTAAGGAGTCTGAAAAGGAACGAAAGGGACTGCTCTGGAGGTCTAGGTAGAGGGAGTACCAAACCAATAGCAAAACTGCAGAATACTTTTTAGGGTACGACAGTCAATCTTCCTGAATGCTGTGTTCGGTGCATTGCGATCAGTAGGGCGGCCGACACGGCTTTTTATGGATAAAGGTTTTATGCCTATAGGGGTCTCCCAATATATACTCAACTGTACGTGGGAGCACAAGTCCGTACTGGCACTTATCGTCTCAAAGTGGAGGAATCACCCAACCATCAGTGAGGACAATAGTTACCAGGCTTTACGACGCCGGAATACGTCTGTAGCCTAGACCTCTAAATGTTGTGTGTTAAGTTACAAAGCGTTGTTAAGTTCATTTAATTTATTTTAGGTTGATCTTTCTTATGAAGTTTGCCTTTTGGGTTCACCACGAGATGTAGATGTAATTCCTAAAATGCAATCTAAAGAAGATAAGCAAGATTTTATCTCTTTTCAGCAATGAAAATCCTAGCTACAAGGGGAAAAGAAAGACACAATATTTTCTCAAAGAGCAAAGAGCACACTGTAAATGCACTTTTCCTAAATCAAGCCAAACAGACTGTCAATATGCAAATGCACATGTGCATGTATTTGTTTTTCACTTTCTTAATATTGATGCCTAAAAAGAAAGTTGTTGTACAAATTTGAATTTGCTTTCAAGTGAAAAACACAAACAAGCTTCTTTTCGAAATCAAAAGATAGAGACGATTACGACACTTTATGATTTTGAAGTAAACACTTGTTTCAACACTATAAATTCACAAATTCAAGCCAAAGGCAAAAGTAAAAGCGTAATCGACTGCCAACAACAAATAAACTTTCTCCTAAGATCAAAATCGACACTTACTGGTGGGCTACAGTATTGTAGCAATAATGCTACAACTCCTGTGGCTTCCTATCTCTAATTTTATCAACCTGGTAGTTCGTACAAACTTGGAAGCGATGGTGTTGTATGCACAAGTACTAGCTCTTGTCGCAGCTGTCACTTGGTCAGCTGGCACAAGTCCGCTAGGGCTCAAGCCAACTTCTATATGCTCTCAGAAGAAGCTTTCTAAATGATGGACGAAGGCTATCTCAGAGGAAATCAATCTACTTTGCAAAAATGAACTGGAAGCCAACCAAAACATGAAACCCTAGTAAACCCTAATCTGACTAGTTTGACCTCTATGATGCAATAGTGAAAGTGCAAATGTCTAAAAATGATGCCATTACTTCTAGTGATGTGAAATGCATGAACTCAAACTACTTTCATTGAAAAGAACATTTTTTTTGTATTTTTGCTTAAGTGGATGGAGTGATTATGAATTTGTTTCTTATTAGGTTTTTGGCTGTGCAGAGGTGGTGCGAAGGGAGAGAAAGCTTGGGAAAGGTCAGGAGGGCTAGGAGAGGTCCCAGAGGGTCCCTAGCATTAGTCCACAGAGGTCTACAACGTTCAGATGCTCGGCAACCAAGTTTGCAGGCTTCTACAGGATGTCTGCAGGGGATCCTACAGGAAACTAAGGAATTCTACAGGAAGTCTGCTACCTTCTACAAGATGTTCTACCATGGGAGTTTTGGGTGATGGTGAAGTGATGGAGCGGAATGGGTGGATGGGTAAGGTGGAGATGGAGCTTGTGATGGATCAGGGGCAGAGAAATAAGATGGAGAGAGAGTGCACGGAGTTGGTTGGTGGATAGCAGGATGGCAACAACGAAAGGTCAAAAAATGAAGCTACGTAGCAATGGATGAGTTGGAAGGTAAACGAGCTGAACAGAGGTCAAGTAGGTGGCTTGAGGCGAGGTTAAGAAGAAGAACAAGAAAGTGGAATGATACTGAGCAGTGGAAATAAAACAAAGTGCTTATGTCTTGCACCAAAAACGAGAATTCATTAACCAGTGCTACCTGTGCTATTAAACCGATTAACAACGATGTAAATCATGAAGAAAAGTTGTGCATGGAATTGTAATGAAGAAGTATGGCTCAAGAGAAAAATGCATGGAATGATCCACGATTAAAACGGCTGTGTTGCAGCTTGCATAAAAGTAGAAAAGACTGCGTTTTTTTTGGTGGTTGGTATAGACTGCACCCCAATCCCTAAACAGAGATGGCAGTGGAGGCACTAACAACCTTTTCTTGGAGCTCCAGTGAATTACAACCCTCCTATTCTGATCTAAGCAATTGAAAGTGATTTAACCATAAGCTAATCCTACTCAATCTTATTAAATAAATCAAATCAGCAGACTGTGTTCTTGAAATGCATATCAAAACAAAGAAACAAAGTACTGGAAAGAAAGGAAAATAACACTACAAGAAGAGGATATCTATTGCTCTCAGGTTGGGCCCTAACCTGAGAGCTATAGCTCCCTTAAAAACTCAGAATTAGATCCAAATCTGCTTGGCTTTATTCATAATCAAAAGTCTAATGTCATGCCAAAAATGGCTTACAAAAACAAACACCGAGCTGTGCTCAGAAATTACAATATCAGTCCAAAAGTTCAAAAAGCTCCTAACAAAGGCTACGGCTTTCATATTTATACAAAATGAAGATCAAGCTGGCTTCCTCCATTCATGGAGCTTGGCTGTCCAACTAAAAGTCAAACTGCTATAAAACTGTTGATCCTGTAGAACGTGTTGGCTGCCTTTAAGCTCGGTGGGGAGAGCTGTTGGAGCTCGGAGTTAAGGTGAAAATCACGAGGAAGGTCATTAAGACCATGGACAACCTCCCTATGAACCCGCAATGTCACCTTTGCTATCTCCTTGTCTCCTTTTGCGTGGTCTTTTGCTCTCTTTAATGCCGAAAACCTGAAATCATCATGTATTAGCCACATAGATATAATGCCTGCCCTTCTTCCTACAAACAACACGAATATACTAAGAAATGAATGCATAAGTGGTAAAAGATGAATGGTTGAACAAGGTAAGTAGGCCAATATGAGCCCAAATTGTACCAAAAATTGGGGCTCATCATCACCCCCCAGCTAAAATATTTGCTCATCCTTGAGCAACTTTGCTCCAGCTCCTTGTCCTTGGCCGAGAACTAGGGCCCGGAGCATGCTCTTCCCTTCCTATTCTTGGTGGCCCTGCCTCTTCTGCCTCTGGCGGTGACGAGGGTGGCGCTTCCTCCCCCTTTCCTGTTTCCTTGAGCCGGGCTTCGGAAGCCAATTGGCCTATCCTTTGTGTCCAGGAAGTTATTTTTGGGCTTCCTCTCTCGGGGGTGGCCGATGTTTTAGAGGGGGATCTTTCACTGGGTGAAGTAGGGACACCCCCTAAAATGATTTGGCTGCTGGGTGGAGGCTGCAGCTTGCCCTTGTTTATTCTCTTACTTCTCCTGGCTTCAAAAGGTAGAGGGATCTCCCTCTCTCTCTTCTCCTTCAGCTTTGGAGGTGTACTGAGGGCGACCAGCGCAGCTGCTGCCTCCTTTTCAAGAATGCCAGCCTTCTCTTTCTTGCGTTTTGCTTTCTCAGGGCTCCTTGTAGAGGGCCCCTTCTTTTCTGATTTCGGGCTTCCTGTAGAAGACCCTGCTTTACCCACTTCCGGGCCTTCTGTAGAAGACCCTTTCTTTACCAATTTTGGGCTTCCTGTAGAAGACCCTGTTTTAGCCACTCTCGGGCTTCCTGTAGAAGCCCCTGTTTTGGTAATTTTCGGGCTTCCTGTAGAAGCCTCTTTTCCAATGATTTTTGGGCTTCCTGTAGAAGCCCCTTTTGCCAATTTTGGGCTTCCTGTAGAAGCCCCTTTTGCCAATTTCGGGCTTCCTGTAGAAGCCCCTGTCTCTGTTTTCGGGCTTCCTGTAGAAGCCTGTTTCTTCTTTCCTATAGACACGGGTGTCACCACCTTTGCTTGCTTTGCTGCATGGGTTTTGCTTTTTGGTTTGGTTGCAGGTGCTGATGAGGTACTTGGGCTGATGTGGACTACCTCAGCTTTGTCCGTTCTGCTCTTCAACCTCTTTTCTCTTGCTGACAAGATGGGTGTGTCACCTTTTCCTCATGCTTCATCTTTTGTTCTTTCTTCTGCACTGTGGTCAGGGTCTTCTGGCCTTTTTCTTTCTTTCCCTTGGCCACTGCTTCTTTTCCCTCACTGCTGGAGGAACCCATTTCTTCAATCAACATTTTTATGTCTCCATCTCTTGTCAAATTCCTGAATGATTCCCATGAGAGGGGAATCTTATATGAATGAAGCGCATCCTCCACAAGAAGTTTGATCAAACCATGGTGGGCTACCTGATCTGGTATGCCTTCTTTTAACTTTGTGGCACACTCAATTAGGGACTGTAGCAGGAAATAAGGAATGCTCAGTTTCTGTTCTACAGGAAGATCAATCCAGTGCCTCAATTCAGTGAGCAACCGAAAGTGATATGCGTACATGATGCTAAAACGGCCTTCACAGGTTATATACTTCATGATTTGCAGGTTGACTTCATTCCATGGTGGCAGTGAGCTGGTTCTTCGCACCCCATTTTTGTCCTCCGAGAATTCCTCCTCAGGTGGGAAGAATTCTTTCTTGGCCTGCTGGCTCAACTTCCTTTCTTCCTTATCCCATGGCAAACCCATCAGAAGTTCAGTAATTCGACTGATATATTGCGGGGTGAGCTTGAGGCTTAGACCCCTGAAGTTCACTGTGGCCAATGTCTTGGATTTCGGCTTCAGAGCCTGCAGAAATTCTTCTGCCACTTCATCATCGTACCCCTGCAATTTGTCACAAAAAGATATCCATTGAACCCGTGTGAAGAGCTCTACCACTTCCTAGTTTTCCCTTAACTTGGTTGAATCAGTGGGTTCTCGTCTTATAAACCCACTCGGCATGATAGAACAGTTTCCTTAACCAGAGGTGGTGATTGTGGAAGAAATTTTGGTTTACTGAGACAGAGCGTAGAATGTCATGCACATAACCAACAAAACTTATCCCTGAGGAACTTAACACAGTTTAATTACTCGACATCCTGTAGAATGACAGTATAGGCACAACAGACAACAATTTCACCGTTTTTCTATGACCAGACTGTGGACGAAAATTCTGCCACCTTTAATAACCAGTTGCATGAAGAGTTCAGGGTTACCTTTTTAATTGGCCACCTTTTTACGTGAGGCACCCACTTTCCTGTAGAAACTGCGTTCCTGTAGGATGACAGCGTTCCTCTAGAATGACAGAGTTCCTATAGAATGTAGTGTGCGATTTTCGGGAAGACTGCAGTCGGTCTGCGCCTTGAGTGTGCTTCACAATCGTTCTGATAGCCAAAGGCTCGGCGTATCGAACTGCAGAAAGATCAGGATAGCCGCTCGAGTTCAAAACGGTGGTTGATACATGCATGAGTGCAATCTAGCCGATTAGATTTTGAATTCGGCGGAATCCGTGGTGCGGGGGTGAGCTGTCCCTGCCGGACCGTTAGGTGACGTCACCCCATCATTCAACTGCGCGTTCACTTGCTGCCGCATCAATTCTCACAGATCTGCCGCTGCCTCTTCTGTTAAACTCGTTTTTGTTTCGACGGGATTGCTCTCACGTGCGTGCTGCCCATTCTTTTTGTCACGGCCGCGACCCACACATCCAACTAGACCATTAACTGGCCGACGTGGCCGGCCAAATGGCCATACGGCCGCTCAACCCATTCACCTTTACACTTAGCAATCAATCAAAGTAACATTCATGCAATCTGATGGAATGAAGGGTCGAGACACTTACCTGTGTGGCTGCACACGATGTTTCGGCTCTTTGGACGCTGATGAGTCGATTTACCTGCTGCTGGCGAACTTACACAGGCCCGGAGGTCCATGTTCACAAGCTGCCGACGATGGATGGGATGCTTCAGTTGCATGCGCCCACGTTTCATTGCATATGGCCTGCGCTGTGAATGGTATCCACTCTAGCAGGCTTAACTGTTACAGGACTCCCGCGGGATGTCTTGGAACCGTTTTTCCTCCTTGGGTGCATGCTGCACGACGATGGATGGCCTCACGATCATGCTCCCGGAGCTTCTGGATGACTGGGATGCACATGGTGTAAGATCTCTAGCGTTTTTTTCATTTACAATTTGCTTTTTCTCGAGACTCATCGATCTGCTTTGCTGGTGCAGGTAACTTCGTTGCATGTCGACAAGGATGGTGGAGCAAGATAACAATAATGAGCAAGGGTGACAGCAGCGGCTTGCATGCGTCCAAACCGATCCTTAGCCGTTATATCTCCTCATGAAATGAATTCTGGCCCGTTCTGAGCTTCTTCAAGAATTTTCCTGTAGAAATACAGAGCTTCCTGTAGAAAGGTTGCGTTCCTGTAGAGAGCCTGCACCTTCTTGTAGAAAATCTGCATCTTCCTGTAGAAACTTTGCATTTTCCTGTAGAAAATCTGCGTCTTCCTGTAGAAGACTCAAGCTGTAATAAAATTGCACATACCTTGGAGAAAACGAGTATTCTTGGAGGAGGTGCTGGTGAGGTGTCCTGACTGCATGATGAGGACCCTTGGCTTTGAGTTGAGAGGCTTCCTCTCCTCCATAGAACACCTGCATGCAATTTTACATAATGAATCTGCTGACCTTGTTTTTTCTTGTGTTTTTTCCTTCCTTTTTCTTTTTTTTCTCTCTTTTTTTTAAAAGATAACAGGGGCGCCTCATTGAGGTTTTCACCCTTGCCATCTGCCTTAAGCGCCCCAAAGAGGTTTTCACTCAAGGATCTTTTTCCAATCTTTTTTTTTTTTTTTTAAAAGACAATAGGGGCGCCTCAATGAGGTTTTCACCCCTACCACTTGCCTTGGGCGCCTCAGAAAGGTTTTCACCCAAGGATCTTTATTATTTCTTTATTATTATTATTATTATTTTTTTAGATTCTTTAGGCTATGCCCAAAGCAGAGGCAGAACCCTTCTCTATGACCAACACTGCCTTCTCCATAGTTTTGATGAACTCTTGTCTTGAGGGAGGCTTCCTGTAGATCTTCAATCGATGCCCATTGACAAGCATGGGGATGGCTTCCTCATCAATGGTCCGAATAAGAACAGATCCATTTCCATGACATTTTTCCACTGAATATGGCCCTAGCCATTTGGTTCTCAGCTTCCCCTTGAAATCTTTGTATCTGGAGTCATACAACAAAGCCCAATCTCCCGGCTGAAATTGCTTGTCATGGAGATGTTGGTCATGCCACACCTTTCTCTGAAGTTGAACCACTTCTGAGTGAAGGAGGGCCTGCATTCGGTGCTCATCCAGTCCATTCAGCTGCAATAACCTTTCTTGTTGTCCATGGCTGAGATCTAGGTCCAGCTGAGCTGCCATCCTCAAAGTGTTGTATTCAAACTCAATGGAAAACAAAGCTTTCTTCCCATAGACCAACTCATAAGGTGTGAAGCCGGTGGTGGTCTTCCAAGTGGTGTTGTAAGCCCATGTGACTTCAACCAGGCAATCTGCCCAGTCCTTTCTGCTGCTGCTCACCACCTTAGTCAAGATCTTTTCTAATACTCTATTGGTGACTTCCACCTGCCCATTTGCTTGAGGGTGATAGGGGGTGGAAGTCCTATGCTTAATCTTGTGATGAGCTAGTAGATCTTCAACCAGGTTGGAGGTGAACTGGCTCCCTTGATCAGTGACCAGCTCTCTTGGATAGCCAAACTTATAGAAGATGTTTTCTCTTAGGAACTCGGCCACCTTTTCTTCTGTTGCTGCTTTGATTGCTTTGGTCTCTGCCCACTTTGTCAGGTAGTCAGTGCACACAATGATGTAAGACTTTTGCCTCGAAGGAGGGTTGATTGGGCCCACAAAGTCCATACCCCACTTCTCAAATGGCTCAAGAGTCACCCGAGGTTGGAGAGGCATCTCATCCCTTTGGGTCAATTTCCCCATTCTTTGGCATTGGTCACACTGGCTGACATATCTTTTGACATCTTGATGAAGTGTGGGCCAATAGTAGCCTGCCTGCAGGATTTTGAAGGCAGTTCTCTTTGCTGCAAAATGTCCTCCACAAGGCCCATCATGACAAGTGAGGAGGATATCAAAGACTTCCTCCTCCCTTACACAATGCCTTAAGATCTGATCGGGGCCAAGCTTGAACAGATTGCCCCCGATCCAAGTAAATGAGGCACTTTTTCTGATGATTCTGCTCTTCTCTTTTGAAGATAGGTGCGGAGGGAACTGTGCTGAAACAAGGTAGTTTGCTATATCAGCAAACCATGGAGAGAGTACTGAAATAGAAAACAGATGTTCATCGGGCATCTGGTCATCCACTGTTCCATCCTCATCTGCAGACAAATCCAATCTAGATAAAAAGTCAGCAACAACATTCTCTCTACCTGGTTTGTCAACAATGGTTAAATCAAACTGCTGCAATAAAAGTAACCATCTAATAATACGAGCATTCACATCTGGTTTATTCATTAAATATATAATTGCAGCATGGTCTGTATGTACAAAGGTTTAATAGCCAGTAATATAATGTCGGAACTTGTTCAGTGCATGGACCACAACCAAGAATTCTTCCTCGGTTACAGTGTAATTCAGCTCAGCTTTGGACAAGTTTTTGCTAACAAAGTAAATGGCATATGGAAGTTTTTGCTCAACTTGTCCTAAAGCTGCACCTATGGCTTTGTTCGAGGCATCAGCGTGGATGTGGAAAGGTAGGGCCCAGTTTGGACCTCTCAGGATTGGGGCTGACACCAACTTGTCCTTCAACTCATTTAAAGCCCTCTGACAATCGTCAGTCCATTTAAACTCCACATCTTTTGCCAACAGGCCAAACAATGGCGAGGCTAGCTTGCTGAAGTCTTTAATGAATCTCCGGTAATATCCTACTAAACCCAAGAAACTCCAAACATCCCTTACCTTTTGAGGAGGTGGAACCTTCTTGATGAGAGCAATTTTGTTAGGATCCACCTGCAACCCTTGGCAAGAAATGGTATGGCCTAGCACGGTCCCTTCAGTCATTAGGAATTCACATTTTCCAGGACTAAGGGACAAGTTCATCTCAATGCATTTGGTTAGGACTTTTCCCAGATTGGACAATGCTTCCTGAAAGTTGGCCCCATAAGGAGTGAAGTCATCCATATAGATTTCCACTGCCTCATGGACCAGCTCCGAGAAGATGCTTAAGACAACTCTCTGGAAGGTAGCAGGAGCATTGCATAGCCCAAAGGGAAGGACTCGGTAGGCAAAGGTACCCCAAGGGCAAGTGAAGGTGGTCTTATCTTGGTCTTTCGGGATGATTTGGATTTGGTTGTACCCGCTAAACCCATCCAGGAAAGAGAAGAACTTCTTTCCTGCCAGTCCATCCAACACTTGATCTATGAAAGGTAGAGGGAAATGGTCTTTCTTGGTAGCTTTGTTCAGTTCTCAGTAGTCCACACATTTTCTCCATTTCCCATTTTTCTTGGGAACCAACACCAGAGGGGACACCCATTCACTATCTGAGATGGGGTAGATGAATCCAGCATCCAACAGTTTTTGCGATTCTTCCTTGACAATGTCTTTAAGGGCTGGATTCATTCTCCTATGGGGTTGCCTAACCGGCTTACAATCCTCTTTGATATATATGTGATGGGTACAGACCGAAGGATGGACTCCTTTCATCTCCTTATAGCTCCAAGCAAAAGCATCTAGGTGACTGGCCAACAGGCTACACAGCTCCTTTTCCTGGGAAGGAGATAGGGAGGAGCTGATCTTTAACGTTCTCTCAGGGACGAACTCCACATTCTTGACTCTGGGAGTGATAGGGTTGGTTGTACAAAGATCCACTAAGGTGCTAGCTTGGGCATCCTCCACCAATTTCTCTAAGGATAATGCACTAGAAGGTGGATTCTGGATCAGGGTCTCGATCAAGTCATCCTCGGTTGGGGGGTCTCTTCTGGTGGTATCTAGGGTGCACAAAGGTGTTGAGTACACCTCGTCTTCCTCTCCTTATTCTAACCAGAGTGGTAAGTCATGCTCTAAGGAGGGTTGGGCAGGAGGGTATAGGACTAGCTGTTTGGACATAGGACCATTTTTGATGGTCATATTTCCTGCACGACAACTTATGTAAGCATTTGCAGTGGCTAACCAAGGCCTTCCCAAAATGAGAGGATATCCAGTAAGCTTTGCCTTGGGTTGCAGTACCAAGAAATCTGCAGGATATTCCCAAGAGTCGATAGAGACCAAGACATCCTCCACAATCCCTTCGGGAGTCACAGTGGAGCGATCTGCTAATTGCAGTACTGTCGAGGTCTTCCTCAAGGAACCTTGGAGATTGAGTTTGAGCATGGTGTCCCTAGTCATCACATTAATGGCAACCCCCAGATCAATCAAGGTGTGAGGTATGATGGTGCCATTGATGTGGACATCTACTACAGGACTTCCAGGATCTAGGTACTTTGGGCATATGACTTGTCCTAACATAAGGTCAGACAGTTGTCCTATGACATTGATGGTTGAAGCATCTTTCTTCCGCCTCCCTGGGTGTTTGAAACACTTTTCCTTAACCAGTTTGTTGTATATTGGCACATCCTTGATGGCTTGGAGAAGCGGTATTTTTACACACAACTGCTTGAGCTCACCCAGAAGCTCATCCTCTTCTGGGTTGGGTTGTGTAGTGGCTATTAGTCTCTCAGGAAAGGGTGGAATAGCCTTTGGTTCACTTTCCTATTTATCTTCCTCATCCTCTGGGGGAGGAGGTTGGCGATCTAGTAGAGTCTTTCCAGATCGAAGATTGATCTCCTGGATCTCCACAGCATAGGTAGGGCATGAGGTTTCCCTAATGTATAACTGCTGGGCCTGTCTATTGTTGGGGTTTGGGTTCGGTTGAGCAGGCATTTGAGGTTGCCTTGGAGGAGCAGGAGGTAATGGCTGAGGCTGAACTGGTGGTGGAGGAAAAATGGCAGGAGGAGCATTGTACTAGGGCCTCCACCCCGACTGAGGTGCATTCCACTGAGGCTGTGGCTGGGCATGTGAATGATATGAATGAGAAGTAGGTTGAGTAGGGTACTGAGGTGGATAAGACCATGGAGGAGGCATGGACCAGGAAGGATGAGTAGGGGGACCCCAGGAAGGCATAGGAGTCGATTGATTGAGGCTGTAATAAGCTTGAGGTGCCCCTTGCATCCCCTGCTGATAAGGTCTAGATCCTTGTGGTCTCCTTTGGTTGAGGTAATAGAGAGGTTCAGTGGGAGCTTCTGTCCCTTGGTACATGGCTTTAAACCCAGGTAAGGTTGGACACTGATTTGTGGGATGGTCCTCCTCACAAACGAAACATACTTCAACCGAATGCAATGGGCATTCGTTCTTAGGGTGTCTCCTTGTGCACCTAGGGCAGAAGACAGCCAAGGCTCTCTTAGCTTCTTCTTTCTTCTGCTGGATCCTGAATGTGTCCAGCTGCATGGCAATGGTCTGTCTCACCTCACTCTTGAGATCTTCTAACTGATTTGCAAGCTCATGTTTGGAGAAAGGGACACTAGTTGAGAGGAGGTTTCCTATACCTCGTTTCCGAGTTGCCCTGGAGTGGTTTCTAAACACAGTCTTGATGTCCTCGTAAGGCAGTTGGTAAATGTCCCCCCCAGCTAACATGTGAAGGGTATCTAAGAGGTCTTCAGGCACTCCTCAGAGCAGGACCAACTTGAGGGATTCAGGGTCAAGTGTGCACCTGGCCTGCTTATAGCTAAGTTGGAACCTCTCCTCATAATCCTCTAAGGACTCATCATTTCCCATGGTCATCCGAAAGATTTCTCCCTTGGTTTCCTTAGACCTACAATAATCCCTGTACTTGGTATTGAAATCTTGTTGCATCTGAGCCCAAGTTGTGATACTATTCCTAGGTAAGCCCATGAACCAGCGTAATGCTGCATCCTTAAGAGTTGAAGGGAAGAGTTTCAGCTTTTGCTCATCTTCAGTATAGTCATAGGTTCTACAAAGGACAGCAAACTAAAACAGGAAGGTATCAGGATCTTCAGTAGTCAGTCCATGGAAGTGAGGTAAGGCGGAGGGGCTAATGTTCTTCATTTTCATCTCTCCATTGGTCTCTCGGATGGGGAAGGCACCTTCTATTCTCTCATCTTCTCTTCTATTGTCAGCCATAACTTCAGATGGAGTGGTCTCCAACTCTTCTTCTACTATAGGATCTTTGTATATCTTGGGATGTTCACCTATAGGTTCTTCTGGGTCACTGTCACCAAAGAAGAGAGAAGGGTGACTCAGTGATGTGGTGGGGGTGTTGGGTAGGAATTTGCCTGATTTATCTCGGTTTCTACGAGGCATGAAATGGAAAAAAGACTTTCTTTTTTGATTGTTTTTGCTTTTTTCGTTGATACCTACAAAACTGAAACAGATTGATCTACAACTAACTATAAAGATGCAGAATTAAACTGAAAGCAGGAAAGAACTAATCTACTTTGCTCAAATGAAATTGCAGGAATGGAAATGCTAGTCTACGCTTGCAGAATTGAAACACTAGTCTACGCTTGCAGAAATGAAATGCTAGTCTATGAAAGCAGGAAATGCTAATCTATGAAAGCAGGAAGTGTCTATGCTACTTTTGTAGAATGGAAATGAAATAAACTACTTAGCAGAAGGCAAGAGTAAGAAAATAGAAGAAAAGCAACAATTACTAATACTCTCACGCTTCCCCGGCAACGGCGCCAAAAATATGGTGGGTTCCAGTATTGTAGCAATAATGCTACAACTCCTGGGGCTTCCTATCTCTAATTTTATCAACCCGGTAGTTCGTACAAACTTGGAAGCGACGGTGCTGTATGCACAAGTACTAGCTCTTGTCACAGCTGTCACTTGGTCAGCTGGCACAAGTCCGCTAGGGCTCAAGCCAACTTCTATATGCTCTCAAAAGAAGCTTTCTAAATGATGGACGAAGGCTATCTCAGAGGAAATCAATCTACTTTGCAAAAATGAACTGGAAGCCAACCAAAACATGAAACCCTAGTAAACCCTAATTTGACTAGTTTGACCTCTATGATGCAATAGTGAAAGTGCAAATGTCTAAAAATGATGCCATTACTTCTAGTGATGTGAAATGCATGAACTCAAACTACTTTCATTGAAAAGAGCATTGTTTTTGTATTTTTGCTTAAGTGGATGGAGTGATTATGAATTTGTTTCTTATTAGGGTTTTGGCTGTGCAGAGGTGGTGCGAAGGGAGAGAAAGCTTGGGAAAGGTCAGGAGGGCTAGGAGAGGTCCCAGAGGGTCCCTAGCATTAGTCCACAAAGGTCTACAACGTTCAGATGCTCGACAACCAAGTTTGCAGGCTTCTACAGGATGTCTGCAGGGGATCCTACAGGAAACTAAGGAATTCTACAGGAAGTCTACTACCTTCTACAGGATGTTCTACCGTGGGAGTTTTGGGTGATGGTGAAGTGATGGAGTAGAATGGGTGGATGGGTAAGGTGGAGATGGAGCTTGTGATGGCTCAGGGGCAGAGAAATAAGATGGAGAGAGAGTGCACGAAGTTGGTTGGTGGATAGCAGGATGGCAGCAACGAAAGGTCAAAAAATGAAGCTACGTGGAAATGGATGAGTTGGAAGGTAAACGAGCTGAACAGAGGTCGAGTAGGTGGCTTGAGGCGAGGTTAAGAAGAAGAAGAAGAAAGTGGAATGATACTGAGCAGTGGAAATAAAACAAATTGCTTATGTCTTGCACCAAAAATGAGAATTCATTAACCAGAGCTACCTGTGCTATTAAACCAATGAACAATGATGTAAATCATGAAGAAAAGTTGTGCATGGAATTGTAATGAAGAAGTATGGCTCAAGAGAAAAATGCATGGAAGGATCCATGATTAAAATGGTTGTGTTGCAGCTTGCATAAAAGTAGAAAAGACTGCGTTTTTTTGGTGGTTGGTATAGACTGCATCCCAATCCCTAAACGGAGATGGCAGTGGAGGCACTAACAAAATTTTCTTGGAGCTCCAGTGAATTACAACCCTCCTACTCTAATCTAAGCAACTGAAAGTGATTTAACCATAATCTAATCCTACTCAATCTTATTAAATAAATCAAATCAGCAGACTGTGTTCTTGAAATGCATATCAAAACAAAGAAACAAAGTGCTGGAAATAAAGGAAAATAACACTACAAGAAGAGGAGATCTATTGCTCTCAGGTTGGGCCCTAACCTGAGAGCTATAGCTCCCTTAAAAACTCAGAATTAGATCCAAATCTGCTTGCCTTTATTCATAATCAAAAGTCTAATGTCATGCCAAAACTGGCTTACAAAAACAAACACCGAGCTGTGCTCAGAAATTACAATATCAGTCCAAAAGTTCAAAAATCTCCTAACAAAGGCTACGGCCTTCATATTTATACAAAATGAAGATCAAGCTGGCTTCCTCCATTCGTGGAGCTTGGCTGTCCAACTGAAAGTCAAACTGCTGTAAAACTGCTGATCCTGTAGAACGTGTTGGCTGCCTTTAAGCTCGGTGGGGAGAGCTGTTGGAGCTCGGAGTTAAGGTGAAAATCACGAGGAAGGTCATCAAGACCATGGACAACCTCCCTATGAACCCGCAATGTCACCTTTGCTGTCTCCTTGTCTCGTTTTGCGTGGTTTTTTGCTCTCTTTAATGCCAAAAACCTGAAATCATCATGTATTAGCCACATAGATATAATGCCTGCCCTTCTTCCTACAAACAACACGAATATACTAAGAAATGAATGCATGAGTGGTAAAAGATGAATGGTTGAACAAGGTAAGTAGGCCAATATGAGCCCAAATTGTACCAAAAATTGGGGCTCATCACTTACGACAGATCTAAATCCAAGGACGACAGTATGACTAGTTTACTTTTGCAATGGGAAACTGTAAATGACGTAACAAACACACAAAAACAAATACAGTCTCTTTTATACAACTGAGGCGGAATTAAGGCAAAGAAAAGTGGCCTTTAAACAGACACACACACTGATCTCAGGCTGCAAAAATTAGAGGCAAAACTGGAAAAAGTGAGCAAAGAACCTTAGCTGCACAGGGTTGAGCTGATCAACGCACCTGCTACACAGAGAAACTGAATTGCAATGCAGGTAGCCCTCTCGGGAACTGCGTTGAAATGCAGAGTCTCTTCACAGAGCTTGCGCTGGAGCAGAAACGAGATTTCTCTCCGGGTTCTGGGTCACGGCTTGCAGTTTAATCTATGGTTTTTGGCCGGGTAAAAGCAATCAGTAATGCACAATCAGAGGGTTGATTTAAAAGAGGTTTAAGAGCTATCACAAAGGGTAATCAGATCATTTTTGAATTAACTCTTCAGGTCATAAACAGATCCAGTGAATTGACTAGAGTAGCAGATGTCTACTTTGCATTTGTAAATGGAAAATGCAGTTCAATTTGCTACTCCTAAGTTTATGAGATGAACAATAATAGAAACACAAACAAACTAACTAGACACGTTCCCCAGTGGAGTCGCCATTTTGTTATCAGGAAAAGTTTCTATTCAGAACGATCCTATCCCACTGGGTTGTGACAGAGACCTCAGAAACAAACAGGGAAAACTACTCTTGTATTCTCCTTTATGAACTATAAACGAAGTGGAATAGGATGAACCAACCTTGTCTTGCGCTAGTCCTTTGATCCAATCTCTCTTCTCTTTGACAGCTTCCAGCTACCTGCTCCCTTACTTTCCCAACGTCACCAAGTTCCTGCAAGATCACAGAAGAAGGAAACTACACAAAGACATGGATTTATATTCATAAAAAGCTTAGGATCAGATTTAAGCTAAACATACAAATATAACAAACATCAGTGATATACAAGCATGTAGGAGAAACTCAAATAGTTTTATTGATAAAACAAGAAGATCCAGGAGGAGTTACAACCGATGATTCCTGATCCAGCATCAACCTCCCAGCATAGAATCCCTTCTTCACCTCCAACAAAGCATAAATCACCCAATACTCTGATATCTATCTCAAAACCAACAGCAATTCTCTGCAATGTACAAAATTCCAGCCTCTGGATCTCGTGGTGAGGGATCCATATATAGATGTATGCAAAGAGGATGAGTCAGCTCATGAATTGATTAGTGGCTTCTCTTTGTCAGTTCTTGCTTCCACTTGGAGACTGAGAACCTCTTACTCATCACTGGTCGAATTCAGTGAGGCAAGTGTCATTGGAGAAGATTCTAGAAGCTTCCATTGTCTCTCCACCTCGTGGAATGACTCTGCCACTTGTCATTTCCCGCTCAATGCACCCTGGTAGTGCATTCAAGTGTGTTGCAGCGCACCTAGCCAGTGTATTTGGGTGCTTTGCAACGCAGCTAGCTAGTGGAGCATATGAAATTATCTTGATTTGACTAGTTCTGAGTAGTTTCTGGTGGAGAACTTCTGGGAGAAGCTGTAATTTGTTGACCTTGTTTCTTTAAGAGCTGGAACAACACTTTTAGGGACTTAGGATCCCTTGGTTTATGGAAATTTCATGCTTATGGTTGTAAGGCATAAAAATCTCTATAACAGGATGGCTAGATTTGTTCAAGGAGGACTGAGGCAATGATGCAAAAAAACTAGGGTTATGTGAACAAATGGAAAACATAAGGCAAGAAGCTGAGTTGAGGGATGGAGCAGATGGGTTTGATGGAGTATGGGCAGGTAGAGAAGGATAACAGGTGCTCTGCAAGTTTCTTTTCCAACTGAACCAACGAAGACTTGTAAAATCTAAGACCTAAGTACGTTGACCTAATCTGATCTAGCTAATAGTAAATAGAATGAACAAAAGTTTTATTCGCAAGGAAACCATGTATATTAACTATGCAACGAAGCATTCAAGAATCTGAACATATAACCAACTTATGCAAATGGAAATCAAACACTAATGATTGCATGGCAAAGAAAAGTCAGTGTTTTTGTGGGCAGCAAGGTCACCTTGATCCCAACTCCTGATCCCACTGAGGGAGAGGTGAAATCAGAGGTGTTTGATGGCCCTTAGATATTCCCTGTTATTAACCTACAAACTAAATCTGAACATAAAAATCCTTTTTCATCATCAAAAGAAATCTAAATTACAAAGCAAGATTTAAATCTAAATAGCATATTTTATTCTAAGAATGCAGCAAAAAAACATAAAGGTAAACAAAGGAGGTATTGGGAACTTGAGATGGGCCCAACCCCAAGAGCTACAGCCTTCTAAGAGAGATTTAGAGTTGGTGCAAAGCTGGATTCATCTTTATTGAGCAAGAAATAATATTTACATAAAAAACTGTCCACAAGGGAAAAGCTTGAAATTATGTTGAAATGCAAAGCTAGCCTACTGCCTAAAAAATGACTAAAATCGAATTACAAACAAGCTAACTTTTGCCTACAAAGTGACTAACTGAAATGAGGCCCTAAGCCCACTTATTTTTACAAATTGAGGACCCCAACATCTCTCCTAAACTTTAGGAACTCGGCTACCAAACTTGTAGTTAACAGCACTTTTACTAGCACTTCCTCGGGTGCCCTTGTGATAATCGATTTGGTTGCCCTTGAACTCCGAGCTAATGGTGGAGAATTCGAGGTAAGGGCCCATAAATGAAGGGGACACCTTCCTAAAAATCCTCTCTTTTGTTCTTCCATGAATTTGGCTGCTGAGTGCTCATTAAAACCTTTGATTTTGTCTCAAAATTGACTAAAAAACTGCACAAAGCACCCATTAGACTTGTTGGCATAATGACTAACCCAATTCACTCTATTAGCATAAATATAATAAAAAACATGTAATAAAATAATGAGAATGGTGGATTAAGTAAAATTAGGAGGTTGAATGAGCCCATATAGTTATCCATTTTTGGGGCTCATCAAGAAGAGACGGCTGAGAAAACCTCAGCAAATAAACAAGAAGAAGTTTCCTCTACATCAACTCAGTCAGGTAAAATCCCAATTATTGATTTGGAATAGGAATGGGAATAGTTCAAAATTAAATATTCACACAGATTCAAACCCTTAGCAAACATCTGAGATACAAACTCCTAAGCAAACCTAACACAAGTCAAATTCAGAAACGACAGGGCAAAGAGCTACAACCACTGAGGACATTAAGATCATCCCTGCCACTCCCACTGCGGAAATTGTTTTGAGAATAGAGGAAATACCTCCGCTGGATGTATTTTATAGTCCTAGCCATAAATATGTAATCAAGAGACAAAACAAGAAAATAAATAGGGATGATGTATGTATTAAAACTCTAAAAAATGAACCAATGCACATCATATGGAAGGACTCGCCCATGGACCCATCTAAAAATCTCACAAAATTGTTGCAATTCACAGGAGCCTATGAAACAACAACTATTCACAAAGCAACAGAGGTCCAAATGTTGCTGAAATGAAAGGAACAAATAATCTGCTATTAGAACATCAACTAGCTCACGAAAAATCCAATCAACAAGCAAAATTACAAAGAGCCCATCTCCAAAAGGAATTCAAACAGATGAGAATACAACATCAAGCCAGCTTAGTAGAAAGAGATGTGTGGATACAAGCTATGAGATATAAGTTTAAGGATAATCCACAAATTGATGAGTTCATGAAGGAGGCGCTCAGCCTCAATTCCCTACTAATTCAGCAGAAGGAAGTACTATGCTAGAAAATCTCGTAAATAGCTCATTATTGTGAGACGAGTGATAAGTTAACAAACCAAGTCGTTGAAATGAGACTTGAGTACGATGAAATCCATAAGAGGATTTCTGACTTTATAATCTGGCAAGAATCAGAGGATGGGAGAAAGGATGAATTTCCAAAGCTAGAGGAATCTCATAAAGACATCATGTTCATGGATTTCGATTCTGGGTTGAAACAAGTGGAAAGGGCAATAGCAATAGCATCAAGAGCAGCAAACAACATAATAGAAGCCATCAATGAAAATATTCATGGAACAAATCTTGTTACGGAATGTATACAAGGATTTCTTCCGAATGTTAAACAGTTAGAGCAGCAGTGGAGATAGGTAGTGCAGGGAAAGGAGGAGCAATCAAATAGATAAAAAGGTTGAACTGGGAAGCATATTAGCAGTTTTTAGTGAAACCACATAGCTAGTGGATGACCTTGAAGTGCTTAACAACCTCTACACAAAAGATGGTGCCAACACTAACATATGCCATATTTGTTGGGCAGTTAAAATCTGGAATCGGCCAACCAACTCAGGTCAAGCCAATGACTCATATTTGCGATCTTAGAGATCATGTCCAAAGGAGTTAGTCATTTAATTTGTTTTTTTTTTAACTTTATTTCTTCATATTCTTAGGAAGGTCGTTTAAACCTCCACAACTGTTTGTGTAATAATCTATTTTAAGACCTATAGTTTAGCATTTAAATCCCTCTCATGCAGTTACAGAGCAGTACAAAAATTTTATTAGAAACACTTTTCAAAACATTGCACTTTTGTACTTTTGACTAGGTTTTGATGAAATGAGTGGAACATGATCTATTTTCTTCAAATATCTAGCATGCTCTATTGAAATGCACTTTTGTACTCTTAGAATGTGTTGGATTGTAGCCCCTCCGCCCACGGTCGCGCCACCATGGGCAGTCAGACATGAATCAATTTTTTTTTTAATTAAAAAAATTTTGTTTCAAGTTTTTTAAAATTAATTAAAGTTTAAAATTTTTAAATTTTTAAAATTAACTTGTTTAATTTTTATTTTTTTAAGTTTATTTAAAAAAAAAAATGCTTATAAATTAATTAAACTTTAATTTTTTTTTTTGAAATAAAAAAGTCCTATTTAAAAGAACAAAAAATAAATTTTTGTTATTCAAAAAAAAATATGCCCATTTTTTTTTAAATAAAAAACATTTAGTTATTAAAAAAAGTTAAATGTTTTTTTTTTTCAAACATATATATGTTTTTTTTAATTTAATTTTTCTTTGTTTTTAAATAAAAAATATAGGGTTTAAGAAAAAATTCGAAAGATTTTTTTTTTAATAAAAAATAGATATTTCTTTTTAACTTTAGATGTTTTTTCAATTTTATATATATATATATATATATATATATATATATATATATATATATATATATATATATATTTTAATTTTCATATTTTTTTGGTTTTTTGGTTTATAATTTGAGTTTATTTTTGTTTATTCTTTTTATTTTTTTAAAATGTTTTTAATCTTAAATTTAGCAGTTTCTTATTTTATTTCTGTTAATTTTCTAATTTTTTTTTTTAATCTTGTTTGTTTTTATTTATTTATTTTTTAGTTTTATTTAATGTTTTTTTAAATTTTCCTATTTTTACTTAATTTTATCGGTTTTTAAATTTTGTTTTTCTTTTCCAAATTATTTTATGGTTTATGAGATAATTTTATTTTATTTTACATTTTTTATGTTTTTTTTTCCTGTTTTTTTTTGTATATATTTTTATATTTAAAAAAACAACAACTTGAAAATTCGTTAAGTAATCATGATTTCAAAAAAAACTGGACATAATAAATTTTAAAGTGTGAAAAATAAACCCTCTAAAAAAGGTTCATCAACACATTTCAAAATCAACATGAAAATCACTAACATTTAAAAACAAACTTTTATATTTGATGCATAAGAAAATTTAAAGTGTCAAAAATATGCTCGGAAAAAAAATAAGTGTATTATGCAGCACCACCTTTCAAAATCGAGTAGCCATTTTGCTACCTCTACGAAACAGGTAATCGTATTGGTTATTTAAAGTGCCAAAAACTATGCTCTAAAAAAATATGTGTGTTCTACATCGTCCCTTTTCAAAATCAGGTCACTTTTTTGCTATCTCTATGAAATGGGTAACAGTATCAGTTCCCATTTCAAAGTTTACGTTATTTATTTCAACCATTGTTATTTCCTACCCATAGACTAGGTTTCATTTTTAATGCAACATTTATCTTCTTCAAATAATTTTATGTTTACATTCTAAAACTATTGTGGCCTTTTTATTTCTGCAAGTTGGTTAACATTTACATTTGAGCAAGTAGGTTAGCATTTACATTTCTCTAAAGAAGAGTAGCATTTGCATTTTTGCAAATAGATTCACATTTCCATTTTGTAAGTAGAGTATAACTTTCCTTACACAAAATATCTTTTTGTTGTAAATATAGATTCAGTTGATAGAGTGGTCTTTGTATACGTTGGTTTGGTCCATTTCTTGAGAGTAACTTGAGTAGAGCTTAGCTTACTATGCATATATCACTTCCACCACTTAATTTTGTATGAACCCTAGGTTGATAATAAATGTGGGTGGCCGTGGGAGTTGAAGCACTCTTGTTTCAATATTGAGGCTCATCATGTTTTAGTGCCATTGTGAAGGAGGTGTCTAAGTAGGTATTTTTTTATAACTAGAGTTTCTTTTTTTTTTTTCATTTTACTTTTGTTTTGCATAAAAAAAAAAGAGAAAAAATAAAAATAGAAATATCACAAACTTATTTCATGTCTCACAAGAGTAGGGATAATCTAGGGAAATTTCTACCAAAATCCCCCACCACGTCTAACAGTCAACCATCACTCTTCTTTGGTGACTGTGAACCTAGTACTCTCAAAATAGAGGAGTAAGAGAATCCGTTAGGTGATTAGCCAAAAATCTTTGAAGAACCCGTAGGGGAAGAATAACCCACATCACCTACCCAAAACATGGCTAATAACACACAGACTCAACTCTTTCCTATCTATGAAACGAATGGGGAGGCTAGAATTAAGAACATAAGCCCCACTATTGTCCCACACTTCCATGGCCTAACTTCTAAAGGCCCTCATATATTCATGTTTGATTTTGTTGTGTTTTTTATAACCTATGATTACAGTTTGGATGTGGAGAAGTTAAAGTTGTTCTATTCCTCCCTTAAGGATGCAAACTTGTGTTGGTTCGTGAGCTTAGAAGGAGGCCACATCACCACTTAGGCTCAAATGTGGCAATCCTTAAATAAAAAATACAAGGATTATTGTAAATTAAGGGAAACCAAGGAGGATATATTTAGGATGATCCTTGGGCCAAAGGAATCCTTAAGGGATTATGAAAAAATATTCAAACTCAACTATAGAAGAGCTAGTTGTACCCTTGATCCATAATATTTAAAGATTGTACTTCTCTGATGGATTAGGAAGGATTTGATGGAAAAACTTAATATGTTATTTGATGGAGAAATTTACCAGCTAACTTATGAAGACATCAATACAATATTAAAGAATCTTTTTAGTTCTTCAAGGAAGATGGGTAGGTCCAGTCAAGGCGTTATCAACTCTTCTCACTCTACTTCAACCATTAAAATGTAAATAATGAGCATGCTAGAAGACGTTAAGTGTAAGATGTTGAACAATTTCTCCTTGTTAATGGATACTATGTAGATAAAAAAGAAGCAAGAGGAGGTAGAAAGGACACTGACTATATTTTTCCTTAGATGCACCAGGAGTCACCCTAGAAATGAGTGCCCAACGAATGTCATAGAGGTATACTCTATTTGTGAGGATAACCATGTAACTAATAAATGTCCCTCCCTTCTAGGCCTAAAGGTTGTATATCAAGGGGTAGAGAGCATCCCCGAGCAAAATTTCTTCAGCAACTAGAGGAGTCCAAAAGGGTTTCGGCCATACCAGTAAGGCATGCAAGGTTCACATTACCTTTATTATAATCCAAACTAGAGTGCATTGTTTCAGTGTTGGTATCCTCCAACTCACTCATCTTGGTACACGCCCTCTATTTAGTCCTATTCTCCTCAACACCCTCCTAGCTTGTCAATCCACCCTTCCATCTAGATCAACTTTAGCCTCCTCAATGGGGAAGCCATTCATAAAAATGAAGGCCTCGGGCAACCCAAACTCCTACCTTAATTCCTCCTACTCCACCTCAACCAAAACTACTTCAAAATAATCCACCCAAGCAACCTGAGATGCCTGCCCAACCCAATACAAACCTAAACAACAAGCATGCCCAACATGTCTATAGTGGGGAACATCCTATCCTACTTACCTTTTGGATATCGAGGAGATCAACATTAGGTCTAGGAAGGTACTTCTATATTGTCACCAAACTTCTCCACTTAAATATATTAAAGAAGAGAAGGAAGATAGTGTCCCTTGAGCTAGTATCCCCCCTATCCTTAAGAAAAGCACCCAAAAAGAGGATGAACACATGAGATAACTGAAAAACTCGTGTGCTAAAACACCCCTTATCTAGGCCATCAAAGATGTTCCCATATACAACAATATTATCAAGAAAGAGTGTTTCAAAAGGCTTGGAAGAATAAAGAGAGATTCCCCCACTGTTAATGTTGTTGGGAAATTGCGTGATCTAATGATTGGAGGGCTATCTCCCTAAAGTACTTGGATCATCGTATCCCAATAGTGGATGTATGCATTGATAATATTGTATTCCCCAACATATTGATTGACTGTTCGGCTTCAATCAATTTCATGAGCAAGGAAACTATTTTGAAGCTTAACCTCCAAGGAGCCTCAATAAAGACCACGATGGTGTTGCAGCTTGTAGACAAATCCAAAATAGCCCCCAAGGGATTTATTGAGGATGTGATGGTATCCATTGAATCATGGGATCATCCTACAAACTTCCCTTCCCTCCAATTCAAAACCAATTTTAATGGGTACCCTCTTATTTTAGGGATACTTTCATTAGCCACTATTGCTGCTTACATTAGCTGTAGGGATAGAAACATAACTATTAAAAATGGGCATACCACAGAACAAATTTTTTATATCCCCCCTGCTAAACCACATCTTGAGCATGATTTACTATTGTGGGTAGAGGAAGAGGAATAATTTAATCATTCATCCCTCTACCTTGTTTGTACATTAGACATTATTGTAGTAAGAAAGTAGCTAAACGAGGATGACCTATTGATAGCTTTCTACAGAGCCATCCTCTTCATACCATGCAAGTTGATGAGCTAGAGGAAGACTGCTTAGAGAAACTTAATAAAAATACATGGGTTGAACTATACACTTCAAATTATGATCAAGATCATGCAAAGATTATGGAAATCCATCCATCCAAAACTCATAAATTCAATCCTTCCCTCTCAATAGAGCAAGAAGAGAAACTGTGCACTCCTCTAAGACAAGACCTTGATGCTCTTTCTTCAAACTATAAGGAAATGAAAGGGGTGCATCCCTCAGTCTATACCTATCATACGTACATTAAATAAGGATGTAAAACTGTGTTCTAAGCCTAGAGGAGAATGAACCTATCACTTAAAGATATTGTGAAAGAAGAATTCAAAAATTTATTGGATGTAGGATTCATTTACCCCATCTAAGATAGTAAGTGGGTGTCCCTTGTTGTTATAGCAACCAAGAATAATGGAAAGTGGATGATCTGTGTTGATTATAGGGAACTCAACAAGGCTACAAAGAAAGACATTTTTCCATTTTCTTTCATTGATCAAGTCTTGGATGGACATGGAAGGTCTTCTCATTCCTAGATGGATTTAGTGGGTATAATCAGATTCACATCAACCCTAAATATTAAACTAATATCACCTTCACATGTACATGGGGGACCTTTTTCGATAGAGTCCTCCATTTAGCTTGTGCAATGCCCTTACTAACTTCTAGAGATCAATTTTGAGTATTTTTGTTGATATTGTTCATGACAATTCAAATCTACATGAATGAATTCACCCCTCATGGAATTTATTTATAGGAAGTTATTTCCAATCTGTGTAAAGCTCTAAAGAAATGTATTGAAATGAATCTCTCACTACGTCCTAAAAGGTGTGAATTTTTTATGAATGCACGAATTTTCCTAGGTCCCTTCCTTTCTAAATAAGAGATCTTGGGTGACATTAACAAGTTTGTCACTATCAAAAGGGTATTTGTCCCTCAGAAAAAAAGGGATATTAGAAGTTTCCTTAGACTAGATGGATAGTACAAGAGATTCATTAAGGATTTTAGAAAGTTTGCTTCACTATTACATGGATTATTGACTAAAGATTGAGTTTTTTTATGGAGAAATAAATTTCAAGAGGCATTTGAAGAACTAAAACAAAAATTAACGACCACACCAATTCTAAGAGATCCCAATTGGGCATTGCATTTCCACATCCACAAAGATGCATCAGACAAAGTTGTAGGGGCCACTTTGGGACAAGTGGAATACAAGTTTCCCTATGCCATATACTTCATCAGTAAGACCCTCTCCAAAGCTAAACTAAATTACAAATTCACTAAAAAATAACCCTTAGCTATTGTATACTCCTTGAATAAGTTTAGGAATTATATCATTCGGTACCAAGTATTTGTTCATGCTAGTCATGCAACCATTAAATATTTAATGATTAAACCTAATGTCAATGCTAGGATCATTAGATGGTTATTAATGTTGCAATATTTTGATATACCATTGTTGGCAAGATAGTGAAGGAAAATGTGGTTGCAATTTTTTTGTCTAGACTAACATTGTGTGCAAAAAATGACGAGATGATAAATGATAGATGATAGATGGAAGAGTTTCTGAGGGAAAACATATTTTACAAGTTTGGATTCGCAAGGGAGTTGGTCACTGATCAAGGGACTCAGTTTACTTCAAATGTGATTGAGGGAGTCATGGAGAAACATAGTATAAGGCACAAAAAATCCATTTCTTTCATCCGCAAGAAAATGGGTAGGTGGAGGTCACAAATACAGCTTTGGAGAACATCTTGACTAATGTTGTCAGCAGTAGAAAGAATGAGTGGGAAACCCACCTTATGGAGGTCACTTGGGTCTATAATACTAACAAGAAAACTGCTACTGGGTTCACTACCTTTGAGTTGGTTTATGGAAATAAGGAATTTATTTCCATTGAGTTTCAATACAACACCCAAAGAATTGAAGCACAATTGGATTTGGACATTACCAATGCTCATCAAGAGAGGTTACAACAACTCAATTCTATTGATGAACTTAGATTGCAGGTCCTCGTGCATACTAAGGTGGTCCAAATGCAGAGGAATATTTGGTGTGACAAAAACATGAGAGAAAGAACCTTCTAAGAGGGTGATTGGGCCCTGCTATATGACTCAAGATTCAAGGACTTTAATGGAAATATGACGACTAGATAGTGAGGCCCTTATCAGGTGGAAAATTGTCATGAAAGTGGCTATGTACAGATTATAGAAATTGATGAAGAAGGAATTCCACTTTTAGTCAACGACTACTAGATAAAACCCTACAAAATACCTCTATCAAAGGAGGAGTTTACCAAATCAATAACAAAGGAGATGAATTTAATTGGGGGTATGGCATCTCTCACTTCATCCAGTATATAATCAATAAAAAGAAAAGAAATCACAAAAACGGGGGGGGGGGGAAAAAATTGAAAGCATAGGTGAAAACTTCCATGAGGCACCTAAGTTTGTGAGGTAGTTCAAGGGTCAAAAATAAAAAGAGAGGAATTAATGAAAATATCCCCAGGTGAAGCCTAAGAACATTTATGATAAAATCTTGAGATTGAAGGATGAACTTCTTCACTAGATAGAATGAGGATTTTGAGTCATTACATCTTAAAATTTCCATCTTCCATGCCCCACCAACCATATGTATATATATATATATATATATATATATATATATATATATATATATATATATATTTTATGAAGTTAAGTGCCTTTCTCTTTATCTTTAACATGAGTCTTTTTCTCTTCTATATACACCAATGGTTTTGTCCAACAAATGGGTTCAAACATTCTTCACTTAGTTTGAATTTTTTAGTTCAAGTTCAAGACATAGATTTTCCAGACAAGATTTATGAAGAGTATGGTAGAAAAAAAGACAAAACTAGCCCTAAGTTACTATTTTCTTTGTTTGGTGAGGTGTGTAACGTGATCTATTTCAACCCCTCATGGGGGGTGGGGGTGAAATATTGACATAGGTCATATACATTGGGGAGTTACATTATATGCTAAGGGAGAAAATTATGTATTGTAAATAATGAAGCATAACTTTATTCTTGGGGCTAAAAATATAGCATAAGTGTAGTCATCATAAATATATTGGATAGTTAAGTCTACCTATCAAACCATAATTGGAATATGAGCATTCAAATCCTTAAGAGATAAGAAGCAAGTTGCTTGTTGAAATTAAAGGGAAAATTTGCCCAAAATTGACAAAATTCATATGATGATAACTTTATGAATGGAACATATGAATAGTCCCTAGAATGTTTAAGATTTAAATACATCACTCCACCGATAATTTTCAATATGGTAATTTAAATTTTTAAAAAAATAAAGAAAAACAAATTGGTGGTCTTAAAGAGTAAAATAGTACATTTAACTTCCATAATTATAGCATTGCCTGTATATAATAGTTTTTGTTTTCTACACATTTCAAAATCATAAGGGCTAGAAGCACAAAAGATGACTAGAGAGCTCTTAGCAATTAAGAAGAAGAAAGAATCATGGATGTTAGTATGGGTAATTAATACATAGTCTAGTGGACATTGGAGGATAGCATATCTAATTAAGATAAAAACGACCATGAAGAGTCTAAAAATGAAAGTGCAATGATAGAGGTTTGATAATGAGAGAATAATGAGGAATATTCTAAAGATATATGCATCCTTTAAAGATCTAAAAGTTGAACATGATTTTGACATGATTGAAGTGGAAGATAAGACTAGTGTAATTTAATTACATTGATTCTAAGCTAGTGGACATATTTCATTTCAAAAAGAACCATATTGAAATATCTTGGTGGTTAAACAAACCACTGGATCCAAGAGAAATATTAGCTAAATTTTCAAGAGCTATCCTATAATTCTGAATGGGGTGGACACAATTTCATATTTAGATATCATTCCATTGGGTTCCTATGATATTCTTATTGGGAGGAATTGGGGGGGAAACAATATGTTGTCCTAAATAGTTAAAATAAGGGATTTATTTACCTTTATGAGGAAGGGTAATGAAGAAAAGTTCAATGAATTTAAAAAATTCATCTCCATAACTTAAGTTTCAAGGGCACAACTTGAAAAAGGTTTTACTAAAGGTTGTCAAATATTTATAGTGTGTATTATCGAGTAATAATAAAAAAGAATGGAATAAGTAATATAGCCCTTAGTACTAGGCATCAACATTATAATTTTGTAGGGATAATGAGTATAATTATTATAAACTATTTGGATAAATTTGTCATTATGGGAAACCCTAAACAGAAGGGAATTTATGATTGTCAAAGAAGAATTCAAATTAGTAAAGAAATATTATTATTTTTTTGTATGGAAAAGGCAAATTGTTTTTGCAAGTCATTTACAATTTGAAATTGAAATTGAATATGAATTGTCCCTCTATATCAAATTTGGCATTATGAGAAAAGGCCCTCCATATGTTTGTATAAATATATTGTCTCTATGGCTCATTCGATTCATTGTGTTATTTAAGGATGTCTCTCTGGGTTGGGTTTTTGCATTGACTCCATTGTGACACATTATCATGGCTCATTAATCTTTGTTTGTGGCTCACTTCATATATATGTAGAGAAAACTATGGGTCAAATTTTTACCTTATTAAGGCTCATATGTCTTTGTGATATAATTCACATATTTTCTATGGAATACAATATAAAATTGTTTGATACAGTCTATTTAGCTCACGATATACATTTATCTACGTGGATCAATTGATACTACAATAACATCTATATATAAAGGCCCAATACTCTATCTTGATGACTTTCTAGAAAAGAAAGATAGTCTTGCCTCATCACTAAGTACACTTTCATTATGATTATTTAGTTTTAAATTACTTCTCTTGCTTTTCCTTTGGGATCGACATGTACTTTAAAAGGATGTGAGGAAAAATTCCTCTATATTGCGATTGAGAAGGATGGAGAGGCACCTCGTGATAAGAGTATATCTGAAAAGACAGACAATAAGTCATACCTTGAAGGAATGATCCATATTCAATGACTAAATATGCCTCTTATTTCGAGGGAGTATATTATCAAATTGAATGCAACAGTAAAATAATATATTTTGGGATAAGGAGATGATGAGAGTGAAATGCCTTACAAGGAACATTCCAAATTACAATATTTTATAGTGTCAATTGCTTACCCAAAATCAATTTCATAAGGAATATGCACTTAGAGGGAGAAGATTATATCTCCTATTTCCAGATGCACTAATTAAAAGTATATGAAGTTGGCTTCCTCCATGATGCATATAAGGAATAAAGTGCACTTGGAGATACCTCAAAGCCTCAAGGCACATAGTATGTGATTCATGATTACAAATTGAAGTAATTCCCATATGGACTCGAGAAATCCCTTTGGTCTTAGAACACTTGGATTGATGGTCATCTGATGTGGACACAAACCTCCCTTCAAGGTTGTAGTTATGTCTTTGATATCTATTTATATATGCTCACAATTTACTTATGAAAGTACCATATCATATTTGTCTTCACTCCCTAAGGGTGCTGACCCCTGAGTCTGGATGATCGATAGCTTGAGATTATAAGAGGTGATGAGAAATACCTTATTAAGAGAATTATGTTGTCAAAAGATTAGCATGATGAATTACACTAAAACATCGGAGAGAGAATCCTATTCAGATTCAGATTCTGATGGATCTAAGGATGAGAGGACAATTAGATAAATTTTTACTTTGTAGCATGAGAAAGATAGAGCGTGGATATGTATATTGGGTTGCTGCTAACTATTAATCATGGACTAAGACACGCTACCAAAAATTTGATATATACACTGATGTTGGCTAATGCTCAGAATGTTATTGAATGGAAGAGCACATCTCAGTGTTTCCTTAGGTCTTCCATAGCTTCCTAGATGATTTCCTAGCATAGAAACTTGTTGTGTTGAGAGGCAGTGTGCATTTTTTATTGCATGGTTGATAATATGGTTGAGAAAAATATTCATAGAGTTTATTGAGCATATGTTAGGAAAGACTATGATATAGTGTGATATATTATGAGATCTGACATATAGAGAATCTTATGTTCCATGAGAGGCTTAAGCACATTGAGATTAAATATCACTATCTTTGGGACCTCATGCAGAGAGGAGCTATGAGACTCCATCATATTTTCATTGAAGAATTCATAGACAATTGGATCCTTGAGCTCCAACATGTAAGTCTGTGGTTCACCTAATATCCTTTAGGTGTCATGCCCTACGGTTAAGACTAACAGTCGTAAGCCTAGTGAAGTTACTGATGAAATGAACGCAAATCAATTAATCGAGTACACTAAGCTATGCTTGTCCCCATTGTTTGAACACCCAAGGACAAGAATTGAGTTAGAGATATCGTGGGGTTGGGGGAAATATTGATAATAGGACAGTTTTGATCTTTACCTCATGGTAAGTAGTATCATTCCTATTGTTTGAAAATAGCATAATTATGATCCTTACCAGATGGTAAGTAGTATCCTACCTATTGTAATTTCTGGGACCTGAGAGACTATACCCTAGTTGGAATCCTACCCACAAGTTGGGCTTGTTGGGTTTTCCACCCATGTGGCCAATAACTTTGATCCTTATCATTTATGGTAACTATTATCCTTCCAAAGTGAAGAGATGCAAGTGCTCTACCACTGACTCTTTACGGTGCAATTTGTAAGATCAGCTAAAGATAGGTCAATTGTGATCCTTACCTTCTATGGTAAGTAGTATCCTTCCTATTATTGTGATGATAAGATAGCTATGATCCTTACTTTTCATGGTAAGTTGTATCCTACCTATTGTCTATTGGATATAAGGTGGTAGCCAAAATCTCCCTTATGATGATTCTTATTCTTTAGGCATCACTCATTGTTCAACTAATGATCAAAGGAATCAAGTTGAGACAAGATGAGTTGGTTGTTCTATTGATATAGTTGAGATGAAGGTCATGGAATTTGACGTAGAGTCTAGTAGGGTTTTGAGGATTGACCTCCCCTACATTCAATTATGGATTAATATTCTTTTTCTAATGAGATGAGATGAGATGAGATGAGACATGATATAGGAACCCACCCCAAAATTTGTAAGCTTCCACTTGTGATAAGATACAAACTGATTGAGGAACCAACCTCGGAGGGTTCATGAAGAAAATAATTGTATGCTATAACCTGATTAAGGAACCAACATCAATGATGAGAAATATTCAACTTTTGATATCCTCCAACCTAATTGAGGTTGCAACCTCAATGTTGAGCAAGCTCCAACAAGCTCTAGGCTCTAACCTCAGTGCAGGCACCCACCTCCTTCTACGACTCCTTCTGGACCTCTTTTAAAAATTATTCAAATTGGATCCATAGACATCATCAATCAGTAAATCATAACTAATATCACAATATAAAATCAAAAATTACAAGGAATGTCATTACAAAACCTATCACGATGTGCAATCACTATCATTTCAACAACTACAACTATTGTCACTATAATCTCTATCACAATCTACAATAACTATCAAAATCTACAATCACAACAATTTTTTTTATATAAATAATTTTTTCTAGCTATCATGCTACTGTCTACACTCTAACATATGCTATCACAACCTTTCTTCAATATGTTTGACAATCTCGTCAAATATGACTCATCTAGGAAACTATTCTTGCCATATATCTGAAACCACTCCATCTTTCTCATAAACCCTTAAAAATGTGAAATAGAGATTATGATAATGAAATATATTTAAATGATACATTTCAGTCCTTTAGATGCACTCACCTCTAAACATTGATTGTTTGGAAACTTCTATATTTGAATTTGGCTAAAAAATGAGCTCAAACACTCAAAATAAGCATTTAAAACTGTATAATTAATTAAACATTATACAAAATGCCATTTTTTAGCACATTAGATAAATTGGACATACTTTGATGCAGACACCATAGAATATATGTCATTGATTGATTAATCATTCAACATAATTATTTTTGATAAAAAAAAGTTATCTAACTTGAGTACCGCCATGACTTGAACTAGGTTCTCGACAAATACACTACTGGTGCACGACTAAGCTACACGATGGACCCTGTAAACCATTTTTTATGACATGATAATAAGTTTTATTCTGATATAGATCGAGGGTGTGTACCCACCAGATGTATCAACATATATTACACCTTGTGAATCCTTATACAAACGTTGGTCTAATGTGTTAGGAACACATATTTCAATAAAATTGAAAAAAATATTATTCCAAGAAGGCACTACAAAAACATTTCATTAAATTTGGAATTATGTAATGGATTTAGAATTTAGAAATTTAACTAATTAAGTTTAAAAATTAGTAATACACATCAACAGTCCCATTTTATCATAAATTTCATTAAATTTGGAATTATGTAATGGATCTCTGATTATACATATCACATATGGTTTCCATATTCAAATTAAATGAAGAGACACCAACTATGCCATTACAAACATTGCAAATGGAATCAATATTAAAATTAAGGGAAGAGACACCATCAGTTGAATTAAATAATATGTCATTCCTAAGGTTTTGACAGCCCTTTCCTCATGAAGTGACATGGATTCATGTCCCAAAATGGAGCTCCCATGCATCACCATATCTATTAGGGGACACATGAAAGTTGAATCTCGTTGTTATTAAAATTTATATGAAGTTTACTATTAGCATCTTTGCATTAGTTGCCTAGATTTTTTTTTTTCAAACAAGCAGGAATTAACGGAGAATGATTTAGAATTCAAGATGCAAAACAAGATTGAGGATATGCATGTCTAATGGATATAGAGGAATCGATGGGACATTCATTGTGCAATAATGATCATGGGTTAGAAAAAGGTAGAAGGACAAGGTTATAAGAAGATAAATATGTCAGTCACATGCTCAAAGAAGTTTGTTGGGTATTCACTTCAATTTCAAGATGTAATAGGAAGAGTAGAATATGTCATAATTAATCTAGAACATAATAGTTCAGAGCAGGAGGATAAAAACTATTATATACCTCACCAGTTGGATTCAATGGATTTTATAATAAATTTAATAATCAGCCGGGGTAAAATGGTTTGATCAAAGTCTAGAGATCATGCTAAGCTGGTAAACGAGAAGTTAGATATGCTAGAGGCAATATTTATGTGCTTGCATGTGGCGTCTAATTGAATCAACATTAAGCTTGATGCCTTGGTTTTTCCTTTGAAATATTAAGAAGTAGGGGACAATGACGAAGAAAAAGTGACCTTTGGTGCATAGCAGGAGATGCCTCGGGAATCTCCGGTGGTGGAATTCTCTCTACCATGCTTTGATAATCTTGGAAATGGAGACCTCCTCACTAAAGGGATGAATTCTGTAGAATATTTTTATCGTTATAAAGGTTAAGTAATGTTTTATAAATACATAAATATATTAGGTTTGTTATGGAAGATATATATAAGGACAACATTCTTAGAATTGTCACATGTAGTAGAAGACATGTTACAAGTAGTGTCTTTCTAAATATTTTTAATGATGAAGATGAAAAAATGTCTCTAACATAAAAGGCTGTCACTTTCAAACCAACTAATATTAGTAGAAATATTATAACCGCTTCTTAAAAAAAAATAGTATTTATTCGCCATTTTTTCTCGTTGGCACGAGGGTTAGAATTGGATATAAAGAATGGGTGACAAAAACTTTTTAAAAGGTGGAATATATTTATAAACTTGTATCAATGCATATAACTAAATAAAATTCAATAAATAGGTTAATGTGTTGTTGGATTCAATCATGTTATTTATATTACAAGTGATTTATGGATTGCATGGTTGTAATGACTTTAGAATATCTAAGAATGATGACATTTTTTTATGCTTTTTTGCTATATTTTTCAACATAAAATATCCAAGAACAAAATTTAGTCAACATCGTTAAGGGTTTTTCCCAATAATCCAGCCATTACTAATAAAAAAATCTAGTTTCCCCTTTAAAGAAAATGTGTTTGTACCTTAATTTACATTGAGAGTTATTTCAAACTCTACATTACACATTTATATATGAGTATCAATGCATATAAGTAAATAGAAACCAATAAGAAAAACATTTCACCTCAATCTATCATATAAGATGATTTTAAGGACAAATGTAATTTAAAAATGCAAATTAAATTACATAGTTACCAAGTTCAGATGTATTTGCCCCATAAATTTGAAAATCCACCCATTCCATTCAGTTCAATCCATAATTCTATAATTCAAATTCGATCGAAACCTTTATTAATTAGGAATTTTATATTATAAAAATAAAAAGTTTCTATTACAAAAATAAAAATAGTAACCTTTATATTAAAAAAAAGTCTATAAAACAATAAATTACATTTCAAAAAATTTGAGGTTATATGGTTTTTAAAGGAGAAAATATTCTTAGCATTATAAAGTGTTAATTTTTTCAAGTGCAGTAAAATTCCTCTTCGTAAAGCTCAAATGATTGAGATAGTAATTGAATTATATTCCTCTTTTAAAGAGGACTAAAACCAACCTAAATATCACCCAATTTGGTCAAGTGGAAGTTGAGTTATGAATTATTTTATTCATACACGTATTATGGAATGGGTCGACCCTAACCACATGAGTAACTACTTGGGTGAGTCTTAACCCTAAATGACCCCTCAGGAAAACCTATAAATAGAAGAGACCTCAAGACCATTTGGACACATCTTCTCTTCTCTTTTGTCTTGATTCTCATAGGTTCGACGGAAGGAGTTCGCTCAAGGGTCCGAAATCACAGGCCAAACGTTCGCTCTGGGTTAGGATCTTCTGTATCTCAGTTGCTAGCACATATTAGGTTATTTTTCTCCATGGAAGCTAGCACACAATTCTATGAGAGAAAACAAAGACCAATATTTGTTGGCATAGAGGCTTATGGGAGCTTCTATGGCTTCACATATAGATCTGGGGGTATCATTCCCTGGTCGCTCACACAGAGTGGTCCTGAGAGTGACCATGACATCTTGGTCACTTGTACAACAATAGTAAGGGAGTGACAGTTGATTTTAAGTGTATTTCAGCACAACCATGAGCATAAATACTTCTTGAGAGTGACCATGCAGTCACAGTCGCCAGCACATAGTGACCGAGAGAGCGACAAGGGAGTTTCAGCCACACACAAACTATTTTGATGAGAATGACAAGAGTTCAAATCTAGGGTTGGTCATCTTTTCTTCAATTGAATTCAATGATCTCATAGATCTGGGTTTCTCTTTACTATTATAGAGATATGTAGCTTTGTAGATTTGATTTGTTAGTATCTGATACCAACATACATATTAGGCTCATTAACAGTGACAACAGTGCTCAACAGTATTCGACACTATGACAACAACATACAGTAGTTGATATCAGTTTGTGATAACACATTACGACCATCACTATGAGGGTTTTTTATTCCTCGCATGATAAGATCTATTTCATGGATACCATTATTGTTTTGTTGCATATATAAAGTTATGGATCATTGTACTATCTTTCGCTGCATCATTTGATGATGATTTAAGAAGAAGATTTATCAGGCTTTTCCCCATAGTCAGTTTTTCCCTCGTCTTGGACCAATCCTGGTGTCTATATGTGTGTGCATGTTTTCTTCTACTGTTCCTTTTATGTTTCGATGCATTGATGATGATGGTGATGTTGTTTCTTTCTATGTAATTTCATATGTTGATGTATAATGGTGTAGATATCAATATTGTAATGAGGATATGGGGTGGAATTAATGTTCTAATGGTGAAATGCAATTATAAAAGAAAAGAACAATGTCACCCTAAGAAAATTTAACATGGTATCAGAGTTGGGCTGAAGCAAAGCCATGAAGATCACCCTGATGATGATACCCTTGATGGAAGCAAGAAGAGGATGGTGGAGACCTAAAATAAGTGTAGGGTTTGAAGAAAACCCTAGGCAACTTGATTATTAGGTTTTGATGGATTTTATGAGGTTAGTGTTGAAAAGAAAACCTTGGTTTATGGAAACTATACGAGATATAGTACGATCAATATGATCAACCACTTGTGGGAGATCTGATGAAGGCCTAGATGTGATAACCCCTAGCAGATTTGTTTGGATACTTTAAGGAAACATTGGTATATGGACTATGGAGATTAATGGCTCTTGAATATTGGTTCAAGAGGAAGAGGATCACCTCTAATTGAAGATAAGTATTTCTTTACTTATGATGCTTCTTACTTGTTAGACTTACGGATCTAATGATTATCATTTTGAGATGCATATCTTGAAAGAGATAAAGAGGTAATTTATGAAAAGATGAAAAAGGCTTCAAGCAACCTATGTCTAATGAGTAGGTTCCCAGGTATTTGAATACCACAAGGTATGCATGGTATGTTGTGTTTCAACTATTGGCTCAGTAAGCCCTAAGGTATGATGAGGATTCCTCTTTATTTAATGGCTCATATATGCATATGAAACTAACTTGGATATATGTCTTGTATGATAAAATTATGGACTTGATAGTTGGATAACATCTATGATCTATCTGTTGGATATGTTGATCCTATTAAGAAGGCTAGCCTCTTGGCTTTAGAAAATGATTCTCTTGGTACTTTTCATGATGGATTTCATATAGAAGTATAGGTCTTTCACTCTTATACATTATTCTCCTTGTAATTCTTGTAGCACACATAATTAAATAATATGGAGATAGAAATTGACAATCTTGTTGTTTTTATAAAACTCTATTGAATGACCTAATTTGACTTAATTGGTCATGAAGAGCATGATAACCTTGATGTGAGAGGGATAAGGGTAAGATTGATATTCAATGCCTTTTATTGCCTATGGTATCATCTTGATGGCATATTGTTAAAATGAATGCAATAACGTGATGGAGTGACCTGAAAGAAAATGCTATTGTGTTCATAATCTTTGAGATATGATGCTGCATCTATTTGTTGCTATGAGTCTAACCTTTGATGAAAGATTGATGTCATGATATTGATAGCCATATGTTTATGATATAAAAAATCTATTGTTCTCTACTAGAGACATCTTGCTTACATGAATGAATATGAATGATGTGGATCCTCAGTCTGAGGGAGAATCTCTTGTCGAGATTATGACCCTTATTAGTATTTGTATTCTATGTTGCTAAAGAATGATTTATATGCATCCGATAACATTGATCTAGAAGATAGTACTAGATGTGAATCCTATATATAAATTAGGATTTCTTCTCTAGATGCACTCACAGATCTAGGATATCTTATCCATGGACGAACACATGCTCGGCCTAGACAGTGTTTAGGCAGCTAAATTCACTCTCTTCCTAACCTAAAGGGAGTGACTATAGGTTTGACTTTTGTTAACCATCATATGAAGCTTTCTGAAGCTATCTAAACTCTGAATCATGATTTCCCTGACATATTCTTCCACTGTTATCTGACTTTTGAAGTTGTTGAGTTAAATTGTTGATCATATAATGAAGTATTGTGCATGAAATCAGATGGTCACCTAGAAGATGTCAGTACCACAAATGTATTGCAAATAAAAACAACATATGCTAGCAGGAAAAGCTTCAATTTTTTCCATAACATGGACATGCAAATTGAACTTGTGTTTACAAGTGACTCAAACATACATATACATATTTCACTATGTTTGTGCTACAAGAGGTTGGCATGATTTGGCATTACTTGTATATATGAAAAGTGTTTTGTCATGATGTTTGAAAATAACTTTGAATTGATGATTGATATGTGCTTTGAACATAGATCTCTCTACGATAGCATTTGGACTTGACCTCATGTCCAGTAATCTAATTTGACGATTGTGGATTTTCCCTGATATCGATACTATGTGGGCATGATGGCTTATGTGGAAATCAACCTCGTTGTTGTTAGCACAATGGTTAAAGTAATGATAGTTGTGATTTGGAATGAAAAATGGAACCTCCATGACTCATCCCTGATGTCTTGATTTTCACCTAGTGATATAATGGCTTGTATTATGATTATGAGAATGATTTAATCAAGTTCGGATTGATAATGCATGACTTGTTGGCATGATGAAGTCATGATTTGATATGAGATCACTTTGTCTCCTGGTTGAAAGTATTAATACTATGATAATGATGACTTTGATAATGATCATGATCTAGCTTCTAAAATGTGATGAGTTCACTTGGTTGTTGATGGTATAACATTGAGTTATGTAAGGATGATTATGTTGGCTAAGAAAGGTATTATGCTTAGATCATTGCAATCTAGATATGTCTAGATTTGACAGTTATCTGATGAAGTCAGGATGATGAGTTCCAAGGTATGGCTTTGATATTGATTATGGTTTTGGTTTCATACCATGATGATCTACTTGTCACAGGTGATGAACCTCTGATGGTCTAAATCAGAGGGAGATGGCTTATGAAGCCCAAAATGATGTACCATGGCATGATGAATCGAATTCTGGAATTTGGGAAAGAAATTACATATTGCAAATCTATTTGAAAATATTTTTGAATAATGAAAATGAAAATCCTTGGATACTCTAATTTGAAGTTGAAGATGTTTCGACATCTAACAATTGAAACATTGATGTTCCATTTTTCAAGATTTGTATATGTGTTGTGTGCATAGAACCTTAATGAATTCGTGAGTGAGTATCTTCACTCACATAGAGTTTCCACCGAGCATGGTTTGAAATATATGTATGAGGTATTCTAGTTTTGAGAATGAGATATTTATCCTATGATATGTGTCTGCACAAATGTATTGTTGATATTTGAGATCGTTGTTGATAAGCACATTTGGATGTTTCTTTATTATAATATCTTCCATGATATATTAGATAAGAGGTCCTTATCATGAAGAAATTTAATCATCATGTTGCTAGAATGGCTAGTTGGGAGGTAGGATATAGAATCTCCTTAGAGAGTTGTTTGATCATGATCTGGTGATGGCATGGATAGATTGTGATTATCTTATTTGAAGTAAGTCCCATATTTATATCTTAGACTGAGATAACCTCATACAATTGAGATGGTGCAACTATTTGAAACAAGCGTAGGCTTTTGGTTGTCACCTCCTTGAGAGGGAAGATGAGTATGGTATCATTTTGTGATTTATATGATTATATATGATCTCACATGATGTTTTATATGATGTTCTGTATAAGAAACAACTTCTGTTGAGACAAGATGATACAAAATTTGATTATGATGAGAGAAGAATTGATCGAGGACATTGGGAAAACTCTTCCTACCTTGCTTGAGCTCCAAGGGTGAGGAGTTGAGGTAGAGGGCTCCTGGGGTTGAGGAAACTTTGGAAAATATGGCATTACCAATATCTATTACCTAGGGTTGAAGAATGTTCCTCCACTATATTTATAGGTTTGGAGAATGATGATCCTTTACCTGGGCTTTGTAGAGTATACCCCAGTTGGAATCATACCCTCAAGCAGGCCAACTTGATAGGAATACTATTCCTCGTTTTATCCAAAGAGTTGAGAGTGTACTTGGGGTGTACAACCCAAGTCAATTGTGATGCAAGTGTTCTACCACATGACTGTTCGAAGTCATCAATGGGAATATCAGTAGGAAATATGATGCGTTGAGATAACCCAATATGATTATAGGTTGAGGGTAAGAACCTTGATGAACTTTTAGGGCCGAGAGTGTACGCCCCTGTGTGAAGAGTTATCCTATTGATCAATGTGGGTTGAAGTTATTGCTCCGTGATGTGGTTCTAGGTTGAAATGTGCTCCTTGATGACATACTCCCTCATGATGATTGATGATGATATTCTGGGTAGAAACCCACTAGCAGAGACTCCAAATAGTAGCCTGATGGATAGAGGGTGGTATCTTGATCTCCCCTTCGGTAACAAATTATTATTATTCTAGATCCGAGAATGTTCAGTATACGAGAAAGAACAATTCAGTGATAAGCACGAATATGCAAAGGATATATCAGGATGTACAATTTTGATTTATCATGATGAAACACTTGAGATGGACATGGCACAATTACTACATGATATATATGATCCATGATGATTCATGATGACACTCTAATATTAGAGAATAACATATTGCTCAATGAACAAATATTGGCACGTGGAATTCTCCCTAGTTGAGAGGGAGTGTTAATTTTTGCAACTATGGTAAAATTCCACCTTGGATAGCTCAAATTAATAAGATAATGATTGCATTAGGTTCCTCTTTTCAAGAGGACTAAAATTGACCTAAGTATCACCCAATTTTGTTAAGAGGAAGTTGAGTTATGAATTATTTTATTCATACATGTGTATTATGGAATGGGTCAACCCTAACCACATGAGTAACTGCTTGGGTCAGTATTAACCCCAAATGAATCTTAAAAAAACTATAAATAGAAGATACCTCAATATCATTTGGACACATCTTATCTTTTATTTTGTCTTGGTTCACACAAGTTCGACGGAAGTAGTTTGCTCAAGGGTCCGAAATCACAAGTGAAAGGGTCGCTCTGGGTTAGGGTCTTCTGGATCTCCATTGTTGGCACATAACAGCGCATTCTAGTCACTAGACACTGGAACAAAAGCATATGATATAGACTAGAGACCTAAATTCACTACACATTGGCTTATGAGAGTGACTATGGCTTCAAAGTTAAATCTGGAGGTATCAGTCATCGGTCACTTTCACAAAGTGGTCTTGAGAGAGACCAGGACATCTTGTTCATTCGTACAGTAACAGTAAGGGATCAACTATGGGTTTTAAGTGTATTTCTCCACAGTTGCATGCATAAAAACTTCATCATAGAGACTATGCAGTCACATTCGCCCACCTACAATGACTAAGAGAGTGACTAGGGAGTTTTCGTCACACACAAACAATTTTGATGAGAGTGACCATAGTTTAGATCTAGGGTTTGACATATTTTCTTGAGTTGAATTTAGTGATTTGGTAGACCTTCATTTCTCTTTGTTTTTATACATATCTATATATCTATAGATCTGATTTGTTAGTATCCTCTATAAACATATGTATTGGGCTCATTGACAGTGACAACAGTTCTTAGCAATGTTCAACACAGTGACAACAATATACAATAGTTGACATCAATTTGTGACATCACATTACAACCATTAGTATGAGGGTTTTAAATTCCTATCACAAATAGACCTTTTTCATGGATATCATTATTTTTTCAACATAGATAAAGTTATGGATCATTGTACTCTCTTTTGCTACATTATTTGATAACGATCTAAGAAGAAGATTTGCAAGGGTTTTCCCCGTAGTGGATTTTTCCTTGGGCTTTGACCAATCCTGGTGTCTCTATGTGTGTTCATGCTTTTCTTCTACCGTTCCTTTTATGTTCCAATGCATTGATGATGATGGTGATGTTGTTTCATTCTATGTAATTACATATGTTGATGTATAATGGTGTAGATCTTAATAATGTAATGATTATATGGGGTGAAGTTAATATATTAATGATGAAATGCAATTATCAAGGCAAAGAAAAATTTCACCCTAAAGAAAAATTAACATAAAGAACTAGTTTGAACGATAAAACCTTTTAGAGTATATGCCACGAATTCTCATGTTAATGCCCAAAATTACCATAGAATTACATCATGTGTAACCCATGAATTATATTTTACTATTCTAAAAACATTAAATCCATATATTCTTTGAAAAAACACCATCAAATACTCCATATCAACATACCATATTAAATATTTAAGGAATTTTGAAACTACGGATCCTCCATGGAAAGAGTAACGTGGAATCTAGGTGCGTTCTCATCTATCTACTCATGGTTGTTTTCAGGGTCATCGACACCATCACTAATGTCCTCCTCTATTTTATCTATAATCATGAACTTCTCTTAGTTTCCTTCATTCACTGGGTTTCATGTTGCTATGCCATTCTCTTCTACATCCCTCCGTAGATTATCCACCCGAAACTCTATAATTTTATACGCCAATTGAAGGAGGCCCAACTTTAAATCCAGAAGACAAATTTGTTGAGAAGGAAAATCATAATAAGCCTTGTATTTTTCCATGAAAATATGATCGTTACATGAAATTAGGGTAATTATAATATCAACAACTCTTTCCATCCTTCCAAGTAGAACTCCAAGCTCCTCCTCTTCATCCCTAAATTATTCTCCATACCTTTGAAAGTGTGCCTAAATTTACGACACAAAAGGATAGGGAATTGAATGTATTTTTCACTTCGTACATACTCACCTAATTTTTTTGTATATACTACCAACCCATCCTTCCTTACCACAAAATTTTTCGTAACATGATGCATCGATCTTTGCAGTGTTTGTCAAGTCCACTTGCATGTACCCATTAAGAGGGATGTAGAGACAACCAATTTTGACATAATACCCACAATCAAAATAAAATACTAATTGAGATAATGATAATTCACACATTTGATCTAACACCATCACTAGAGGTGGCCATAACATCATAACTCTCCAAATTAGACTAATACCAAACTGATTTCAATTGGACCCAGAATACAAAATTGATTTCAATTTCTTTCACATATTAAAGGACTTCCTTTAAATTTTGATTCCTCACTATCCACCCATAAATATCCTCATTTGAATTGCACCCTTTGATTGGCCATAGTATTCACCTCTATATTGAGATTCATCCTTATATGAAAGAACTCTATTTTATCAAATTGATCCACCAAGAACATGATTTGATGCATGAAATGAATACCATCAAATGTCTAAGCCCTATGGAATAGGCCAATTCCAAACTTTTCCATAATGCTAGATAATCCTCCTGATTGTTTATTAATACACCTAAGCCTCAAGAAACTTGCAACAATAATTTTAACATGAGATGGAACTCTATTTTGTTCCTTATTATTTCTAAACCATTTCCAATTGAAGGAGTTGATAAAATCTTAGATAGAAAAAAAGTTAACATTATGAATTTTTAAGATTTAAATATACTAGTCGTTGATTTAAATTAAAAAAAAAAAAATATGTGCAATTAATTTATAAGAATTAAAATACACATATACATTAGAATAAAAAAAATTAGAAAAACAAAATGAATGAAAAGATGACTACAAATTAAAAAAAAAAAAAAAGAACATACAAATTGATTAAAAAAAACTATGTTAAAGTTGCATTGAAAAATTGGAATTTCGTAACCAAATTTATAAAAAATATCTTCATCCATTATAATGAAGTAGATGTTCTATTGAACATTAAAATGTACTCATGTTTCTCTTTAATACAAATAAATGTCTTAATAAATGTAAATAAAACTTGTGTAAGACAAGTATCTTGTTGTTGTCTTGTATAGGCTTTTATTAAGATGTGATTGACCAATATCCATTGAATTGAGGTAGATTGTTTGATTTATCTATCGAAAACACATTTGATTCTTCATATTTATCTCAATGTTGGGAGCAGACATAAGTCAACCTTTTCTCATATAATTGTATTTTTCTCCCTTCTTTCACTTTGGTTTGCTAATCATAATGAGACATGTCCTATACGAATTCAAAGTCCCCTATAAGAATATTTGATTTTTCAAGTACTTGTCGGATGTACATGTATGTAAACTCTGATGTCCATATTGCAAAATCATAATTTCCTAAACAAGATTTTAATACTTCTCACTCAGAAGACCTAAAAAATACTACCAATCACCAAACTGCCAATCTGGTTCTCTTTGAATATGACAAGTTGGTTCATTCATAGTGTATGATTGGAATAATAGTCCAACCATTTGAAATATCAATAACATATTTCCACTCACATTATTGGAAAATATGCATTTGCATTGCAAACACATACATGCCATTAACATAACGCTTCTTCAATGATTTTTTATTTAAGCACATCAAAACATAGCACTCATGAACAAATCCTTGATATGCCTACTTACCTACAACCTAATACATTTATTTAATTTTTATGGAACAAGTATTACATGAAAATTTGGACCCACAATTTATATACTTGATTTGATGAGTAAGAATTATTTTTGTAGTCACAATTGACAAGAATAATTTGTATTATCTAATTCAAGCAGAAAAAACAAATTTTATGTTAATTTCCACATAAAACATACTTATAAATTATATATTGTTTTCTACAATGTACCTCTTAGTTCCTTTTGAAATTTATTATAGTGCAAGATCTACTTGTTGGTGCTACCTGCAACGTATTATAATTTTTTAACTTTTGTGGAATAAGAGAAGTTAGAAGAATAAAATAGAAATATTTTATTTTTAATAATGACAACCATACCACCAACATTTCTATTGGTATCCTAAAATACAAGTCAACAAACATGAATAAAAGATACAAAATCCAATAATAAATCATGATACCGTACACATAACAACCAATAATACATATTATAGATAGTAAATGTACACTTATGCATGAAATACACACTTGTCATCTAAATATCCTTCAATGTAGCTCGCATATCTATTTCCTTTGCCAGTTTATTTAAAATTTTCCATAGAACATCGATCAACCAATTTTCATTGTCATTTGTTCTAGTGAATGGAGTAGAAAAAAGCCCATTTTCTTTGAGGATTTTGTTTCACATTCTTAGGTGAACAATCCATTACCACAATATTAGTTGCATCATATTGGGTATGCATTTTCCATACATTTTTCAATGATTGAGGGGGTATAACATTTTTTGGACCGTCTATTACCTTATGTCACCTTGGTGGTTTACAATCTGACATAGTCCACATAAACAGAAGTTCATCCAAGATAGATTTTTCAGAAACCAACTTTCCTAGAATTATTAATGTTGTTTGTTTCAAAGTTCTCGTCCAAATTGCAATCTCAAGAGATTTACTCTATAAACACATTTCAAACAAATGTTTTTCATGAGATATAAACTAGAATAAATTTTCTCTATTGAATATTTTTCCTCCTTCCTAATTTTCTCAATATGGCCTTCTTTTGCACTATCATCAATGTTGTAATAAAAATTTCCTTTAACTCTAAAATAAATTATTTATTTCCATTTGTTTTCACTACAATAAAATAACAAATGATGTAGTCAAACGAATTTGTTTATGCTATAAACATTTCTATGAAATCTTTGTTGAAAAAGTACAATTACCTTGAATAATTTTCCTACTATTTACAAGTGAACCACTATTACATTATGATATATTCATAGGGCCTGGAAAACATATTTCAAAGCTTAAATCAAATGTCAATAATACTTCTTATGGCCAAGTTATGTAATACAATAATTATTCAGTACAACATTGACAATTAAATATAAACATTAGAAATGAAATATATCTATATATATATATATACACACTTACACATTTAACATTGTTCTAGTTGTTTCTCTTATTCTTTTCATTTGTTCCTATAATAAACATGTGAAATTATATATATATATATATATATATATATATATATATATATATATATACTTACACATTTAACATTGTTCTAGTTGTTAGTCTTGTTCTTTTCATTTGTTCCTATAATAAACATATGAAATGTTATGATTGTTAAAATCATTAAAATCTAAAAAGTAACAAGTGAAACGATAAGACAAGTTATAAGTACCTAATTTTATATCTATTTGTTTTGCTTTTAGTTGGTCAATGCCACTATTCTCCTTACTAATTCCTATAATAAAAATAAGAAGTATTATAAATTGGGACAATGAATATATTTCATAACTAAATAGAGAAACAATGAATCATGTTAAATTGTTAATATAATATATTTATATTGAAAATAGTTTTGTAGGACATTCCAAATATCATTGTAGTTCTTCAAATCATTTTTAACTAGATTAATCATATGAAATACTATGAAACATGACAACGAAAATAATAATTACAGTGAGAGAGAGAAGGAGAGGGGGGAATAGATAGTTACAAAGATTAACACTCATTTCTATCTCTGTCATTTCATGGTAATTTTCTTGATTGTTTCTATTCCCTTTTTCAACATTCTCTATTTCAGAATATCCATCATTAGATGTGTAAATTTTGACCATTAGTTATTCTAAGAAATAAAATATACAAAGATTTATAAGTCGAGCAACAAATAAGTGGAATACCTTAATTTTTTAGGAAGTTAATGGTACTTGGGTTTGATGGTTGGAAATATCTCTAACTATTAAAAAACTTTGTCATTTGTGACGTTCGTTCAATAATGCATGAAATTATTCTTCCATATCTACAATGATCTGTTTTTGTATGATTAGTTTTGTTGTGCTAATAACAATCACATATTTATAAACATGTGCTTGCTTCTTTCTTTTTGTGTTGAGGTTTCCTTAGTTGTTTGTGTTTATAAACATGTAAATTTCCTTAAGTTAAACAAGACATTCATGAGAAAAATAACTTCAGAAATTAATAATGAACAACAAACGTGTATAGTGTAGAAAACAATCAAAGAGACACATTAACACAATGTTTTGATGAAGGAGTTCACCCGTCCTAGGCTACATCTCCTTGGTCTAACTTCCATGGCTTCGACCTCTGTATTTTGTATTAGCTCAACGTGAAAAAAATGTTCTTTACAAAGATTTATGGCTCCTGATACCTACACCAATGTGTTTAGAAGGTCAAAATTAGCCAATAATAATTCTTTCTGATCTCAATTTGGTCGAAAATTGCTGAAGTTATGTTGCATTCAATTTTTTTCCTAGAAATCCCCCTAAATCAGGAGAGACTCTACTTAAGTCCACCAAAACTGGCAATTCCTGCCAAATTTGGCATGTAGTGGTTCTAGCTAGGGTACTAGACTAGACTCTATATTTAATATCGACCGAAGTGCGTAAGCTTAGAGGCATGGTCTAAAATATATAGACATAAAGAATTACCGCCCAGGTGATTATGAGATAAATTGCAAGGCTTCTTTACGGAAGACCGTGATATGCAGCCTATCCTTCACACACCTAGATTGCCCTACTGATGTACTTGACTACAATGCTGGTTATGAAATGCATCTATCAAAGCAACCCATGAATCTAAGTCCTGTGTATGACTGTGGCAATGATTCTAACCTCCTTACAGAGGTATCACTCAGAAAAATTTTGCTTGGTAAACACACACAGCATGCAAGATATTTACACTATTAAACTATATAAAAAGAGCATAAATGATCTATAAACTGAAACAGAGTTTATGAGCATGCATCTATAAGTCGCACAAGGACCAAATCCCTTACAAGATTCTCATTCCAGATCTTAATGATGACCATTCAACATAACAATAAACCCTTCAGATGCGCACACCATATACATGTAATGAAACTCAAAACATAAAGGAATTGAAAGCTTATATGACTGTAACCCGTATGCTATGTGAATCAACAATTATGTAAATCGAAACTATGATGCAACCTGTGTGATACATAAGTCGAATTCAATACAACGCTGTGCAAACATACAAATCGAATCTAATACAACGCTGTGCAAATATATAAGGACTGAAATGTAACAAAACGAAGAGCAGTATACCAAACGAAGAACACAGGGCCCGTCCGCGCCTAAGGTTATACTGACTACCACCGTTCAGCAATCAACCAATGCAAAAGGGTATACACACGTTGTGACTGTAAATGGTTATGTGTATTAACTAAAACTCTGTTCTGAGAAAATGTTTCAACGATTGATTAACCTTAAAAACATTGAACTAACTGTATTTACACATGCGTACATACAACCATGTCATCGATGCAGTGAATGTACATAGTGTTGTTGCCGCGTTTATTACATAGCTTTTGCAAAATGTTTCCATACCATAAGTTTCAAAAAGAACAAAAATCAAAATGAAAATAGAATGATGTTATTGCTGCTTTTATGCGCCAGAGTACCCTGCTTTGACTGAAGTTGACTGCATGCATAGGAGGCTCGATTTGGATGGGAGATAGGTGTTTGTCCATCCTTGGACATTCCAATTTTCGCCCATGCTTTTCGTTCTCGCTCATCCGCTGCGCCACATGTCAAACGGTAAACTCATTATAGGTTGTGGGTACTTCCTGTAGTCATGTCATCAAAAACCTCTAATTCTGGAACATAAAACCCCTAAATTAATTTCTATGCAATTTAATAACAATAGAACAATTAATAATCAATATTCAAGGATTTTGAGGGAAATATGATGAAAATGTATGGAGAAATGATATGTTTTTGGGAAGGAAAAAGGGTCTCAGGATGATACCAACATCTCTCCCCGACTTAAGGACTTAGCATGTCCTCATGCTACCCCAGAAGTACTCCCCTGGAACTCTGTGCCTGCATGGATCTTTGCTGCCTTGAGCAAGGTATCTACATTCTTCTTCACCTGGTGATCCTTCTGTCCCTTGAGTTCCTGCTTTAACTTTTTATATTTCTCTTTAAGAGCCTTCTTCTGGTTGTACCACTTAGTGGCCCAGTTGGAAATCTCAGATTGCTCAGTCTCTAACTCACTGATTCTTTCCTTGAGCTTTTCATTTGTCTTCTGTGTTTCTTTGCTTTGTGCCCTGAGCATTTCATTTTCTCTTTTAATAACCTTTTCCAACATGTTAGCTTCCATGAGCTCTTCTTTCAATTCCTCAATTTGCTTTTCTAACTTCTTCTGTCTTTTGGTAGGAGGTGGTGAACATTTCTCCTGTTGGTTATGGCTTTCCACCTCTATGTCAACTTCTGGTGCTGGTGGTGAATGATCACCACTTTCAACATCCAAATGGGTAGGGGCATGAGATTAAAATTGGTCTTCTTGCAGCTGAGTTTTTGGTGTCCTCCTTGATCTTCGGGAGTAGGTGGTGAAGATTTTGTCTTTCTCAGCCCTCTTGACATCCTCTTTTTGGATGTTTCTGGTCCTTATGCTGCCCTCAGGTTGAGGTGCTCTGCTGGCCTTGGACACTGGAATTTCCTCATCTATGTCCTTCATGAACCCAGAATCTTCTTGCACTTCTTCTTTTTCCTCCTCATCTCTGATCTGGTTGACAGCTAGAAATTCTTTCCATGGCTTCCCTCGCTTCTGCAACTCATGTTCAATGAGGATTTCAATCAGGCCAAAATGGTACAGGCTTTTGTCCTCATTCCCTTTTTGTTTCTGGATAGTTTTGGCCATCTTTGTTAAACTTTGCAGTAGAAAATATGGCACACTGATTACACATTGTTTCTTTAAATGGAGGAGTAGCTTGATGTGATAGAGATAAACAATGTTGTATCTACCTTCACATGTTATAAACTTTTGGATAATGTAAACCATTTCATCCCAAGGATGAACTAACCAGCTTCTTGGAACTCCCTTTTTCCAGTTTACTGAGGAAACTCTAGACCTGGACATGAACTGTGTCCATGATTTCTCCTTGAATTGTTTAGTTTTAAAGTATTTTTCTCCCTCAGGGCTAAGTCCAATTGCCTGAGCTATGGTATCCTCTGAGATTCTGAAGGAGAAGGTGCCTATTAGGGCCTTTTCTCCATTGAAGGTAAAGGCAAATTGTTTTGTGACTTCTTCATTACTCCCATGGAATTTTTCCAGAAAAGGTAACCACTGTGCTTCTTGAAGAATCTCAATGCAATCGTTATGGTATCGTGAGCTATCAAATGTACTGGGTTCGACCCTATTAGTCATGGTGATGGCAGAGGGTTATGCCTCGAACCCTTCTTTGTCTATGCTCTTTAAAATTTAAAAACAGAGATGTCAAGTCGGTTACCTGGTATATATAGCTTCCTTCAGTCTTTAATTATGGTGCTTAGCTGGTCGATATGACTGCTGTGGGTGTTAGAAGTAGAATGGTGATGCTTCCCTTTTCGGCGCTCACTGGTTTCACTGTGCAAACCGACCCCGAACAGTGATATTCTCCTCTGTGCTCCTTGTTCAAATTTTCACTTTGTAACCCCACTCAAATGGTAACAATCTCCTCGGCGTTCCTTGCTTCACTCTTTTACTTTGTAACTCTACCCGAATGATGACAATCTCCTCGCATTCCTTGCTTCAAACTTTCACTTTGTAAGTTATGGGAACCGAGGATGTGAAATACCCTGTACTCGCCTTACAATGTAATCATACAATTTAAAAAACAGAGGGTTGTACGCTTGTATGCATGTTAGCATAAGAACGCTGAGAGCGTACCCATAGTGCTGAGCTATAATGCTGGGTGGCAATGCTGGGTGGTGAGGTTATGATTCGGGTGTGCCTGTGATGTAAAACATATAGGCCGCTTGTTATGATTCGACTGTATGGAGTAAAGAATATATATAGGCCGCTTCTATCTCATCCTTTATATTTTTTAAAACAAACACACAGCTCACCACGTGCCCTTTTCAATTATATTAAGTCATGTAGAGAATGTTGGTATGCCTGGAGGGTATATGACATGGTGAATGTGTTGGTGATGGGTGTTAGGGATAGGTGGATGTAGGGAAATGATGAAACTTGGTGGGATAAAGGGTGATAAGTGGATGTATGAAGGTGTCCTTGAAATTAATTACAACAGCTTATAGTCACCAAAATTACATTAAAAACTAATCTAGGAAATTAAATGTCCAAGAACAGAAATACATTACTCTCTTGTTGATCATTTGACATGCTGAGTTGCTAATCCTTTTGACTGTTCTTTTTGACAGGTCCTCTGAGGGAGGTTGAATACACAGGTCCTTTGAGAAAAGTTTGAATGTACAGGTCCCTTCTTGAAGACTGAAAATGTAATAGGTCCCTTGGAAAACTGAAGATACAGGTCCCTTGAGAAAACTGAAGATGCAATAGATCCCTTAAGAAGATTTGAAGGTACAGGTCCCTTGAGAAAGCTGTAACAGGTCCCTTAAAAAAACTGAAGATGTTCATGCAGCTCTTTGTATTGTTACAGGTTCACTGAGCTTGCAATTTGCTGGAGTGTTGGTGCCAAATCCTTGTAAAGCTTGGTGGAAGTCTGTTGAAGTAGCCCTTGGTGTCAAGAATTTTTTTTAACAGGTCCCAACTGAAGGTTTTAAACAGGTCCCTACTGCTGGCTGGAATGTCTCAAACAGGTGTCAATTGCTTTAAACAGGTCCCTTCTGAATATCTTAAACAGGTCCCATTGCACTGATGGTGATGATAGCATAGGTGTCTGAACAAAACAGGTCCCCCTGCAAACTATTTATAACCAGGTCCCTCTAAAAATCATGACAGAACAACTTATTTGTTAAAGTCTAGAATGCTGGAAACAAGCTGCTATTGAAAATTTACAGTGAAATATAGGATAAGAAATCTGAATAATTTACAAGGGAGAGATAAAAGTAACAAAACAGATGTCTCCCTCTCCCCGACTGAAAGTTTGACTTGTCCTCAAGTCATGATGTAACTGAGAAATGAAATAATGAACAACAGAAATAGAATTCATACCCGCCAATAAATTGGTTTTCAGGTAGGAATTCGAGGTTAGAGTGTGCCAGATACTGGTTTTCACATCTAACCCATTATTATTTTTTTGTTTATTTTTGTTTTATTTTATTTTTTATATTTTTTTTTATTTATTTTTTCTTCTTGATTTTGAAATTGAAAGAAAAGGAAACTAAGGCAGTGATACTGCAGCTGAGGGCTGCAGTACCTCAACCTCTTCTTGCTGAGATAGTGTATTGAGAAAATCTTGCTTGCTGATGGGCTTGTTGTACAGCTTCAGGCGATGACCATTGACTGTGAAAGAATGACCTTTCCATCAATAGTTTGGAGTTTTACTGAACCATTGTCATAAGCCTGAACAAGTTCATAAGGGCCCATCCAATGGGTGGTGAACTTAGCTTTATGATCCTTGAATTTTGAATCAAAAAGCAGAGCCCAGTCACCTTCTTTGAAGTTCTTCTTCTTAATGTGTGAATCATGCCATTGCTTCCGGTGTTTTTGCATGAGGGTGGTGGTTTGTTCTGCTTGCTGCCTCATCTCATCCAGCTGGTTCAACTGCTGGATTCTCTCTTTTTGTGCTTGATCCAAATCAATTAGTAAATCTGCAGCTAATTTAAAAGTGTGAATTTGGAATTCAATAGGAAGCATGACATCCTTACCGTACACCAACTGGTATGGTGTAAATCCGGTGGTATCTTTCCAAGTAATCCGGTAAGCCCAGAGTGCCTCTTTGAGCTTTTCCTCCAATTTTTGTGGTTCATTGCAACAGTTTTGGTAATGATCCCCTCCAAAGTCTTCTTGGTCGATTCCACCTGCCCATTGGCCTGTGGATGGTAGGGGGTACTTTTCCTATGCTTTATCTGGTACTTGTCTGTGATGTCCTTCATGAGATTTGAGGTGAATTGGGTACCTTGATCAGTGACAATTTCTCTTGGCACTCCATACCTCACAAAGATCTCCTCAAAAAGGAAATTGACTACTGTGTGTTCGGTTGCTCTTACCAGTGCTTTTGCTTCTGCCCACTTTGTGACATAATCAGTACACACTAAGATGTACTTCTTACCATTAGAGGCTGGGTTGATCGGTCCTATGAAGTCCAGAGCCCACTTATCAAATGGTTCTAAGTGAGTGCTGAAGGGGCATTTGATCGGTAGCTGTGGGTCTGCCCATCCTTTGGCAGCTGTCACAACTCTTTACATACTTCTTGGCATCCTTGAAAATGGATGGCCAATAGTATCCAAGAGTTAGAACTTTGAAGGCTGTCCGCTTCGCTGCAAAATGCCCACCACACGGTTCATCATGGCAAGATTTTAAAATGTCAATTACCTCATCATTTCGTACACATCTCCTAATGATCATATCAAAACCAGTGTAAAAGAGATCGCCATTGAGCCATGAATATCTAACACTTTGTTTGATCAGTCTTTTCCTTTCTTTTGCAGTGAAATGTGGAGGTGTCCTACCTGTAGTCAAGTAATTAGCTAAATCAGCAAACCAAGGAGTTACTATGGAAATTGCGAATAAGTGCTCATCCGGAAAAGAGTCCTCAACAGGAACAATCTCACCTGGATTTTGCAGTCTAGAGAGGAAATATGCCACCTGGTTTTCTTTGCCTGGTCTATCTAACACTGTGATGTTAAATTCCTGCAGTAATAGTAACCATCTGGTAACTCTGCCACTAGTTATTGGTTTATTCATGAGATGTCGAATGGCAGAGTGATCAGTATGTACAAAGACTTCATAACCAGTTATGTAATGGCGAAATTTATTCACAGCATAAATGATGGCAAGTGTTTCCTTCTCTGTAACTGTATAGTTTTGCTCGGCAGGTGTGAGATTTTTACTAATGAAATAAATTGCATATGTACAGGATTCTTCTTTTTGGCCTAAGCATGCACCTATGGCAGTGTCAGATGCATCGGTAAAAATATGAAATGGTAAACTCCAATTAGGCCCTCTCAGGACTGGTGCAGTAGATAGTTTCTTCTTAAGTTGTTCAAATGCATGCTGGCAGTTCTCAGTCCAATTGAAAAATACATCTTTGGCAAGAAGTTTAAACAAAGGTAAGGCTATCTTGCTAAAATGTTCAATGAATCTGCGGTAATAGCTAGCATACCCGAGAAAACTTCTTACATCTCTCTGGTTCTGTGGAATAGGCAAATCGGCAATAATCTGTATCTTGGCTGGGTCAACCTGGATGCCTTGAAAAGAGATATAATGGCCCAACACTATCCCTTCATTTAGCATCATGAAGCACTTTTCGTTGCTGAGGGACAGGTTAGCTTCAATACACCTTTTCAAAACTCTTTCTAGATTTTCTAATGCATGTTCAAAAGAATTTCCGTATACTGAAAAATCATCCATATACACTTCAACACAATCATGAATCAAATCAGCAAAAATAGCTAACACAGCTCGCTGAAATGTAGCTGGAGCGTTGCAAAGTCCAAATGGAAAAACATTGTAGGCATAGGTGCCCCAAGGACAGGTGAAGGTGGTTTTGTCCTGGTCTTCAGAGGCAATCCGGATCTGGTTGTAGCCACTGAAACCGTCAAGAAAGGAAAATGATGATTTGCCGGCTAGGGTGTCTAACACATGGTCAATGAATGGCAGTGGGAAGTAGTCTTTGAGCGTGGCTTTGTTTAGCTGTCTGTAGTCAACACAGATACGCCACTTGCCATTCTTCTTAGGCACAATAACCAATGGGGATACCCACTGACTGTCAGAAATAGGATATATAAAGTTGACTCTCAAGAGTTTTTGCAACTCCTCTCTGACAATGTCTTGGAGCATGGGGTTAATTCTTTGTTGTGGTTGCCTCACCGGTTTAATGGTGCTATCTGTGTAGATGTGGTGAGTGCATGTGTCGGGGTGAATCCCATGCATGTCAGTGTAATCCCATGCAAAGGCTTTTTGGTACTTCGTCAAGGGTCTAATCAATTTTTCTTGTTGAGATGAGTCTAGGTGGTTGCCTATGTTCAAAGTTTTGCCCAGACTGATTTCTATGACTTGACTCTGAGTATTGGTGATGGATTGAACTGGAAAGATGTCATGAAATGTAGATTGCAAGGAGTGGATAGTGCATGTTTCTTGAAAGTTTTGAGCTAGAAGTACATCTGCAGCATTATATTGTTCATTCCTCACATTTTCAGATATATCAGGCTGTGAGAGAAATAATTCTACCAAATCAGTATTATCTTCATGGAAATCATAGATCTGGTCAATGCTAAAAACAGATTGTACCTCCTCTTTGTCATTAAATTTGTCATCAAGCCACAAGTTATGTGTCACTGCAGGTGATTGTGTCGATGGATAGAGGGTGAGTTGTTTCCTTTCGGTCCCTCTAGAGATAATCATGTTACCTGATCGGCATCCAATAAATGCATCAGCAGTCGCTAACCATGGTCTGCCTAGAATGATAGGATGTCCTCCTAGATTGGATTTGGGTTGAAGGACTAGGAAATCCACCGGATACTCCCAAGAGTCCAGTGAGACAATAATATCTTCCAAAATCCCCTCAGGAATGACTTTGGACCTATCAGCTAGTTCAAGAACAATTGTGGTATGTTGCAAATTCACAAGCTGGAGTGTTCTCATAGTTTCAAGGGTCATGACATTGATTGCAGCTCCAAGATCTATCAAAGTGTTTGGGATCCGTATGTTGTTAATGATGGTGGTTACTTTTGGAATGCCTGGATCAACATACTTCTCCATGGAGATGGTATTGGTCATAAGGCCTGCTAAATTTCCTAAAACATGAATGGTCTGAGGATCAATCCTCTTTCTAGCAGGTTTCTTGAGACACATGTCTTTGATGGCTTTGGTGTAAATAGGAATGTTACCTGATCGGCATCCAATAAATGCATCAGCAGTCGCTAACCATGGTTTGACTAGAATGATAGGATGTCCTCCTAGATTGGATTTGGGTTGAAGGACTAGGAAATCCACTGGATACTCCCAAGAGTCCAGTGAGACAATAATATCTTCCAAAATCCCCTCAGGAATGACTTTGGACCTATCAGCTAGTTCAAGAACAATTGTGGTATGTTGCAAATTCACAAGCTGGAGTGTTCTCATAGTTTCAAGGGTCATGACACTGATTGCAGCTCCAAGATCTATCAAAGTGTTTGGGATCCGTATGTTGTTAATGATGGTGGTTACTTTTGGAATGCCTGGATCAACATACTTCTCCATGGAGATGGTATTGGTCATAAGGCCTGCTAAATTTCCTAAAACATGAATGGTCTGAGGATCAATCCTCTTTCTAGCAGGTTTCTTGAGACACATGTCTTTGATGGCTTTGGTGTAAATAGGAATGTCATTTATAGCTTGCAGCAAAGGGATTTTTATGTAGACATTTTTAAGTTCATCCAGGACATCAAATTGTGGTGGAGGCAATGGTGGTTTTACATGAACCAAACGGTCCGGAAAATGTGGTTGCAGTGATTGCATCTGTTTGTCCTTGGTTTCACTGCTTGGTTTTGTTTGAGTGGTCATTTCATTTTCTTTTTCTAAGTTTTCTTCTTGCTGATCTGTTATTAGAGAATCCTTCTGGAGCACCCTACCAGACCTCAGATTAATGTTTTGTAAGGGCAGTGTGGAGTAGGAAGTTCCTTCCTCTACATTATAAGCTGGCCTCTCTGCTCTATTGTTCGGATTTGGGACAGTTTGAGCAGGTATTTGTGTGGGTCTGGGAGGTTGTGGATTAGTTGGAAATTGAAGTTGTGGTACATTTATTTGTGGAGGAGCAGGCAGAGTTTGTTGAGAAGGTTGGGTCTGATAAACAACTGGCTGAGGGTGCTGCTGATATGGCTGTGATTGTGATGGATATGGCTGTTGGTATTGCTGATATGGCTGTGAGTAAGGTGGGTATGATTGAGGATACTGGTGGTAGGATTGGGGATACTGTTGAGATGGTCTCCATTGATTTTGTGATTGGTTTCCATGCTGCCATGGCATAGGTATATTCCATGAGTTTTGTGCATACATCTGATCATTCATAGGAAATTGCATATTTTGATTAGGAAACATACCTTGGGGTGCTTGCCTTGGCTGCCATGGTCGCTTTGCACCCATGTAGTACACGTTCTCCATCTCTGTGTTGGCTGCCATGTTACAATTCTGCACAATTTTAACTTTAGGACAGTTAAACATATCATGATGCTCAGTACAGAAAGCACATACTTGTATATTGTCTAGAGGACAGTCTTTTAATGCATGCTTCTTGCGACACTTGGGGCAGAAAATAGCCATGATATTGTCTTCTTCCTCCTGTTTCTTTTTGGCTCTTAAGGTATCAATTTGGTTTCCTAGAGTACTCAACAAATCTGTTTTGAACTCTTCTAAAAGATTACCAACTTCAGCCCGGGTGACACTAGCAGAGGCAGTTTTTATGACCCTAGATGACAAGGTCCTCTTTCCCATTTTCGCTTTACTTCTTGAATATTTTTCACACAGTTCAACTATTTCTTCAAAGGGTAGGGTAGAGATATCACCTTTGCCCATTAAGTTGAGATCATCCATGTATTCTTCCCTGATACCTTTCAAAAAGATTGTGCGGACTAGATCAGGAGGCATGGTTCGGTGTTTAGATTTTTGCAAGTTATAGACAAACCGTTCTAGATATTCTTCTAAGGTTTCATCCTCCTGCTGGCTCATTCTAAAGATGTCATCTTTAGAGTCTTTGGACCTGCAATAAGGCTGATATTTCCTCAGAAATATTCTCCTCATGCCATCCCAATCTACTATGGCATGCTCCCCTAGCCCCATAAACCATTTCAAGGCTGCTGTCTTTAATGTGGCTGGAAACAATCTCAGTCTGTGAGCATCATCAGTATATCCATAAGTTCGACACACAATATCGAACTCGAATAAGAATGAGTCTGGATCCTCTGATGCCATTCCATAGAAATTGGGTAGCACGGATGGGGGTATATTTTTCATTTTGATCGCTTCATCCTCCTGTGTTTCTTGTATAGGGAATTTAAAAGTGGATTCCTCCTCCTCTTGATGGGGAACTGATCCAGATCCCTCCTCATCCATTCTACTTGGTTTCTTAGTGTCTCTTGGTGGAAAAGAGAGAAAGGAAAATTGTTTGGTAATGGTGTTACTTTTCCCTTGTGTAGAAGAGTTAGGAAAGGGTGGATGCTGTGATTTATGTGCAAACAAAGTTTCCCTCTCAGCAAGAGTAATGTGCTGTCTTGAATAAAATTTCTCAGCTATTGTTTGAATATCCTCCTCAGCTGGTGTTGTTTTCCCTGGAGAGTCTGCTCCTGATGATGATGGGTTAGTGTTGAGATGGTGGGGGGTTCTCACAAATCTCCCTTGAGTGTCTCTAAGTCTAGGCATATATGAACATGATTCTAACTGTGTTTTTGGTTGTTTTTGTGTATTGAATTTTTTTTCTTTTTGTTTGAATTCTTCACGTACGCCTCCCCGGCAACGGTGCCAAAATGTAGTGGTTCTAGCTAGGGTACTAGACTAGACTCTATATTTAATATCGACCGAGGTGCGTAAGCTTAGAGGCGTGGTCTAAAATATATAGACATAAAGAATTACCACCCAGGTGATTATGAGGTAAATTGCAAGGCTTCTTTACGGAAGACCGTAATATGCAGCCTATCCTTCACACACCTAGATTGCCCTACTGATGTACTTGACTACAATGCTGGTTATGAAATGCATCTATCAAAGCAACCCATGAATCTAAGTCCTGTGTATGACTGTGGCAATGATTCTAACCTCCTTACAGAGGTATCACTCAGAAAACCTTTGCTTGGTAAACACACACAGCATGCAAGATATTTACACTATTAAACTATATAAAAAGAGCACAAATGATCTATAAACTGAAACAGAGTTTATGAGCATGCATCTATAAGTCGCACAAGGACCAAATCCCTTACAAGATTCTCATTCCAGATCTTAATGCTGACCATTCAACATAACAATAAACCCTTCAGATGCGCACACCATATACATGTAATGAAACTCAAAACATAAAGGAATCGAAAGCTTATATGACTGCAACCCGTATGCTATGTGAATCAACAGTTATGTAAATCGAAACTATGATGCAACCTGTGTGATACATAAGTCGAATTCAATACAACGCTGTGCAAACATACAAATCGAATCTAATACAACGCTGTGCAAATATATAAGGACTGAAATGTAACAAAACAAAGAGCAGTATACCAAACAAAGAACGCAGGGCCCGTCCGCGCCTAAGGGTATACTGACTACCACCGTTCAGCAATCAACCAATGCAAAAGGGTATACACACATTGTGACTGTAAATGGTTATGTGTATTAACTAAAATTCTGTTCTGAGAAAATGTTTCAACGATTGATTAACCTTCAAAACATTGAACTAACTGTATTTACACATGCGTACATACAGCCATGTCATCGATGCAGTGAATGTACATAGTGCTGTTGCCGCGTTTATTACATAGCTTTTTCAAAATGTTTCCATACCATAAGTTTCGAAAAGAACAAAAATCAAAATGAAAATAGAATGATGCTGTTGCTGCTTTTATGCGCCAGAGTACCCTGCTTTGACTGAAGTTGACCGCATGCATAGGAGGCTCAATTTGGATGGGAGATAGGTGTTTGTCCATCCTTGGACATTCCAAATTTCACCCATGCTTTTCGTTCTCGCTCATCCACTGCGCCACATGAAAAACGGTAAACTCATTACAGGTTGTGGGTACTTCCTGTAATCATGTCATCAAAAACCTCTAATTCTGGAACATAAAACCCCTAAATTAATTTCTATGCAATTTAATAACTATAGAACAATTAATAATCAATATTCAAGGATTTTGAGGGAAATATGATGAAAATGTATGGAGAAATGATATGTTTTTGGGAAGGAAAAAGGGTCTCAGGATGATACCAACAGGGCACGTCGCCAAATCTGCCACCAACTTAATCGGAAATTTAAGTGGGATTAATTAAGGCTTTAAACAAAATTAGTTTGATAAAACATGATTAGCACTAACCGCTTCCATTCAATAACCCTCGATCACACACTTGTGGTCGTGTTGTGTGGGGGCTAGCCCACAGCGCTAGATCCCACCACCCCATCGTCAAACTTAACTACAACATTAAATATAAATTCATGGCATTACATTTCAAGGGTTCCGTTGGTCGTCCATTGGTATGGCGTAGCATTTGGGTGGGGTAGGTCATAGGTTTAAACTCGCCTCCGCCCATCCCATTTATGTTTTACCAAATGTTTTAAACATTGCACCATTTGAATTATTTGTCCATTGAATATATATGTAGTTTGAAACTATATTATATAATATTTAAATTGCACCATCGTAATGTATGCGGATTTGTATTGAATTTGATTTATACCATAAAAATTTAAATGCACTATGGTTTAATATTACGTGGATTTGTTATGTTTATTATATATATATATATATATAGATATATAACGATATATAGTTAAGAAAACTATATAATATAAATGATAATTATATATATAATATATAATAATATTAAAATAAAAACAAATTCAAATTCCACCTTGGAGTCAACTAGGAAATTTTCACCTTCTCACAACCAAACTAGCGAATCCAGAGGTGACACTTGTCACAGCCCCATTGTCGAAAAATGAAGAAGATTCCCCTTGCTGACTGGACTGCCATGTCATAATTCTGCCCTATTCTCCAATTTTTTTAGTTGTTTAGAAAAATGAACAACATGCCTTTTCTCCTTCATCTAGAATTTTTTTCAGTGAAACAAATTATGTTGTGATCTTCTTGACGAGATGGACACAGTCGTATAGTTTTCAAGCCAATCTGAGAACTTTGATTTTTGAGCTAAATACTAAGCACCTAATTATTCCTCCCCACTAGAAGCCTTTTGGACCCCAAAAGATACTATCATCTAACAAGTAGATGAGGGTACAAACCCCTCACCTTTCCAAGCTTGATCCAATTAGATTTTGATGAATTTGTTTCCTTGAGCTCCTCTCTAAGAAAATCAACATTCACTAGCCTTGAGAACTGTTTTCTATACCTGTACTTGTCTTTGCCATTTTCAATCTGACCTTGCACTGTTTGTTGTAACATTTTCAGTTGTTCATTGAAACTCATGGTTTTGTCCATGTTACTATCAAAAGAAAAATCATCATTAAAAAAATGGCATAACAAAATATAATGCAAATGGATGACAAATTTCACTAGTTTGTTTACATGACTCAAGCCCAATTCTACATCTTGAAACTATGAAATTTTATGAACCTAAATTTCATGTAAAACATAATGATGCCTGAATACAATGCTTAGATAACCAATAGGCCTAAAAGTCATAACAATGAACTTGCTTCTTATACCTCTTTTGTACCTTCGAACCAAGTGAAATTTTTGGCAAGTATCCATCCAATGAAAGTACATGGATCACTGCAACTTAATCTTTATACCATGGAAATAATTGGAATGAAATAAGATGGTGAAGTTGCTTGCATAAACCTGAAACTCAAATGAACCTTTCTAGTTTGAAAGAGCATAAAAAATAATTGAACTGATCTTTTGGTTTGAAGCAACACATGCCTCTTGTTTTTTGCCTCCCCACTCAAAGACTTTCCACACACATGACAATGCATGCAAAGGAGATTTGAAATAGTAAATTTTAACAAAAACTCTCCTCGAACATTGGGCTGCTCCCAACAAACCTCTTATCAAAATGACGATCTTGGGTGTTGAACAATCAACAATGGTATCCAACTTGGAGTGGCTTGACTTCAGCTTACCTCCTCCAGTATTATGGCCCAAATGCATCAAAAAAGTGAAACCCAACTTGTATTTTAATATCTTCAAAACATCAAACAATTTTACTTCACAAATGACATGTGCATAAGGAAACTTGCTCAACATGTTTATGCCACCCAAGTGGACAATTTCTTCAAGAAGGGACTCTCTTTTGCCATAATTCAAATATATGTATGTAATAGAAATGCTACAAAGATCATACAAGGTCAAAAGCCATATAAACCATTCTTTTTTGGTGTTATGTATATTCTTGCATTGGCCTCTTTTTATAACTTTGCTATGGAGAAAACTACTCCTTTTGTCCTCTTTGTTCAAATACTTACCATTCCTCTTTGACACCATAAGCATTAGTGCACAACATGGTGTAAGGGATGAATGAATGAACCCATTGTTCAACAAACCTTTTCATTGCATTGGAGTCTCTACACTTTGCAATTGTGTGAACCCTTGCATGCTAAAATCACAAAGAGAAACCTCTTGCTGCAAAGATATTTCATGTGAAGATTCTTTTTCCTTGAAGGACGATTCTTTCACAACCTGAAATACTTCATCATTCTGATGAACTGAACCAACCAAATCAGAATTGAAACTTGCATTACATGCAACAACATCTTCATAAACAATATCATCACTTGGCTTGAACATGAGAAGTACTAAACTTTTACTTGAATTCACTAGTATTTTTTCCTATCTTGCATCAACAAAAGAAATGTTCAGCTTTTTGCAATTGGCTCTCACTACTTCTTCCACACCATCCTTGAACAAGTTATAATTGTTTTCATGGCAATAAGAGACTACTTTCTAATCATAAAAATATGGACTACCCAACACTACACCTGAAATATCAAACGGTACCACATCTACCGCTACATCGTCAACAGAATTTGGAGGGATTGCAAACTTAAACATACATTGTCTTGTAACTTGTAAAATGGTGTCTCTTGTTATTCATCCCAAAGGGTATGGTTTATGATAAGATACAGTTTCTATATTCAACCTGTTGACTAATTCTTGAGGTATTAGATTCACTTGTGACCCACTATCGAAGAATGTGTCAATATTGGTATGTTTAGATATGACCCTAACATGAAATAACTCAGTTCGTCTCTTTTCATCTGGAGTAGTAGTAGTGTTACAGTTTGTGAACTAGTGCTTGCAATATCTTGTTTTCCTTTGATTCCCATGACAGAGATTTTATTTTCATCACCTGATTCAAAACCTAAATCTTCTTGAGTGATAACAGTGGTTTTTTGTTTCCCTTTATTGATGAACTTGCTTGGTCTCATTTTTTGATGCAATTTCCAGCATTTATCCTCATTATGTTGCTCTTTTGATTAGTGTTTATAGATAACTTTCTCCCCTTCTTTCCTCACACTTGAATTTTTCTTCGCTTTCCCTTTTCGTCCTTTCTCTTTCTCCTTACCCTTAGGTGTATTTTTATTAATACTCTCTTCATAAGTGTTAGTTCCTCTAGATTCAAGATGTGTGGCTTGCACACATACTTCATCAAACTTAGTTGGATTGAACATAAGAATAGTGTATTTAATATAAGAATGTAAACCCCCAATATATTTCACCAGTGTATCTTGAGAACTCAAATTCACTCCTAATAACAAAGCCCTTTTCTTAAACTCCTATGTATAATCTTAGTCTATTCGGGCTTTAAGCTACCTAAAATTCTGTGAACTCATAATGGATTTTTGCAAACATGCTAAACAATAAAACTATCTTTTAATTGCATAAAAAAATTCAACCCAAGTGAACGATATCTTACCATGGATTCTCATTTCCTATTGAGACTTTGCTTCCCACCAAACTAGTGCAGCTCCTTCTAGCCTCAGTGAAGCTATGTGGATCTTTATGTTATCTTCTGGAAGATTCTGAATTATGTATTATACTTCTAACTATCGAATCTAATTATGCAACTTTTCTGCATTCACTTCTCCATTGTACATGGGAAGTTCAAATTTTATGTCCAATTTTAGTAATGGACTTTTTCCTTTTGGGGTTTTGGAATGAGTATGGGTAGTTTCAGTGGTGGTACTGGAAGATAATGTTGTATGACATAATCGATATGACGAGGAATATGATGAGCATGGTGGATATGGAGGTGGATTTCCACCATTCCCTTTAGGATCCTTATTCTCATCTTTTTTGTCCTTTGAGATTCCTTCTCCATGTGGAGGTTTGAAACTCTCTCCAACCATTCTGGTGTTCCTCCCTTCATAGAGGACTTTAATCATCTAAGTCAAAGTGTAGAAATATTTCTTTGATTGTTCCTCCTCTGAAGAGGAACCTTCAAACTCTCTTTCTCCAAACATAATGGCTATGGATTCAGGCTCAGAAATTTGTATTGATTATACCTCTTCAATTTCAGTTGAAGGAAAAACATGAGGAGCTTCAAGTGAAGCTATAGTTAGAACTTTTGGTGGTGGATATTATGGCGTTGTGACTCTCCTTCTTATGGGAATTATTTCAGGAGTTTCAACCAATAGCTTCCCTTCCGCTCTCTGCAAATTTAACCTTGTAAGCATCCCAATTTTGCAACCATTAAAATCTTAATTGCACAAACTGAAGAAATCAAGCAATTAAACCTTGGGCTCCGATACCAACTTGATCTCTTTTTGTATTTTTGTGCTAAATATAATTATATATTTATAAACATGTGCTTGCTTCTTCTTTTTTTGTGCTAAGGTTTCCATAGTTGTTGGTTCTTAGAAACAAGTAAATTTCCTTAAGTTAAATAAGACATTCATGAGAAAAATAGATTCAGAAACTAATAATGAACAAAAAACATGTACATTATAGAAAACCATCAAGAGAAACATTAACACAGTGTTTTTATGAAGGAGTTCACCCCTCCTAGTCAAAATCTCCTTGGTCCAGCTTCCATGGCCTAAGCCTCTTTATTAGCTCAATGTGGAAAAAATGTTATTTAAAAAGCTAAGTGGCTCTTGATACCTACACTAATGTGTTCAAAAGGTCCAAATTATCTAAGGACACTTCTTTCTGATCACAATTTGGTTGAAAATTCCTCAAGTTATGCTGCATTCAATTTTTTTCCTAGGAATCCCCACTAAAAATGGCAGTTTCCGCCGAATTTGGCCCACTACCAAATCTGCCACCAACCTAATCCAAAGTTTAAGCGTTCTTAATTAAGTCTTTAAATAGAAATAGTTTGATAAAACATGATTAGTACTAAGAACTTCCATTCGCTGGTCCTCGGTCATGCACTTGTGGTCGCATAGGGTAGGGGCTGGCCCACAGGGCTAGCTCCCACCACCCCATCATCATACTTAATGCAACACTAAATATAAATTTGTGACATTACATTTCAAATGTTTGCCGATGGTCCATTGGTATTGTGTAGCATTCAGGTGGGAAAGGTCATGGGTTCAAACCCACCTCTGCCCATCCCATATATGTTTTACCAAACGGTTTAAACATTGCACCATTTGAATTATTTGTTCATTATATATATATATATATATATATATATATTAAAATAAAAATAAAAAATCAAATTCCACCTTGGAGCCAACTAGGCAATTTTCACTTTCCCACAACCAAACTGGCAAATCTGGAGGTGACACTTGTCACAGCTCCATTGGCAGAAACTGAAGAATATTCTCCTTGCTAATTGGACTGCTAATTGGACAGCCATGTGATCATTATATATTATTCTGCAATTGTTTTAGCTATTTAGAAAAATGAACAATAAGTATTTTCGCCTTCATCCAGGCTCTATTTTTAGTTAAATAAATTGTGTTGCAATCATCATGATGAGAAGGACGCAGTTGTACAATTTTCGAGCCAATATGAGAATTTTGAGTTTTGAGCTAAATACTGAGCACCTAATCATACAAGAAGCCTTGATTAATTTTTTCCCCTCATAAAGAGATATAATCACATTTCCACTGCTACATCACTAATGATTTTCCAATGAATGTACCTAGAAATCATAATCTTTGTCATTTTAATCCGTTGTCTCTTCAAAAATATCATAGTATTTTGAACCCTAAATTTCTTTCAAATGCCAAGTATATAAATGTATAGTTAAAACTATATCATATATATACCTATTTTGAGACTCATGTTTATAAATGTGAAAACTCATTTCATAATTAAACATGGAAACTCATTTCATAATTAAACATGGAGTTCTTTATGCCAATTTTCAAAGTCTTGTGTACTACATGATATGGACAAAGTTCCACTAATAGAACCATAGTAAAGTCGCTCAACTCATTCTTTTTATTAAATATAAAAAAACTCAATGTAATATCCCATGTTGAATGGTTCTTCTTTCAAATCCAACGTATCCAAGAAAATAAGGTCACTATATAATGTTGGTTCCAACTAACAAGGAAAAGACTACAGAATTGTTGTCAAAAAATAAGGCCCAACAGAATGACAACCGAATTGAAAATCATTATCATTTTCTTGAAATCTTCTTGATCCACGTATTATTTTGTTAATGATTCCACATGCTTGTGGAGAAAAGGGTCTCTATTTTTGTATTTCTTCTTCCTTTTACGTAAGTATACCCTTCCACTACTCTACAAAAGTTGGAAAATGTAATATCACTTATTTGATAATTCTCAACAATGTTGAATGTAGTAAGAGCCACATCACTCAATTTTTTATCATTAATTATACAATATACTACCATTGCATCTAATAAATCTTTTTGGATTTTCAATTTATCGCAATAATATTTCAATTTTATGGCACTTGTTGGATGGTGACATTGAATAGAAAACCAAACCATTACACCCAAAAGATTATATGTTATTGAAGTAATTTCGTTTGTAGTTAGTCCTTTAAGGGGGGCGAAGAGAGGTAGTTTCCAATTTTTTTTTCTTATTTGTCTTACACTTGTCTAATTCAGGATGACTTCGAGAACATATAAATGTTCCTAGTTCATAACAACTGAAAATTGTGTCCCATTTATGCCAAGTAGCTTCATCAAGAGATAGGAGAATTTTTTTATTAGAAGTTTTTTAACTTGGGCAATCAAAGAAGGAACACAAAATTTCATCAATAGCCTGATAAAATTAGAAATATGAAATTATTTAGAATTCATTGTAGATATGAAAATATGAATTATACTTTCAAATCAAATAAGGAAATATATAATAATGTGAAGTAATTTTAATTATGATAAAAAATTACTTATATTATTAGCTTAAATAAATAATGATGTTTAATTATTTGTGTGGAATAAAGAGAGATACAATAATAAGTGATAGGTGCAAAAATAATCAAAATTTCATACTCTATCTTAAGTTGTCTAAGAATATCCAACCCTACTTCTCTTTAAATTGTCATTGGAATATAAGAAATTTATTACAGAACACACACTAATAAATGGTGTTTTATAGAACACCTTATTTGTAGAATTGAGTTGACAAAAAATTCTAATAACCTCAATGGGTTCAACCAATGGATTCAAGAAATGAGCATTACATATTTTATACTTTTCTTTGACTCCACATATACACTATATATTAGATTCATTATAACTTATTTCACTACTTGAATGATGTGTTGACCGTGAAGTATCCAAAACCTAATGATTTTAGCATATAAATATGTTTCATTTGTAATCTTTATAGGATTGAGTAGTGGATGGAACTCATATTTATGAAATGGGATTACAAGTGCATCACATAATGATGCTTGAAATTTCTATAGGAATGACTTGACCGATAGTTTAACATTTGAATCATCCTGTGACCTCAATTTAAACACTTTGGGGGCTTCTTCACATATTTGAACATCCACCATTCTATTGAATGAGTTTGAAAATAAATAGTAGTGCTTACACCTTCCTTGAATTTTGTCAAATTGATCTACAAGCTTCATTTTCTCAAATTCAACTTTCATAGAGTTTTGAAATTCAACAATAGATTTTAAATAACTTTCTGCAATGATATGTTACATATCATTTAAATATACTCTCCTTGTTAAAATTTGGAAGCATTAGGATGAATTTCCCCAAAAGGGAAACCGTATGTCTCTAGGAACAACCTATGAAGCCCTAGAGGAATAATTAAAATTGATTAAACAAAATCCATATAGAAGAAACACTATTATTAATATGATTTTTTGATAAAGAAGTTTTTTTTATTAAAATTAAATTAAAATTAAAACATTTCCCTCAAAAGTTTTTTAGTAAGCCTATCAAAGGAAAACCCTAGAAGGGTCTAATTGATGCACCTTAAATTTTTATAAATTAAAAGTATCCTTCAAATTTTCAATCAAAAACATCTCATCATGATTTATATTGAAACTCATCATTAAGGAATTTTAAAGGCTAATTATTTTTTAGTGGCTCTGTGGATTATTTTTTAGTGGCTCTATGCATTATTTTTTAGTGGATCTACACATTATTGTAATGGAAACTCTACACATTTTTTCTAAGCGGATAAATGCATTGTTGTAATGGAAGGTCTATGCATTTTTGTTGTGTCCCATAAGTAGGATGGCATCAATTTATATCGAAGAACATTTTAGTGTCTCATATTGCACCAAGGCGCAGATTTGTAATTCACACTATATAGCTTTACACAGTGGCAATACGTGATTCTGGGAATCACTATAATTTATATTGGGCATCACATTATCTCTGTATGGGAATCATAGTACTATTTTGAGGCACAATCATTGAATAGTAACAGGGTCCTGATGGAATGGTAGTATTGTGTATGGCATCCCATAGTTCACATATGTTATACAGGCAATGGATTCACACAAGATTTGTATCAATTTTCTTTTGCATCACATCTAATTAGATTCACTTATGACACTCACACTGTGACATAAAATTATTCATAACGAGAGACACATCTAACTATCATCTACTCTTAATTGTATTATATGGATGTAAGTAATGGTTTTTATTGTATATGACTCATAGTGTATGGTACACAATTTTTGTTGGACAAGAATAATGACATAAAAGTGACCTGCTGGAACCTTTGATCTATGTATATACTTGAAACTTAATATATCTTGGAACTTTTATATATGTAGCCTTGTTATGTGCTAAAAACTTGAGTAAAACTTGTCACGGGAATATCCCATATATATGATATGACATAAATCTTGAAATTTATGGCATGGTTGTAACTTTGATGGAAGAGAGATGGTTGTAACAAAAATTAATGTGATAGTATATGAATCTAGTCTTATCAATAATACTGAGATGTGGGAAAAAGACCTTCAATGGAAATTCCTCCATAATAACAAGTCTTGGCATGTCCCTATCTCCAAGATGCATGGCATTAGGATTGTATGATAGGGATGTGACAATGATGTATAAGTAGTGGTAGTATGTCTCTAATATATATAGCAGCGATAACTATATTTTCATCACCTAAATTGGATGCCTAGGATACGATAGAGATTATGATTGCAGTCATGCTAGCATGCAAGACATTGCATCAGATGATGATATTTCTTATGATAGCATCCATCTTGGATGTGTCTCATGCTGTTTAGAAACGTAGTTATGAACCTCTCTGAATTTGACCTACATGTGCTGATATGATTTACGATGATGTACTATGTATCTCAATTAAAAAATTGATGAAATGTAATAGAAGAAGATTAATTGAATTCCATGTTTTCCCACTTGTTTGCTGTTTCTTTCGTCTCCAAACAATTCTCGTGTTTGTATGTGCAAATTCTTTTCTTATCATGTCCATCTTATTTCCAATGCATTATTTGTGATATTGTTCTTTCTACATAATTTCACCTCAAGTAATAATGTTAAAATATAGTGATGTGAATTCAATGTGTAAATAATGTAATGCAATTATCAAATAAAATATCAATATAGCCCTAAGAGAAAATTGACATGGTATCAGAGTTGGGCTAAATAAAAGCCATGTATATCACCTCTATGAAGATTCTATTAATGGTAGCAAGTGAAGATGGTATATACCTAAAAGGAATGCTTTTGAATGAAACCTTAGGAAACCGTGTCCTCTCAAGGTAAATTAGGGTTGCAGGTTAGGTTTTAGAAGACAGGAGTGAGAAGCTTCTTTAGTACCTATATGAGAATCAGTGTAACCCTAGATGGGTTGAAGATAATATGTTTGGATTTGTTGGTATAGTTGAGGCATCTCCTCCATTGTTCATGTTTAAGAAATAAAATGGAACAATGATTTTGTGAATGGTTGCATTTATGTAAATTATTGATGATAAGATCAAGAGGGGGATGATATATTCCTTTAACCATTGTTAAATATAAATACCGTCTAGGCTTATATTTTTTCTTTATGACACTATATTACTACTTATCTTTACTGAATGAATATTTGAGTATTTGAGTATTCTTAACATCATGATCAAGATTTGATTAGATGATCCTTAACAAGGATCTTTTAGATCCTAGTTTGTGCAATAAGAAGAAGTTGGTGCCAAAACAAGATGAAAAATCGTACATGAAAGAGGAAGCTAGACAAATATGCAAGCTCCACTACTACCAATGGAAAAGCATATATTCTATCCAAATGCTACAAGTCGATAAAAGGTATTTGAATATTATGATTGTTATAGGCATTTATGCTATGTTAGATGAACATAAAACGCTCTTAAGTTCTCTTGGAAACCTAGGATAGACAAAGCAAGGGAAAGGTTGTTCTAAGGCTCAACTTTCAGGAATGCAAGAAGCAAGGAAGAGATTCATAAGAGAAGCAGAAGATAATCCTCTAAGTCTGGTGAGACATGATAATCCTATAAGTAGGGCTCCTCAACTCAAATTATCAACTTGGAGTTCATAAAAACTTTGAGGTGACAATGCTATATGTACAGTAGATAGGATTCAACTCATGCCACCCTCAGTAATGAAATTAGATCAAAAATTCTCAAAGAACATTCCTCCTACTGAATCAGAATGAAATATTGTTCATAAAGGTACAATTGGATATTACTTATAGCTATGAAAGTGTAAATTCCATTGACTCAACTTGTAAATTCTAACAAATCAACTCATGAAAAGACAAAGGTTGATCTACTTGCAGAAATAAAGCTATTTTATATTCCAAAATCCATCAAACTACAAAATCTACTTGCAGAAAGAAAAATATTTTATCTTTCATAATTCATCAAACTATCAATCATAATTTCGTGTACCATCTACCTAGTTCACACTTTCTTGTAAGTCATTAACCTACTTTCATCATACTTGTGATGAAAAGCTAACTCTACTATGCTTTTACAATGAGGAAAAGAAATGGTTAGAGTGGCCTAGGAGCTTCTGCTAATCATAAAAACACAATTGGGGGTCATATTATATATAGAATAAGTCAAAATGCAGTGGGGATGAAAATTGATGAAGGAAAGTGATGGTACAATTTTGCTAAAGGAGATTCCTACAAGGGGCCTTTAATGCTACAGGAAGGCTTGTAATGGTACAAGAGGACATACAAGTGGTTTTTAATGGTGAAAATGTTGTCTTGAGGGTATGGAGAGGTTGATGGAAGTTGAATGAAAAGGTGGGAGGTTGGTTTGAGCCCATAGCCAAGCTCAGGACCTCTCATAGGCACGTCTTGCAATAGGATGAGTGCTCTTAGTAGTCTAGGAAAAATGACTTATAAAACAAGGTTTTGGGAAAAAAAATTTAAGTGGAAAGAGAATATGAAGGAGATTAATATGCAAGCGGTAAAGGTTCCCCTTCCTTCAGATCAAACATCCATGCAATCAATCACATGCATGCATCCATTTATCATTAACAAAATGAAATAACTTATGATGGAAAATATGATTTGAATTTAAATAAGATCTAATTTATGTCATAACACTAATCTAATCACTAAATTTAATTGTAAGATACATAAATAAAATGTAAAACACGACAATTAATACTAATATATTTCCAGGAAGTCATAAACACAATATTTCGAACTTTGGTTGTGAATCCTTCCACTCATTCTCCCACAATAGAGGTGATGTATAGGCTACAAACAGAGGATTTTATACATTAATATCTACTGAAATGAAACAAATCCCGAGCTGCTTTGAATTAAGAAGAAACATAACTACAAGAAAAGGGACCAAATCCTTTACATTGGGCCCAAACCCAAGGGTCTCAACCCTCTGACACTAACTCATATGCAACTTAAAATCCAATTTCTCATTATCAAAAGGTGCAGGTCTAAAAAATAACATAAAAGTTTAAAGTAACAATGTCAAGCTTGAAGCTCAATAACTACATGTAGATAAACAAAATATTTGAATCCTAATGAGCTCTTCCTCTAGTTTATTTATGCAAAAGGGTACTTGAAGCAACTCCCTTGAAAGTAGGAGTGGTTCCCTCCTTGATCTCTAAAATGGTAGATATTATCCTTGTTGGTCTTCACCTAGGCTAGGAGTTGCTTAACTACAAATGAATTAAAATTGGTGACAGAGAATATTGTGATCCCAAGCTCAGTTTAGGGAGTTAAGGAGGTGGGAAAAACCCCTATATTCTCTCCTAGTTGTCTCCAACAAACCCCTGGATAGTAATAGCTTAAAACATTCTTCATTTCCTGCAATTAAACAAATTTAGGCGACATACTATGACAAACACATTTTACTCCTCTTACTAAGCATAATATCACAAAAAATATCAATTAATGTAAGAGAAGGATAGTTTTAAGGCTAGAGGATGGAATAATTATCTTCCAAATGTACCTATTGATGGGACTCATCATCACCCCGTGTTGAAGGTGTTTCTCAGCCTTTGATCAACTCAGTCATCCATGTGAAGCTCTTTCATGGCTCTAGTGGCCTCTCTGACATCCCAAGGCTCCTCAGATGGTGTGCCATCTTATGGGTAAAAAAACACATTCTTATCTATCTGTGTCCACTCCTTCTTTTTTGCTTCATCTCTTTGTTCTTGTAAGCCTAGCAACAAGGGTGGACTCAGTTTGAGCCATATCCACCTTATTTTCATCCTTTGCATGATTGTAATGTACAATGGTGTTCTATCCAAGGAATTCCTTAGCCTTATAGGGGTGTGATATTCTTTGATATGTAGGTTGTGGGGTAAGGCATGCTATCTCCTCTCATGATCTTGCAAACTTTTTGTTCGCAACATCTTCAATTTATCTTCAGAGTGTAGAATGGATTGCTATTGGGTAGAAATGTACTTGGGTATTAAAGAAACATCATTTGAGATGAGGCTATGATTTCTAATGACATCTTTATGGCTAACTAGCTCTACTCTGATAGACAATGGTTCCTTCTCCTATTTTTACATTACCTTTTTCACCTCCTCGACTCTTGTCTCCTCATGAGTCATCCAGGATGATAATTAATAAAGCCATCAACTACATATCTCCCAATCTTGAATTGGGATCTCAAAAATTCATATTGGTCAAAGTGAGGTTGTGCATATAAAATTCAGCCATGTTTTTGTTGTCTTCCATGATATTTTGGTTGCAAAATTCAATGAACTGCCTGTAGTCCTCAAAAGGCATAAATCCATATTGTGCCAAAAAAAAATTTGGAACTACAGCCATTGTTCTTTGAGAAAGAGGGAATTATGCGTTGACTATTTTGTACATTGTAGGGCTTCCATGGAGAGGCTTGCCATGGTGGCAAGTTGTGTTTCTTTCTGTTGTAGCCTCTCTCTCAACCTCATGTTTTCTTCCTATAGTTGCTCCTTCATCATAAACTCTCTCATTCTCAAATCACTTAAATATTTTCCCATTTTAATTACATTCTCTTCTCGAGGCCTACATCCACAACATTCTTAGATTTATAAATTTTCATCCACCTTAGGGTTATACCTCTCTCTATCTCTAGCTCATAAAGGAGTGGGATTACAATTATCTTAGGGATAATCCTTCCCCATTTAATGAATTTGTAGTAGCATCCCAGGCTAGTTGTGGGCTAGGTTCTTACAGCTCTTGTAGGTATTTTACAACAGTCTTTGAGGTGGTGTATTCATTTTGTAACTCTGTTTCATGGTCCTGTAGTTTCACCTGTCCTGCCTATAGTAGAGTCTACCCCTCCTGTAGTAAGCCCTATCTTTCATGTAGTTTCTCTTTTTATTCTTCCTCAAAGGTAGATTTGTCCTTGACTTCTTGGAGGTTACATACCTAGTGGTAGGCATACTCACATGTGATATAGGTGACTTGTTTTTGGTTTTAGGAGGAGTGAGCTCCTCAATCTTTCCTTCACTGGGTCCTATTTCTTCCTTTTTGTTTGGTGACTCATCAATAATTATAGGAACCTTTATAGGGGTTTGTGGCTTCCCTTGTATAATCATAGTGCTCTTCCTGGTCCCAAAATACATTTTACTTGGTATTAATTTCTTCTTCTTAGGCTTGACCAGAGTTCCCAATGTAGCTAGTGTTGCAACTACTTCCTGTTCAATGTCATTTACTCCTTGTGGTGGAGATTTCTCCTCAGGGCTTACTCTTTCTTCTTCTTTATTTTCCCCCTCTTCTCCTTTCATATATACTTATCCTTCCTCCATCTCTGCTACCTCTTTTTCCTTTGTTTTTCTTTCTTCCTCTTATGTTCTTGATGCATCTTCCTCCTCTATCTTTGGTCCTTCTTGTTCTTCTATTTCTCCTTCTCTTCCCCCAATACTAGTGTCTGGAGTCTCTCTTGGTGTGAGGGCTTGTGTTTCTATGAAATTCTCCCTATCCATGTCCACAAATTGTTCCATATCATAGGGATTCTAAACTACTTCAGAGCATCCATCACTATCATCTTGATGAGGGCATGGTGAGCTAAATGATGGTGTTTTCCTTCCCTCACCTTTTTACTCATCTCCATCATTGACTATAGGAGGAAATGAGGGGAACTAACTCTTTGAGGAAGTGGTAATTTTTCCTTTAATTTCAGCTCCTAGAGTAGCCTAAAGTGGTAGGCATAAACCACACTTAATCTCCCTTCACAAGATATATATTTAAGGATATGGTAATCTACCTCATCCCAAGGGTAAAAAAGAATTTGTCTTCTCACTCAATTATTGCCTTATAATGATTCTCTTTTGAAAGGAAGACGCTTTTCATAGTTGTGACACTTATTTGTTTGTCTTATTTTCACCACCTAATTCCTAGAGGCAAGGTGGTCACTCTGCTAATGGTTTCAAAAATGAGTGAAATGGCCAACCCTCTTACAACAATTATAGCATTGTCTTCCTCTTAAGAGTGTAATTCCATGTAAAATTCATGCGAAATATCACCATAATACCCCTTTAGTAACTCAAAGTAACCCAACCACTAGTGTCTTCTGAAGATGTAAACTACAAGAGGGTGTTGGTGAATTCTCCTGGTGTCCAAGGGTTCCCGTCTATTAAAATCTCCCCCCATTTTTTCTCTGTTACTCCTTGATCCTATGTACGTGTGGAATTCAGAAAAAAATAAAATAGTCTAAGTGGTGAAATAGTGGTAAAGTGTTTGGTGGTAGTGAAAAAGAAGGGTGCTCCAATTAATATCAACCGAACTATTTTCTCTTCTCTTGAACACAAAAAACTACAAAAGTAGATCCTACTAATCAATGGGTTGTTATAAGCTCTCAATTTCAAGTATACGTCTCATGAATTTGGGTGTATAAACGAAGAAGGACGATGTCACTTACTTCTCCTTAGAGAAATTTGGGTGTGCATGAAGGTTTTGAGACAATATCTAGCCATTGTGACTCCATTTTTTCCTCCAAACTCCTCTTGCAGCTCCTCTTCTCCCTCGTATAGCAATTGCAAGCCTACCTGTAGCTTTCTCCTATAGCATGTGCAGAGAGGGTTCAAATCTCCTAGGTGGAACTCTAGGCTACTTGATGCACTAGCTTGTCCTTTTGGAATGAGTGACGGTGCAAATGAAGTTGATTCAAGACATACTATCCTCTTTCAGTTAAAATCTTCGAGTGATCTAGTGACCTGGAATTAACACAAGTTTCCTCTTTTCAAATATTGTCCCCACTAACAACAAATATTTCTCTATCCTCCTGATTATCACCCCACTCTTGAAGGAAACCAATTCATTTTGAGTTGAAATTTCCACGTTTCATGGGTGACTTAAATCACACTTGATTTTACTAGGCGAGTGTGATTAAGTTTATTGGTCAACTCCAACCTATTAAAACACCTTTTCTCACTCAAAACACATTTATTCATTATTATACAGAGGGAGGAGGTTAGGGTTTCCATACATAATCCTACCTTTGGATCAGACCACTACAGAGGCTTGCATTCTGGAGCTTGACCATATATCATTATGATCAAGGGAGTTTACCTCTTTGACTTATTTCTGTACATGTCTTCATTCTTGATGATACCTTGACTGTTGATTTTGTTGTGTGTGTGCAGGTGCCTCTTCTGATGTCCAAGATACTACTGTTGGTGGAAATCCTCTACGAGAATGAGGTGTGTCTTCATAGTTATAAAAACCATCATCCCTTATAGTGGTGGAAAAAATAATATAATTGATTGTTGTTGTGGTTGCATGGGCTACTATAGGATGAGTTTCTTCATGTAGCAGTCTTTTGATCTCCCCTTGAAGTCTTCAGTTTGCATGAGGGATATGAGGGAGATGATGATAAGATATGAGGATAGGGTTAGAGTCAAGGAGGAGTAGTGTAGACACTATAAAAATAGAAAATAATATCTTTTGTATTTTTTTTAAGGTAGGACAAAGTGGAAAATTTGAGCAAATTCTTGGTGAAATGGAGTGGATGGATGGTGGATGTATGATGGAAAAATAATAGTAGCACCCTAATTATCATTTCTCAGAGTTAGGATGGTATTTTGTGTTGTTGTCCTCCTTGAATATCCCTCCTATATCTCCACAGGTTCCTCTTGTAGTATTACATGACCTTCTGATAGCAATACAAGTCCTCCTTGTATCAACACAGAGAGGAGGGGAAATTTGGATTTATTGATGATGGGATAGTGGAGAAAGATAGTAATATGAATGGAGACAATGGACACAAGGTCTATGGATGGAATAATGGATGATAGCTTTTAGGTCTTAGGTTGTAGCCATGAAATCTACCACTGTGCACAATTATGCAAAACAAAAGAAAGGTTAGGAGACATGATATAAGCTTCTTATTTGCTCTCCTTTTCTTATCTTTTTTTCCTTTTTTATTGAGACACACAACCTCGATCAGAGGATCTCTTCATCATTCGTGTGTGCCCTAGGTGCATCAAGGGAGGCTTTCACCTAGTTATTTTTATTATTTTTTGTTTTCCCTTTTTTTTCTCCTGCGCCACCTCATAGAGATTTTCATCCCTGAAGTTGGCCTCAGGTGCCTCATAGAGGTTTTGATCCATGATTTTTGTATTTTTATTTTTTACTTTTTCAAATTTATAGGAATTTTTTCCACTTGAAGCTATGAAACTCCCAATCACATTGAATTATTTCCTAACATAGCTAATAATTTCTTCCTTGGACAAAGGTCATCTATATAGATTCAACCTATAACCATTTACAAGTAAGGGAATTCCTTCCTCATCAATGGTTTTGATATGGACAAATCCATTTTCTTCACACTTCTCTACTAGGGATGGACCCAAAAATTTTGTGATTAGGTTCCTCTTAAAATATTTGAACCTAGAAAGCATATAACATGCCCCAATTCCCTTCTTAAAAGTCTTTTCCTTGTTATTCTTGTCATCCTAGACCTTCCATTGCAGTTGTATCACTTAAGTTTGTAAAAGAGCTCACACTCTGAACTCATCAAAGTCATTTAGCTGGATCAACCTTTCTTGTGGTGTTGTGGTGACATATAAGTCCAATTGAGATGCCATTCTCAAAGGTTTATATTCAATCTCAATAGAAAGAATAGATTTCTTGCCATTAACCAAATCAGATGGAGTGAATCCAGTGATGACTGTTCAAGTTGTATTGTAGGCCCAAGTGGCATCTACTAGTCTCTCTCTCCAATTTTTTTTTATGCTACTAACAACCTTGGTGAGGATGCTCTCCAACGATATGTTTGTGACCTCTACTTGTCCTTTTCTTGAGGGTGATAGCCAGTGAATATCTTGTTCTTGATATGCTAGTGCCTAGTTCAATCAAATTGGATGTGAATTTTTCTCCTATATCAATGAATACCTCCCTTGGATACCAAAACTTGTAGAATATGTTCTCTCTGAAAAATTATGCTACTTTTTTCTTTTTTTCTTTGACTGCCTTCGTCTCAGACCACTCTGTCACATAATCAGTGCACACAATGATGTACTTTTTCTATCATGATGGTTGATGAATTGGCCCATGAATTCCATGCCCAACTATTCAAATGGTTCTAAGGAAACTTAAGATTGTAGGGGCATTTCATCTCTTGGTGTGGGATTTCCCATTCTTTGGCACTGATCACGTTTAGTGGTATATCTCCTTTCATTTCAATGTAAAGTGGGCCATTAGTAAACAACCTGTAAAACTTTAAAGGTTATCCTTTTTACAACAAAATGACCTCCACAAGGCCTATCATGACATGTTGAGAGGATGTCATAGATCTCCACTTCTCTTAATCATTGCCTCAATATATGATCTGGTGCCAATCTAAAAATATTTCGCCCAATCGAGGTCAAAGGAGAGATTTTCCTTACAATCTTGTTTTTCTCCCTAGAGGATATATTAGGAGGGAACCTCCCAACAACCTAGTAGTTTTCTATGTCAACAAACCAAGGAGAAAGCATGATATGGCAAAGAGGTTCTGATCTGGAAGTTGATAATCCACCATCTCTTCATTACCTACAGGCATGTTTAATGTGGAAAAACAATTTGCAACCACATTTTTAATCCTTGGTTAGTTAATAATAGCCAAATGAAACTATTGTAACAATGAAAACCATATAATTATCCTATCATTAACATGATTCTTGTTGATCAAATATTTAATGCCTGCATGATCAATATGAATAAAATTTTTGTACCGAGTGATATAATGCCTAAATTTATTTAAATAATGTACTATAGCTAAGAGTTATTTTTCAGTGAGAGTGTAATTCATCTCAACTTTAGATAGATTCTTACTAATGACATAAATAAAATAAGGCAACTTATCCTCTACTTGTCCCATGGCTCTCCCCACAACTTTATCTAATGCATCAGTATTGATATGGAAAGGCACATTGACGCACCCCTCATAGTCATCACCTTTTCTATTTTTTTCTCTTCCATAGGTGTGATGGGAGAAGAAAATAAATCTAATTAACTATTGAGGGAAGTTGAGATTGTTAAACCAACCTTAGCCTATAAAACCTCATCTCTCATGCATTTATTAAATTTTTTAAGCCATGATGAACTCAAGGGGAAATTTTAGGAATTCACATACATATTCCTACCTAATGATGGTCATGTTGATGTGTTGTGGCTTATATTTTGACCATTTATTTCTTGTATGAGGTTGTTGAACATGGATGAGACTGTTTGAATTTACCTTGTGGTGAAAATTGTTTTCTTAATCACCTTTTCCCTCAGTTATTAGCAACATACATTCAACCTTCTTGTCATTCTTTCCACTATGTAGTAGCTATTTGTTTTATGCTCTTTTCCCACATACAATCAACACTTAGTAGCTCTCAACTATTTTTCCTTTTCAAACTCTCTTGGCCTTTCATAAAAACACATGTACACTCACAAACCTCTCCACATGATTCCCAACAATGTTGCACTCCTATTGCTACACATGAACACTCAACCTACTCACACGCACACACTATGTTCCCCCACTTGTGCACTCAAACAATTCCATGATTTTCTTCCTCTACTACATTGTTAACAGGGTAGGCATAGTTAGCTTATCACTCTACCTAATAACATACTGTGGCTAGTAAAACCAATCTTTTGCTACATCAATTACTCGACTTCTACAAAATAATTAACTCAATAAATGGGTACTTGATTATTTTCCATGTTGAAATTCAATTCTTATTCCATATATGCACTTCGGGAAGTCTCTCCATCCTTATCAATTGATTGTAGTGCGTACACTAACCAATTATGAAACATCCAATACTGCTTGTAGTTCCATCTCTATGAAATATCGAATATTTCTTGTAATTCCATCTCATGCCTAGATCCACTATTCCCATATCTTACTTCCTTGTAACCCTAAACATTCTATCTTGGGTTGTGAGGAAAACCTATGGGGATGATCCTTTGATATGATGTGTTCATGTGGGACCACCCGCTACAACAACCAACCACTCAACATCCAACCAATGTAATGTGTATGTTCTAGTCGCACTGGGCCAATGGAATATAGCCAGGGATTAAGCGGTCTTCCACTTCACATGACTGGTACCTTCCTCATTCATGCCACCATGTCCCAACACCTAGTTACACGAGGCCTTAACATATGTGTCACTCCTAAAACATTGTTGAAGTTGCATGAAGCATGTCACTACTAGGACTACCACATGTCCATGTCTTATGTCACGATGAAATCATAGAAATCCTTTGAGACACATATGACAACATCCACCAATATTTCCACCTATGCATCCACATGTGTCCATCATTTCATTTGAATGTTCCATGTGGCCTTTATTCCAACTCACTGTTGTTGACGTGAACCAATCAAGGCCCTTCCCTTCAACAACTTGTTTAGCCATGATTCCACTATGAGTGTGTGACCTATATTTGGGTCGTATCAAAGTGGGACCTACATTCTTACACACTTATTAGCCTATTCCACCATCTCATCCCATTTCCTCGTCAGCCCAAAACTTCAATACTGTGCTCCCCCTTGTAACTTATGGGCTAGACCTTCTAGGTTATGTGTATTGAGGAAGACATGCATAGTTCTTCTAGAGCTTAAAAGTGGTCAATCCCACGATTCCACATGTACTCAACCATCGCTTGTATGTTGACTGGACTATTGGGAGCCATGGTCAAGTCATTAATTTTGACTTATGACCTACTAACTTTCACCAAGCATAACTTTTAATCTTATGGTCCATTTTTGGACTTCAACATACTATTGGAAAGCTTGTTCTGAGCATTGTCCAACTGTGCCACTTCTAGGAGCTTCCAGTATGACGTCCTAAGGTATAAATTCCATCAGATCTATAAGTCCCCCTTTGGCTCAATCCAAATCTCCAACTGAACTAGAATAGACAACATACGACAATAATTTCGATAACACTATGCATCTGACACCAATTCTGGTCGAGTTGACACCAATGCCAACATAGTTTATGCCACCTACCATCCTAAAAACGCAAATACTCCAATAGTTAATTCCATTGGGAGACATTTTCTTGTAATTCTGTAATCATAAATGGAAATAGTTGAGAGAAAGGGACATGGATTCAACATTCTGAGGAAAGGAGATTTCTTAAGAAACTTGGTGTTATAAATGCAAACATGGGGTTGATTGATATGTTTTTAATAGAGTTGATTGTGTATTATATTTAGCTAAAAATAAAGGAAAATCCCCCATCATGTTGCAGTTAAAACTACAACTAAGAAAAGGACAATACTTAATGAGATTATGGGCTCCATTGTCCAATGGTCAGTCTTTGTGGACCACTTAAAATTAATAGAACATTCAAGAATAAAATTCTCCCTCATAGAGAATGGGAGCCCTAGAGACTCTTGTGCAAGTTATTGGATCTTAAGAGACTCCTATTTAAGTGATCGATGGAAGAGAGGCTTCTAGTAACATTTCTTCCATTGAGAAAGTGTAGAGTCAACAAAGGGGAACAGAAAGCATGAAACTCTTCAGAAAGAGGAAGGAAATATGAAGAAGAAATTGAATGGAGAGGGACAACTTAGACTACAAACATAGTAACTGATGAAGCCAAGATGTATTTTTGGTGAATTATAGAGACCACCACCAAGAGTGGTTTTTCTTACCATGAAGAACATACTCAGAATATTATGGATTGATGAACCTATTGAATTTGGAAGAGACACTCATGTATTTGTGAGGCTGATGAACCACCAAGAGTTTCCTTAGGGATGAAGCTCTAGTTCTTTATTCACTAATGAAGTACCTAGTGAGGTGATATATTTACCCATGGGTATCTTATCCACTAATGAACCTTCCCATCTAGAAAGCTCACCTTCCTCTAGTTTCGTAAAGGCTGAAGAATCCATTGGAAGAATGTGCATTGATGGACCTACTAGATTGGGAAGAGACACTTGGTTATTAGTGAGTATGATGAAACACCAACAGTTTCCTTAGGCATCAAGCTCTCATGGTTGACTCATTGATGAAGTATTTGGAGAGGTAATCTCTTTACCCACTAGTAGATTCTCCATTAATTAAACTTCCCTTGAAGTGGACTCTCTGATCTGTTAAGGGCTGAGATTCATAGGAACTTCAAGTAAATTTGACTCACTTAAAAGGGTTACATTTATAGGACCATTTTAATTGAACCCTATTTGAATTAAAAAATCATTTAAAAATTCTTTTCATCTTTCCATTGTCACTTAATTCATCTCTAGATAGTTGTGGAAAGTAGAAATACATGCATAAAAAAACTTGAAATGAGATATAAAACACATAAGGGTAAAGGTCACCATGTTTGTAACTAAGTTCACCCAATGTGGGTTATTTCTCCAGGCTCATTAATCCATGAACCACTTCATTTTTTGCTTTAAAGATACTCTCCTTTACAAGGGGTTGAATTGCAACATTATCAAGTGGAAGTAGAATTATAGCGACAACAACAATATGAAATAGATGCTCTCATCCACAACTTTATCTAATGCATCAATAATATATGGAAAGGCACATTGAACCACCCCTCATAGTCATCACCTTTTCTATTTTTTTCTTCTCCATAGGTGTGATGGGAGAAGAAAACAACTCTAATTAACTATTGAGGGTGGCCGACATTTTTAAACCAACCTTAGCTTATAAAACATCATCTCTCGTGCATTTATTAAATTTTTAAGCCATGATGAACTCAAGGGGAAATGTTAGGAATTCACATACCTATTGCTACCTAATGATGGTCATGTTGATGTGTTGTGGCTTATATTTTGACCATTTGTTGCTTGTATGAGGTTGTAGAACATGGATGAGACTGTTTGAATTTACCTTGTGGTGTAAATTGCTTTCTTAATCACCTTTTCCCTCAGTTCTTAGCAACATACATTCAACCTTCTCGTCATTCTTTCCACTATGTAGTAGCTATTTGTTTTATTCTCTTTTCCCACATACAATCAACACTTAGTAGCTCTCAACTATTTTTCCTCCTCAAGCTCTCTTGGCCTTTCATAAAAACACATGTACACTCACAAACCTCTCCACACGATTCCCAACAATGTTGCACTCCTATTGCTACACATGAACACTCAACCTACTCACAAGCACACACTATGTTCCCCCACTTGTGCACTCAAACAATTGCATGATTTTCTTCCTCTACTACATTGTTAACAAGGTAGGCATAGTTAGCTTATCACTCTACCTAAGAACATACTGTGGCTAGTAAAACCAATCTTTTGCTACATCAATTACTCGACTTCTACAAAGTAATTAACTCAATAAATGGGTACTTGATTATTTTCCATGTTGAAATTCAATTCTTAGTCCATATATGCACTTTTTGAAGTCTCTCCATCCTTATCAATTGATCATAGTGCGTACACTAACCAATTATGAAACATCCAATATTGCTTGTAGTTCCATCTCTATGAAATATCGAATATTTCTTGTAATTCCATCTCATGCCTAGATCCACTATTCCCATATCTTACTTCCTTGTAACCCTTAACATTCTATCTTTGGTTGTGAGGAAAACCTATGGGTATGATCCTTTGATATGATGTATTCATGTGGGACCACCCGCTACAACAACCAACCACTCAACATCCAACCAGTGTAATGTGTATGTTCTAGTCGCACTGGGCCAATGGAATATAGCAGGGATTAAGCACTCTTCCACTTCACATGGCTGGTACCTTCCTCATTCATGCCACCATGTCCCAACACCCAGTTGCACGAGGCATTAACATATGTGTCACTCCTAAAACATTGTTGAATTTGCATGAAGCATGTCACTACTAGGACTGCCAGATGTCCATGTCTTATGTCACGATGAAATCATACAAAGTCTTTGAGTTACGTATGACAACATCCACCAATGTTTCCACCTATGCATCCACATGTGTCCATCATTTAATTTGAATGTTCGATGTGGCCTTTATTCCAACTCACTGTTGTTGACGTGAACCAATCAAGGCCCTTCCCTTCAACAACTTGTTTAGCCATGATTCCACTATGAGTGTGCGACCTATATTTGGGTCGTATCAAAGTGGGACCTACATGGTTACACACTTATTAGCCTATTCCACCATCTCATCCCATTTCCTCGTCAGCCCAAAACTTCAATAGTGTGCTCCCCCTTGTAACTTATGGGCTAGACCTTCTAGGTTATGTGTATTGAGTAAGACATGCATAGTTCTTCTAGAGCTTAAAGTGGTCAATCCCATGATTCCACATGTACCCAACCACCGCTTGTATGTTGGCTGGACTATTGGGAGCCATGGTCAAGTCATTAATTTTGACTTATGACCTACTAACTTTCACCAAGCATAAATTTTAATCTTATGGTCCATATTTGGACTTCAACATACTATTGGAAAGCTCGTTCTAAGCATTGTCCAACTGTGCCACTTCTAGGAACTTCCAATATGGCGTCCTAAGGTATAAATTCCATCAAAACTATAAGTCCCCCTTTGGCTCAATCCAAATCTCCAACTGAACTAGAATAGACAACATACCACAATAATTTCGATAACACTATGCATCTGACACCAATGCTGGTCGAGTTGACATCAATGCCAACATAGTTGATGCCACTTATCATCCTAACAATGCAAATACTCCAATAGTTAATTCCATTGGGAGACATTTTCTTGTAATTCTGTAATCATAAATGGAAATAGTTGAGAGAAAGGGACATGGATTCAACATTTTGGGGAAAGCAGATTTCTTAAGAAACCTGGTGTTATAAATGCCAACAAGGGGTTGATTGATATGTTTTAAATAGAGCTGATTGTGTATTATATTTAGCTAAAAATAAAGGAAAATCCCAGATAATGTTGCAATGAAAACTACAACTAAGAAAAGGACAATACTTAATGAGATTATGGGCTCCATTATCCAATGGTCAGTCTTTGTAGACCACTTAAAATTAATAGAACATTCAAGAATAAAATTCTCCCTCATAGAGAATGGGAGCCTTAGACACTCTTGTGCAAGTTATTAGATCTTAAGAGACTCCTATTTAAGTGACCGATGGAAGAGAGGCTTCTAGTAACATTTCTTCCATTGAGAAAGAGTAGAGTCAACAAAGGGGAAAAGAAAGCATGAAACTCTTCGGAAAGAGGAAGGAAATATGAAGAAGAAAGTGAATGGAGAGGGACAAATTAGACTATAAACATAGTAACTGATGAAGCCAAGATGTATTTTTGGTGAATTATAGAGACCACCACCAAGAGTGGTTTTTCTTACCATGAAGAACATACTCAAAATTTTATGGATTGATGAACCTACTAAATTTGGAAGAGACACTCATGTATTTGTGAGGCTGACGAACCACCAAGAGTTTCCTTAGGGACGAAGCTCTAGCTATTTATTCACTAATGAAGTACCTAGTGAGGTGATATATTTACCCATGGGTATCTTATCCACTAATGAACCTTCCCATCTAGAAACCTCACCTTCCTCTAGTTTCCTAAAGGCTGAAGAATCCATTGGAAGAATGTGGATTAATGGACCTACTAGATTGGCAAGAGACACTTGGTTATTAATGAGTATGATGAAACACCAAGAGTTTCCTTAGGCATCAAGCTCTCATGCTTGAATCATTGATGAAGTACCTGGAGAGGTAATCTCTTTACCCACTAGTAGATTATCCATTAATTGAACTTCCTTTGAAGTGGACTCTTTGATTTGATCAGGGCTGGGATTCATAGGAACTTCATGTGAATTTAACTCACTTAAAAGAGTTACATTTATAGGACCATTTTAATTGAACCCTATTTGAATTAAAAAATCATTTAACAATGGTTTTCATCTTTCCATTGTCACTTAATGCATCTCTAGATAGTTGTGGAAAGTAGAAATACATGCATAAAAAAAAAACTTGAAATGAGATATAAAACACATAAGGGTAAAGGTCACCAAGTTTGTAACCAAGTTCACCCAATGTGGGTTATTTCTCCAAGCTCACTAATCCATGAACCACTTCATTTTCTGCTTTAAAGATACTATGCTTTACAAGGGGTTGAATTGCAACATTATCAAGTGGAAGTAGAATTACAACGACAACAAAATTATGAAATAGATGCTCTTATCCACAATTTCAAGAGTTTATTCTCACAAGCAAGTGGTCGTGTCTCTCCTACAAAGAGATGATCTCCTTTTAATGGTTTGATATCACATAATCATGTGACATAACTAGACTCTCTCACATAAAGTGACAACATATACCCTTGAATCTATTGTGTAGATTCAAATCACAGTCATCATTATCATACTAGTCTTGTAATTGTGATACTAATGACTATAAACATGACTAATTTCCAATGAAGTTTCGAAATGGACTTTTCTCAGTACTACACCACCTTAGTTTGCATGAAAGGGCTGAAATGATAATTTTCCTACAAGGATTATGATCTTGTTGCCTTGTTGTAAAATAGAAATATCACCAAATGTTGCAATATACATTCATCTCTTCGTAATACTGAAAAAGAGAAGAACACCATAAATGAATAAATATTACATATATTCTTGTGCCAATGTGATCATAGTGTTACTAAAAACATGACCAACACATCACCAACATGTTTGTCTCATCATTTTGGGAATTTTGAGTGTAGACTCGACCCCTTTCTGAAGAGCGTAGCCTTGCCATGTTAAGCATGCCACATAGTCACTACCAAATGTGAGCTCCAACCACAAGCTCTAAATTTTGAAGCTAAAACTATAAAATAATCCATACCAACAACTTTGTCTCGCAATTATGCAACTTTAGAGTATAAACATGACCACCCTTTAACATGTGCAAGGCTACATCGAATATTGTGCCAAACATTAATGACATACATGGGATTCAGCTATGAGGCCTCAAATATGTTGGTCAAATCTAGATTTTGACTTCACAAATAAATTTTTTGCAAACTTTTGAGTAAAATGAGTATAAACTAAGCTAGGTTCTAACAAAGTCAAATCTGAGCAATATACCATAGAATATTTTGTGTAATATTCTAACTCAGGATCTGCACCTTGGTGCAATTCTGCTACTCTATTCCAATGTGTCAAAGTTCCATTGTGCACTGATCTCCACCATACAAATGCATTGGTTTAAACAATAAGGGTTTGGAAAACTTTACAAATTTCATGAGTTGGATTGTTGGATGGCATGACTATATTAAGGATTTGGTTGTTTGGGAATTTCTAGTTTCAAACATGGTGGGATCCCAATATAGGTTTTTTGCAAAAATGATTTTTTACGAATAAATATGGTTCAATGACCATGTTATGGTTACATTGGTTTAAATATATAAAATCCATGTGCTTACTATAAGGACACTTGGGATAATTAGTGGTGCCATGTATCACCTACCTATTGGGTCACATGTAAACCTTCTATTTTTCCATCATCTGCAATATCAACCATTGACTACATGCCATGCATGAATCTTTGAACCTAGCACTTGTCCATTTCATCAACACCACATGCTGCCACAACAATTTATATCAGTCCCACCAACTACTGACTATACCTACTAACTAGTTTTCCATGTTTCATTTGTATATCCTTCCGTGTAGTAGAAGTTTGAATTTGAATTTTTTTATGTTTTGACCAAACCATTGGCTCGTCATAACTTTGTTATACATGATAATATTGTGGCAGCATTCACGTTGTTGGAATCGGCTCACCGAGCTCTATAAGTTTACGTAATTTCCATAAACATTTCAGAACTTGTATTTTAAGGTTTTCTAGAGATGCTTGGAACTTTCCTCCCCACTGAAGGACTCTTGGACCCTGAAATATTATATCATAATATTAGATATGTTTATTTATGATTTATATTAAAACTCTTGCTCTTTGCTATCTAGGAAATATGTAAAATATCACTATGTTGCATTCATAAGTGGTTATACATTTTATCTATTTTAGAAGTTTTTTCCCATCTATGGGGTCTTTAAGAAAAAACATTTGATTTAGAATTATGGCAACTTATCAAATAAATCTACAAGACAATTCATCGTTTTAGTCATCAAAGGAAACATTTTCTCCCTTTCAAGTTCTCACTTTATTTTTCCTTCTCGATGTAACTGACCTTCATCATGTGCTGCTCCACAAGTTGATTCCTTTGCAACAACCTTATCCTTCTCTGGAAGAATATTTTGATGGAGTGTCTATCACATGGCTTCCTGATGTCCACCCTTATCGCAATAGTTGTAGTAGCCTTTCCTCCTACAAGTTTTAGTTCCCTTCATTTTCTGTTGATGTGGAGAAGGGTATTCATCACTTGTGTTCTTCCCTATTTTCATAACTTCCTTGTACAATGGAAATATTTTCTAACAATTGGAAGAAACATTGTTATTCAAACCATAAAATTTACATGCTTTTCTAGGCCATAAATTTTTCTCATCATTAGCAATTTGCTTGTAATCAAAGTGAGCACTAGAATGTTAAGACTTTTTATACCTTGCCTAGTTGTCTCTGGTGCAATCGTGGGGAGGAAAGAATTCTTTAGCTATTTCTTCTAAACGATCACTAGCACTATATTGTTATGATGTGTTCTTGGTATCCTACATTGACTCAGTCTTTTCTCTTGAAGACCCTCATGTATTTTTGGATTTGGATCCTCCTCCAACAACCTTTATAACATAGGCCAATCCCGCATATCGAGGTTGTTCCACCACATGGATGGGATTCACAATTGTATGATCACTATATCCAAGGCCTCCTCCTTCATTACCCATTATCTTTACTAGCTTCAAACCAAATTCTATAGTGTGTTTTTGAAAAGCACCAAAATCGTCATCATGAAATGAAGTAATTTCACAAGAGTTCTTTATCTTTGTTTCTGTCTATGACACTCGCTCCTCTCCTAGGAGTTTGGCCAAATCCTCCTGTTGCTCGGATTTGGATGATGTTGAAGTCAAAGCTTCTAGGAAACCACCTTAGTTACCTGGTACATATGAGGTATCATCATATGTGCATAAATGCATATCTTCATAAAATATACCATGATTGATATATCTGTCATGGCCACTAGTTGGCCTGATCTTGGAAGGAAATTCCCCCTCCTTTGTAGTACAAAATTCTCCAACTTGTTCCTCGATAACGTACTCCATCATGAGTCTCAACTTCTTATTCTCATCCTATTTTTCTCACAAATTCCCCTACAGTTGAGGATTCTCTGCTAGAATCTATTGGTTGGTCAATTTCATCTCTTCAAGCCTCACTTTCTTTAATCCTTTTCCCATCTCTAATTCAACACCTACAATCTATTGTCAATACCTCTTTGATACTAGAACTAATTTGATGCAGAGTGATCTTGATACGAACTTGGTTTTAATTTGACTCATTTCAAAGGATTATATTTATAGGGCCATTTTAAATAAACTTGATTGCATTTGAAGGCGTAAATCCAATTTGAATTAAAAATTAATTTAGAAATGATATTCCTCTTTCTATCATCACTTAATGCATCTCAACATAATTATGGAAAGTAGAAAGACATTTATAAGAGAACATGAGATATAATATCAAACACATTAGATAAAATATCACCAAGTTGTTAACGAAGATCACTTGGTGTGGGCTACATCTCTAGGATCATGGTCATGGCGCATGTGTTTGGATTATAGGGAGCTCAACAAGCTCACTAGTAAAGATAAGTTCCACATTCCTATCATTGATGAATTACTGGATGAATTGCATGGATCAATTCACTTCACCAAGTTGGATCTTCATTCAGCATATCATCAAATCGGAATGAAGATTGAAGACATTCCGAAAAGAACATTTAGAACGCATGAGGGTCATTATGAATTTTTGGTCATGCCTTTTGGCCTTACCAATGCACCTTCAACATTTCAAGGTTTGATGAATTCAATTTTCAAACCATTCCTTAGAAAATTTGTGTTAGTATTTTTTGATGATATACTAATCTACAACAAGTCTTGGAAGGATCATGTTGCACATGTTGACAGGGTGCTACAACTATTGAAGGAGAAACAATTATATGAAAAAAGATCCAAATGTTTCTTTGGATTCCAGGAGGTGGAATATTTGGGTCATATTGTACCTCATGAAGGAGTTAAGGTAGACCCTAGAAAAATTAAAGCCATTAAGGAATGGAAAATACCCACATCCTTAAAGCATCTGCGAGGATTTCTCGGGTTGACAGGGTATTATCGCAAGTTTGTTAAGAATTATGGGAGAATAGCAGCACCTCTAAAAACATTATTGAAGAAAGATGCATTTTCATGGACTTCGAAAGCAACAAAGGCCTTTGAACATCTTAAAGAGGCAATGTGCCAAGCACTGGTCTTAGCTACACCGGACTTCACAAAAACCTTTATTGTGTAATGTGATGCTTCAGGAAATGGAATTGGTGTTGTTCTAATGCAAGATGAAATACCCATTGCTTTTGAAAGTCATCCAATCAAGGGAAAGTTTTTAAGCAAAGCTATTTATGAGAAGGAAATGTTGGCAATACTCCATGCACTTAAGAAATGGTGACCCTACCTAATGGGAAGACACTTCAAGGTAAAAACGGATCATGATAGCCTTAAATACTTCTTAGAACAAAGATTATCCTCTGAAGAGCAACAAAAGTGGGTCACAAATATGTTGGGTTATGACTTTGAAATCATCTACAAAAAAAGGGAAGCAAAATGTGGTGGCAGACGCACTCTCAAGAAAGGATGAGGATGTGGAAGCATTTTTGTGCGCCATTTCTATTATCCAACCAGATTGGATAAACAAAGCAAGGGAGGAATGGAAGAATGACGAAGAAGTGTGGGCACTTATTCAAAATTTACAACAAGATTCCAGTACGTATGATACATTTAGCTGGCAAAATGATTCATTATGGTACAAAGATCGCTTATACCTCTGTAATAATTCCCAGCTAAAATAAAAGATTCTTATGGAATTGCACACTTCTCCCTTAGGAGGGCACTCAGGATTTTTAAAAACTTACCACAGGGTTAAGAAGGAATTGTTTTGGGATGGCCTTAAATTAGATATTCAAAATTTTGTGGCGGAATTTTTGGTTTGCCAACAAAATAAAATTGAAACAATTAAGACGCCGGGTCTATTACAACCTTTATCCATTCCAAGCCAACATTGGGAGGAGGTTTCAATGGATTTTATCACAGGTTTACCCAAGTCTGAGGGAAAGAGTGTCATCATGGTGGTAGTTGACAGACTTACCAAGTATGCACACTTTTGTGCATTATTACATCCATTTAAAGCCAGTACAGTTTATACTGCATTTATGGAAACAATTCAAAAGCTACATGGAAACCCAAAGATTATTGTAAGTGACAGAGATCCCATTTTCACTGGAAATTTTTGGACAGAATTATTTTCTTGTCTTGGTACTCAGTTAGCTCATAGCTCATCTTATCATCCTCAATCTGATGGGAAAATTGAGATAGTAAACAAATGTTTGGAAGGATATCTTCGTTGCTTTGTATTTGATAAATAGACACAATGGGTCAAATGGTTGCCTTTGGCTGAATGGTGGTATAACACTTCCTTCCATACAACAACAAAAATAACCCCATTTATGGCACTTTATGGGTATCAACCACCATCCATCACATCATATTTAAGAGAAAATTCTAAGGTTCAGGCAGTGGAACATCACATCGAACATCAACAAGTCCTCCAACTCTTAAAGGATAACCTCGTGTTGGCACAGAATAGAATGAAACAACAGGCAGATCAACATTGCAGTGAAAGAAGTTTTGATGTGGGTGATTGGGTATTCCTATGGCTACAACCATATAAGAAAATGGCCCTCAAGCAAGCTAAGAAGGATAATAAATTATCACCAAAGTATTATGGTCCGTACAAGGTGTTGCAAAAGATTGGTACTATGGCATACAAATTGGAGCTTCCTGCAGCTTCTCGATTGCACCTAGTATTCCATGTTTCATGTTTAAATAAGGTTATCGGTGACAAGCTCCCAGTTCAAACAATATTTCCAGAACTTGACGAGGAAGGAAAAATTATATTGGAACCGGAAGCAGTCACAGAAACAAGAACTCGACAGCTACAAAATCGTTCAATTTCAGAGTATCTTATCAAGTGGAAGAACTTATCCGCTGAAGATTCCACATGGGAGGATGAGAATTTTATGAAGAAGTATCCGGAACTACTCAAGCGTTGAGGACAACACTTTTTTGAAGGAGAGGGGCATGTTGGGTCCCTATAATACTAGTGATTACCCCATTACTATTGTAGTTATACCCTTTAATAATATTGTTGTGCCACTATTGCCCCCATATTGTTATTACTGTGCCCCATAGAATCCCTCTATTGTTATTTTTGTGGCTTTATATTATTATTGTTAGGTTGGCTGGATTATATTGTGACTCCTTAGACTCCTATATATAGAAAGGAGGTTTTGTCATTTGAATCATCCAAGAATTGTTTATTTATGTAATGTAAAGGAGGTTGCCCCCTCGAAGAGGCTGAATTCTAAGGCGTTGATCTATCTTTTCTATCTTTTCTGGAGTTGGTTTCATAACAACCTTCATCTATCCGTGGGGTAGTTTCAGGTATAAAAAGCTCCCATATCGTCTTAAAAATGTTGGGGCTACATTTCATAGAGCGATGTCTTATGCATTTCAGGACATCCAAAACATTGTTCAACCTTAATTGGATGACCTTTTCACTCATTCTCGTAAGCGACATGATCACCCTCATCATCTCTGACAATTTTTTATTCGTTGTCGACACTACAACATTCAGCTCAATCCACATAAATGTGTCTTCTGGGTCAAATCCAGATGACTCCTTAGCTTTATTGTCTCAAAGGAAGGAATTTGCCTTGATCCTCTTGAATTTGAGGCCATAGTTGATTTTACCCCTCCATCTTCATTGCACCATCTGCAGAGTCTGTAGGGAAAAGAAAATTTCCTCTATCGTTTTGTAACCAATTATGCTAAGTTGGCTTTAAGGTTCACTCGGTTTCTCAAGCAAGGAACACCCTTTTTTTAGGATGTAATTTCCCAAAAGTCTTTCGATGACCTCAAGGTTGTTCTCATAAAATATCCTTTGCTACATCCCCCAAATTATCATTGAATTACTTCCTTTATCTCATTGCAACCTGTAGCAGCATCGCTATGGTGTTGGTACAATACAATGACGAAGGCAATGAACATGTTATTTACTACCTCAGTCGCAATCTCCTCGACATCGAGATGCATTATGCTCATGAAAAGAAGTTGGATCTCGCTGGCGTCTAGGTTCTTCAGTGCTTTTGACACTACATTCTCATATTCACTACCACTACGATTTCTGAATGCAACCCCATTATCCACATCCTAACTCCTCATTTGCTAAGGGGAAAGTATTCTAAATGGATTGTCATCCTACAAGAGTTCGATTTGGTGTTCACGACTGCCAAATCTAAGGAATCACTGGTTTTTGCCGAATTAGCACTCTTTTTATGATTAGCATTGTTGACCCATGGTACTGTGATATCATTGCATATCTCTAGACATCCACCTTCCAGTCCGTTTTGACTAAGGATGATCACCGACGCATTCATCATCACTCCCAACCCTATTGTATTATTGAAGATACTTTATACCGCGTCAGTGTCGATTTAGTTCTTCATCGATGTATTACTCTCGAGGAGGCTGAGAGACTTTTAAATGACTGCCATTCCAGGGCATGTGGCGGTCATATGTATAGATATAATACTTCTAAAAAAATACTTTGTGCTGGTTGCTTCTGGCCCTTCGTCTTCAAGGATTGCATCCCTATTGTACGCAAGTGCCATGAGTGCCAAATTTACAAGAGAAAAATGCGAGCCCCACCCACTCAACTACACCCCATTATTATCATTGGTCCTTTTTCCAAATGGGGCATCGACTATATGTCATGTAATCCTCGTTCGGCCAGGGGGCATGGCTATATTATTGTTGCTGTGGATTATTTTACCAAATGGGCCAGAGAGATGCCTACATACTCTGCCAACGGTAAAATGACAACTCAATTTCTATTAAATAATGTTATTTCCAGGTTTGGAGTGCGTCAAGCCATTGTCACTGACCATGGCTCCCACTTTTGATATTACATGAAGTTTGAGCTGACTTCTACATTGGGTTTACGCCATGGTGGATCAACTGCATACTAACCTTAGGCCAATGGCCAAGTTGAAGTTGTGAACAAAGTCTTGGTTACAATGCTTCAACCCACCATTGGGATGCATAAGTCAAATTGGAATCTCCCATTCTTTTCAGCTCTGTGGGTTTACCAAACCTCGACCAAGGATGCAAGTGGATTTACACCATTCCATCTAGTCTACTGTGTGGAAGTAACTTAACCGATTGAATGTGAAATTCCATCCCTCAAGCTGGCTATCAAACTTTTCCCCAAGACCTCACCTCAGGAAGACTGTCTCTCATATTTAGAAGGACTGGACAAGACTCGTCGTCTTATTGCTTTGGTCATCGAAGCATAGAAAAAATGAGTCAAATCCCATTTTGATGAGTCTGTTTCTCCTCGTGCTTTTTCTGAAGGCGATTTCATCCTTCTGTATGATGAGGCTATTGATAAGGTGAGAGTAGGCAAGTTCGAACCCACGTGGCATGGGCCCTACATTGTTAAATGTGTGTTACAGAAAAGGACCTATGAGCATATTAACTACGAGGAAAATCCCTTAGACAAGCCCCATAATGGGCTTTATCTGAAAACGTACTATGCTTAGGTCATCTTGCATGGCTACTTTTGTACAATAAGTGTCTAATTCATTTTTCTGAAGTGTGGTTTGGTGTGTTGTTTTGCAAGTAGCTTTCCTGCTTATTATGTTTTTCCTACTTTGCAGATGTCGAAGTCTCCTCACATCGGTTTTGCTAATGGTTCTTTCCGACGTACCTAGAATCTATCATCTCCAGCATGGGCCATTTATGACCCCCATGGTGAGCTAATTGATATTAAAGGTATTTTACTAGTTCAAACAACTAATAACATCATTGAATATAGTACAACTATCAAATTGGCATCCGAAATTTGGTTGTCAACCTTGATTCACAACTTGTCGTTCTTCAACTCAATGTGTAATATTCTGTCAGAAGCCCTCAGATATTGAGAATGTATCTACGTATTCATCTATTTGAGAGAAATTTTGATTACATTACATATCATGATATTCCTAAACATATGAAAATATTGACAGATGCATTAGCTAATTATATGTTGGATAGACATTTGTGAAACATGTAAAAAAAAATAATAATAAAAAAAATTATTTATGTCATAGTAAGAAGGAAAATATAGCATATATATATGTGTGTGTGTGTGTCAATAATGTTTGTCATACATCAAGACCCCAAAAAATAATATGTGTGTTCAAAAAAATCCATGGCTCGTAGGCCTTATATATCTATGGATCACAGTCCTCAAAAAATGTGGAATGTTAGGTCTATGCACTAATAAACATGATTCTCATGGTAGCATGTAACTGCTCTAACTACACGAGTTAGCAGTTGATGGATATGGTGTGATACTCCCACGTGTGCCTTTGGTACTGACACAGGATATCACACACCTGGGCATACTCTGGGATATTATGCATCAATCTCTTGAGGTTCTTCGTGATCTTTTCCTCATTATCGTTTCCTTCCTCATAAGGAGTGACATCGAAATGACGAGCAACATGCCTCAAAATTTGGGACATCCCAAGAGGGCGTTCTCGTCTAACATTTGCATCTATAAAATTGAAATGTCACGAATACATATATTTAAAAAAACAACAAATAACATCAAAATATTAAAAGAAATATTTTTTACCTTCATCATCAAAGTCCTCCCAATATGGGAGTGGCATATTTGGATCTCCACGGAATTCAATACCATTGTAAGGCCAATCCTCCACAAAGATGAGTTGTCATCGTAGCCATGTGAAGAAGGTGGGCTTATAGGACATCTATTGGTCCCTCGTAATGTTGGATGTCAACTTGCTCCAAAAGACCATCTGTGGGTCTCGTGGCATCGACAGATGCACCTCAATTAGCTAGTATTAGAACAATGGAACTTGCTCCAGGAACAAGGTCACTAGCACAGACCCAAAGGAAAAATACTTCAAGTTTCCCGGCATAGCTTTTGATAGCTAGCGCTTCATGTTGATTTTCATAGATTCTTCCCAATTAAAAATAGTGGGCATTATGCAATCGATAACTTACATAAACTTCGATTTGTTAGTCTCATGTGGTGCTTGGGACCCAACCACTTTGTTGATGGTAAACAATAACACTCTCAACATAAGATCCTAAATAGTTGCAATCTTGATCTTGCCACTATTTTATTTGAGAGCTTCTGGGTAATTTTTGGAAAGTAACATGGACACACTTGCCCCAATTGGCCTCGACGCATATAGGTTGACTGGTTCCCCTCTGCAGGATAGTCCTGTAATGAAATAAATGTTTGAAGTCTCCAATTCCACCTCTTGGTAATCGATGATGAAATTTTCTTGATTTATGTCCGAAAGACTAATCAGGTACCGTAGGAGCTTAGGTTGAGCCCTCATCACTGGTGTGGGAAAGAACTTGAGGAGCCCACAGTTCCTCAAAGCCTCTAAGCAATTTAGATTAGCTATTGATTAAGTATCAATATCCTCATGCTCTCGTTCTTTCCAATCCACCATGTTCAATAATTTTCTTCTTGCAAAAACCATTTAATCAAGTCAATGATCATCTTTTGACAAGAAAATTTGGATTCAAGCAGTTGAATTTAGAAAAAAAACATGTTTTGTCTTTTCTCACGGCATTGACGCGACTGTTTTAAAAACAGTGGTGCCGACAATGTGAATGGTGGTTTTCTTAACCCCTGGTCGGTGCAAATCCATGCCCGTAAATTGCGCCGATCGACGGCGAATTTTTTTTGCCGAATCCTTCCCATGAAATCTAAAAAATGGATAAAAATGGGTAAAATCAATATGAAAATGGAGCTTAAGGCCTTTGCTCTTACCTACAGCTGAGGGCTTCGCAAATGACCTTTTGGATTTCTCGCAATATGATTGGAAAAATTAGGGCACAAATGGGTAAAAAGCTCTTCACACAAAGGTAAAATGGTAAATGGTAAAAAATAATTACTTTTTCCCTGTTTTATTCATTTTTTATGAAAATATTATGGTTTTTTTCAATGAAAATATTATGGTTTTTTTAAGTGTTTCTGACCCATTTTTCCTCAGGACTGTATAATGCATTTACCTTCCTTGTGGAGCAACACGTGATGAATTATTGATAATGATACTCGAGAACCATTTAATCTCTTTTCTTGGCTCATAAAACTCAAATGCAAGGATCACTGAGTAGTTTTCCCTTTTGACTCATTAAAGAGAATAAAATGGGGGGTGTCGTTTCAACTCTTTTTCAACCTTTTAAACAAGAAAATATTGTCGAGCTCTTGTTGTTTTGAACTCGTTAAAGGATGTGAAACGCCATTTACCCAGTATATGTTTACCCCCTTTTTGGGCTAGGATAAACTATTTATGAAAAAGGTACTCATAGACTGAAATGGTCAAGCATTTCTCTTAAGTATCGTTTTCTACCTTTTCGGGCTTGAGAGACACAAATGTATGAAAAGAGACCATGTGGAGTTTTCTTTTCTGTGTATTTTTCAAACTCTCTAAACATGAAAAAAATACTAAGTTACACCTTTGTTGGACTCATTAAAGAATTAAACGACATTGGATTCATCAACATGAGGGACATGAACTTCTCCTTCCTAGGGCTCATTAAACTCACTAGTTTGGATTCGTTCGAAGGATGAACTTACAGTGCAAGCACATGCTATCCGCTTCAAGCTTACGATAAAAAATAATTGAGGTACATGCCAGAAATGGTAGGGGGAAATTGGAAATCCTATTAGTCGTGTCGGCAGCTCACCCTTGAACATGACACTCTTTGTTTCGTTTCAAGTTGGGATATCCTCACTTCATCATTGACTCTCCTCGGTTGGGCCATTCACTTGACCTTCTGTTTGATCTCTTCCATGTCATCTTGAACACCAATCCCATTGATCTAAAAGCTACCAAACTCTGCAATTGTGTCACCGATATGTTCAAGAGTTAGTCCCTATACAGTTACACTTATCCTGATTCTCTGTACCATCTGAAATCATTTGCATCCCTTTGTCGTGTGTCGATGATGTGGGATACATCATGGCCCTCCTTTGACATGGTCACTTCCTGTCGACTTCAACTCATTATCAAGGAACCTAACCAAGAGGCTCCTTTCCAGTATCTTAGAGCTTGCATGCCCTAATGGCAAGTTCTTCGCACTCGACGAAAAGTTCACATCATTGGCTTTTGATCTGGTGATTTCACAGTTGTTCGACATGAGTTCCTTTATTCAAATTCCGTGAAGTGCGTTACGAGTATCTTGAGAGCCATTTTCATTATTGGTGGTTTCTCTTGTGATTGTTAACGATTCACATTATTGACCGATAATAAAGAGACTTCTTAGCATGTTTGACTTCACTTATTTATTCGTGTTAGGATTTGTACTTCGATTGGGTCGTTTGGAGCATAAGACCCTAGGCTAAGATTACACAAGTTGAGGTTGCGAGGTGATGTGACATGGTCATGTTGATATACATGTCTCTTTCAAATGGATGGCTGTGACCATACCATGAATTGTTATATGTGATCCTTCTCATTATTGGATGGCTGCGACCATACCTTAGTTTCGTTATGATCCTTTATGCTCGATGGTTGCACCCATGCCTTGGATCCATTTACATGATCATTCTCTATATTGTTGCATCCATACCATGATTCATGTATTATTATTCAGAGTTTTCAGTGATGAATATGTATCTATGCTTGCTTGCAGGTTCTCTGACGACGAACTCTAGTTACCCACACGGACTTGTAAAGCATTTCACTCTTCACTCTAGTTCGCCCTTCATGCTTTGGGGGGAATCTGTTAGACATCATTTTATCATTGTCCCTGTACTCCTTGTAATGAATCCTAGAGGACCTCTACAGTGAATCCCACATGCTTTCCTCTCATTAAAAAACTCTTATTATGTCCCTCTTCATGAGCACAACAATTCCCTTTTGTATCATTTCCGAAAAATCTTTGATTTACCCCAGTTTACAAGACCGGCGTTAATGACCTGTGTCCTCCTCATGCCGATATGCAAGGATTACAACTGTCATAGTGTCAATCAGATCAACTAAACCCTTTCTCAATTGCGTCGATCCTCTTTTGGGAATTTTTTTAAATATGGAGTCGAAGCTTCTAGCTCTAGAAGCTTCGTAACAAAAGTCTCGTAAGTGGTTAGGCTGGATGGAGTCGACGAGGTCATTTTGGGCTCCCTTCCCCTATTAGGATGGAACTAAGCCAAGAGATAAGGCCTTTTCCCATGAGAATAAGAACCATTTCCCATCCTTCCAAGTTATATAAACCTCTCTTTTTCTCAAGCAAAAGCTAGTTCTTAGTTTGGAGTTAGAATAATTAGCAAGACATCTATAGTCTAAAGTTTTCTAGTGTATGTGTGAGGGAGAATAATGTTATTTTGTGTGATTTGAGACTAGAGGGAAGTAGGCCTTAAAACCCCTATTGTGGGGTTTGTCTATGAAGTTCTAACAGAAGTGTGGGAACCCAAATACGTCAGAGGAGACCAACAATGTCAACGTCAAGGCACCACTTGTAGTCTACTTTTTATTTATATAAATGCAACTATCTATTTATTTCCTACATGAAGTGTCATTTTACATCTTTATGGGTTAATGTTCGTTAACCTGTTAAGTAGGTTGAATACAATATTGTATGCTATCATGTTTGTTGTTTGCTATTGTTTTCTTGTTCACGTGTTCAAAGGAAGGAAATGAAAGATGATCATCACCAAGCTGAATAGCATTCTAAGAGGTAGGCCCTCTTAATTGATTCTAGATTAAGGAAATCTTCTTTAGACTGTCTGTTTGTGACTAGACCCTCTCTCTCGGGCTCGAGGAATTGTTTGTGTCCATATTTAGAATTTATGTGCATCACACTTCTCCACCTAGATTTATTTTCACAAATTATATATTGGTCAATTGTAATAAGGCTAAAAGGACATATGTGACCATGAAGTAGGATCCCATGTGGGTGTGTCTCTAAACCTCACATATCTAAGTGATAAATTTCATAATCAACATTAATTTATAGGTTAGAACCACTCCAAAATAATATTTAAAAACTATCAATTTCTCTGAATCTTAAAAGATATCAAAATCAATGGCATACCAAATTTGAGATATATGATTGCACCTTTCTTCAATATAATCTAATTTGATTTCTTTCAAGATTTTGTAATAGCATCATCAATGCTCCCATGCAAACTGAGAGAATTTCCAATGAAAATAAAGTTACAAGGATATTCTAAACTGAATATTGAGAGTTTTTCCGTGAGAAGATGTACAAGGGTATTTTATTGGAAGTCCTTAAAATCTGTGAATGGGGAAGAGACTCCTAGTTGGTGTCATGTAAATATTAATCGTGTAAATATTTTATTTTAAAATGTTAATTGATTTTTCTATAAAGCTTAAATTAGAAGATGTGATATTATTAAATAATATATGAGTATTTATTTTTTTATAAATATTTAAATTAATTTAAAGATATTTTAACTAATAACTATATTTAAATAATATGTGTGTGTATAACTAATAGATTTACAATAAAATGCAAATTGATATTTTTCGAAATATATCTAATTATTGAAAATGATATCATTATTTAAAGTTTAAGTTTTTCAAGTAATTAAGCCAATTTAAAGATGTTTTATCTAATAATTTTATTTTTGTACCAAAAGATGCTATAGAGTACACTGAGATGTGTAGATGTTAAATTTAATTTCTATTTTTTTTTTTAATTCAAATTGTGATTTTATTAATAAAAATATGAAAAAAAGTAGATAGAAAAAAATGGTAATATATAGATCTCATTAAAATATATGAGATATAAATAATAGGTATAAATTAAGATCCATTTTACAATATAAATTAAAACCATAATTCCATAACCATATTGAAATTTAATTAATAAACACATAAAAATTAATACTTATAATATAATGAGATTTTTAACTACAAATATTCAAATTTGAATAAACCTTCATTGTTCTAGTTCGGTATGCCAAAGTATACAATTAATGCTGGAGATACCATCTCCATTTATTGGGGTAAAGATAAACAGTGATATTCGAGGGATATTTTGGAGGTGGATGAGTAGGGTAAGCGTCATGTTTTGTATGACGATGAAGAGCAAGAGCACCTTAATCTCGATGAAATTAAGTATCATACCAGTAGGAATTGGAAGGGTTCCTCATAGGAAAGAAGAGCAAGGACGACAAAGACCCTTCTCTTAAATCATTAAAGAGACTATTTTCGATATAGATGATAGGTTTCCTCCAAAGGGAGTGTTCAAGAATAAGTTTGAGTGGTGAGACAAAAGGTATAGCATTATTTTACATGTTTTGAAAGTGGGAGCATTAAGTATATTGCAAAGTTCACACTTGAGATTGCTCTCCAAATGAAGAAATATATCACAACTATCTGGTGCTACTCTAATAATGTTGAGTGGAAGAAAGAATTAAAGAAATCAAACACAGTTTCAAATATAGATTTATTGGTGAAGGAGCTACAGATTAAGGTTTTTGATTGGTCTGTTGCAAGGAAACTCTTTGAAGATGTTCAATCACAGAATGGAGAAAAAGGTGAAGGTTTTCCAAACTAGAGTCCCAGTGGGAACAACTAGTCAAAAGGATATCCAGGAATTAGTTGCTTCTGCTAATGTTGATAGTAAATCTTTGGCGGGAACAAATTATGAGCCAAATCTGCAGTGAAGCAGGGAAAGAGTGGTGCAGGAAATACAATCCAACAATAACAATACAAAAATTAATACTATGGAGAATTAAGATGCTTGCAAGGCAGGGAAGGAAAATCAGATACAATAAAGTAAACACATTAACATGCATAGAAGGCAAAGTTGGAAAAGAAAGATGGAAGATCTTCCTAATAAAAATAAAAATAATAGTATTTCTCTAGAGAACGATTCTAATAATGATGCCAATAATCAGTGCTTTACACAAGAGGCTACTGCAGTCATAAAAAACTCATCTGACTACATCTCTTCCATTACTCTTCTTGCTTCTTCAGTATTTCCCTTTTTGCACGTGAATATAGATAGAAGAGAACCATTGTGGCATATAGATCCAATTACGGGGGGGTTCCTTGTGTTCCCAAATCCAGTCATGACAATAGTGAACATGAAGTATTGAAGGGGGTGGCCTGCATATCAGGGATACTGAGTACCCAATGATATATCATATGCAAGTGCTAAGCATCCCATTCACTGGGATGAACCACCACTCCCTCATGTTTTTCAAGGTCATTGATTTTCCCAGCTCTATGAAGATGAGGCATGGGAGAAACAATGCAAAGACAAGCTTTCTAAGAAGATTGAATGTTTCCCTAGAGATTTAGTTCATCTTAGGGTGTGCTAGAACTGATCTTATGTTACTCAGGCATAAGAGCTTCAATAAGGGCCCCACAGAACTCAAGAGATTTTTATGCCCACCTACAACCTCATTCTTGACAGACTGTAGAGTAGAAATAATTTCCATATTCGTAGACCTAAAATCTTTGTCAAGTTTTTAAGTTTTGAACAATCACAGAGTGTATTTTCAATTGAAGCATGTTCAATCCTTGAATCCAATAAAGGTCAAACAATAGAAGCATGTGGAATCTTGGGATTCAATAAACATGGGGGAATGGATATGGACCTAAGAAAATCTTACTTGCATCTACAGATATCGACACTCACTCAAACCTCGTAGCCGAAAATGTATAAAATGCCCTTATGCACTGCCCTGTAACTTGAATCTTTGAACATGTAGAGAATGAAAATAGAGGCCATCCTCTGCCCTCTCAATTTGTGCCTCACTTGTGTCCTCGAAAACTTTTTCTTTCCTATATGATTCCACCTCCCCCCAATTTTTTTTTTTCCTCCCTCCTTTTACCAGCCTCGCTAGGTTCTTTTCAGCCCTCAAATCCTGCAAGTTTCCCCTGTCATCCTTCGTATGCTTGTGTCCACCTACCAAAAGCTTCCAGGTCAATCATCATGGTGCCACTTAATCCTCTGTCCTTGATATTTTTGTAACCTATCCCTTGTGCATACATGTCAGCCTCCATGGTTTCCCCAACAAGTCAGCGTTCCAAGCAGTCTTCTCCCTCCACCTCAGCTCTGGAATTTGTGTCCCCAACTCAGCCCACTTAATTTAATTAGATGTACAACGCTTAAAATAAGTGTGAAATGTGATTGAGGTTATTACAAATATTGTTGAGATATTCATGAAAGAAACTTTTAGACTATATGGTATGCCAAAGGTAATTGTGTATGATTGATACTAAATTCACATTTTGGAAATCATTGTTTGAAGGAATTGGAACATAATTAGTATTCACTATTTCCTACCATCCTCAGATGGGTGGGAAAACAGAAAGGAAAAATCAGATCTCAAAATATATGATTTGCATGTATGTGATGAGTAAACCTACTGAATGGGAGGATTATTTTCCATTAGTAGAGTTTACATACAACAACGCATACCAGGAATTGTTGTGTTAGGTCCCTATAAAACTAGTGATTACCCCATTACTATTGTAGTTATATCCCTTATTAATATTGTTATGCCCCTATTGTCCCCATATTCTTATTATTGTGCCCCATAGAATCCCTCTATTGTTATTTTTGTGCCTTTATATTATTATTGTTAGGTCAGCTTGGTTATATTGTGACCCCTTAGACTCCTATATATAGAAATGAGGTTTTGTCATTTGTATCATCAAAGAATTGTTCATTTAGGTAATGTCAAGGAGGTTGCCCCCTCGAAGAGGCTGAATTCTAAGGCGTTCATCTATCTTTTCTATCTTTTTGTGAGCTGGTTTCATAACATTTGGTATCAGAGCTTTGGATTCTAGGGTTTCGTTGCTCTAAACATGTCATCGTGGCATTTGCGCTATAACTTTTTCTTTGTGATGTTTCAGATGCTAAAACAAAAACCCATTTGGTTTGAAATGATTCTAAACCTCGGGTCCGAAATTCCGAGCTTTTCGCGCTATATTTGTGGAGATATGATCTGAGGAAGTTGGCCTTTTTGCAAACTCCCAAATTACCTTCCAAACAAGTGACCGAGGGATAATAGTCATAACTTTTGTTTTAAGCATCAGATTGAGATTTCATAAGAAGTTACAGAAAGAGGACAGATTGTAGTTTCCTGTATGTATTTTTCAGATCCTAATGTCAAAACAATTACACGTGACACTTCATACAAGTTCGCTCTTCTGAAAAGGTATATAATCAGGTCATCTTGGGAGATTGTGCATAACTCTTTCTTGGAGAATCCAAATTCGATCAGACTAGTGTCATTGGAAAGAGAACGCAGAGGGCTACTGCAGGTTGCAATTTCAGAACTGGAAGATCTGAAATTACAGAGATACATCAGATGCAGTATCGAGCTCCTACAAAGTGAAAAAAGGTGTGTATATTTTTTAACTTTTGCATAAGCTTTGTTTGAATAATTAGTTTGAAGAAATTCAAAGGGAATAGTGAAGCATTATTATCAGTAACTAATGCCCCGACGAAAGAAAATGCAAACACCTAGTAAGCAACCTGAAAGCTCTAACATGACTCATGAAAAAGAGGAAGAAATGCAACATGATATATCAAAATTACGAGACCAAGTGCAACAAATGTCACTCGCACAAAAAGTAACAGAATTTAAGATGAATCGTTTAAAGAAAGATGTAGAAGCTAATATGTATGGCATGGAAGCTAAGATGAATGACGTGGAAGCTAAGATGGATGATTTGAAGATAGATTTGAATACAGGCATGGAAGATTTGAAGACAGATTTGACAAAGTTTCTACAAGAAATGCTTACTAATGGTGAAAGGGTAGTAAAGGAAACTCATGATGAGAAAAAAATAAATGTTAATCATGATTTCATAGACTCTAATGTTGGATCGAAGAACCACCATATTCCAAAAATCGATATGAGGAAGTTTGATGGCAAGGATCCCGCAACATGGATACTACAGATGGAGCAATTTTTCAATCTCCATAATGTGCAGAACACACAAAAGGTATGTATTGCAACTTTATATTTGGAACCAAATCATTTTGTATGGTATCAATGACTTTGTTCTCGTAAACAAATTGTCACTTGGGCAATTTTTATGGAAGAAATGACAACACATTATGATGATACAAAAAGCAACACTTTTTTTAGCCAATTGATAAGTCTCAAAGAAAAGGGTTCAATTATGGATCACATTGAGGAATTCCAAAAATTGAACATAAGGGTAAAAGATATTCCAGAGGAGCATAGGATTGATGTGTTCATAGGGACTTTAAAGGATAATAACCAACATGAGGTTCGCCTTTGGGAACCTGATTCATTGAAGAAGGCATTCAAGTTAGCAAGAAAAATGGAAAGAAAAATTATGGAAACCATGAAGCCTACCACTCACAACTATAAAGATGGAAGTGTTGTTGCCCCTAGCCTTCCACAACCTATAAGGTTGACACCCCAACAATTGGAAGAAAAAAGAGCAAAAGGGCTTTGTTACAGTTGTGATAGCAAATACACTAAAGGGCATAAGTGTGTTGAGAAGAAATTATTCTACATATATTGTGAAGAGGAGGAAGAAAAGGAACAAAAAATATCAAAAGAAGAGGATATACTCCAGGAAAAAACCCTAGATAAAGAACTAATGAATCCGACCATCTCTTGTAATGCATTTGCTGGAATTACCACTCCTCAAACTATCAAGATAGGACATCTCAACAAGAAAAAGGTAATAGTGTTGATTGATTCAAGAAGTACCCACAATTTGATTCATTGTAAGATAGCAAAAGAATTGAATTGCTTCCTATATCCAGCACTAGAGTGTCAAGTGATGGTTGCAAGTGGAGGGACCATAAATTGCTCTGGAAAGTGCCATAATATCAAGCTATCCATGGGAGAATATTTATTGAATATCCCAATGCTTTCCATTCCAATGGGAGGTATTGATGTTGTACTAGGAGTCCAATGGCTATAATCCTTGGGTACAATAACTTTTAATTTTCAAGAACTTTTCATGAAATTTTCTTTGGAAGGAAAGGAAGTTGAATTAAGGGGTATTGCAGGGAAACCGGGAAAGATAATTAGCTCTAACGGTATGACAAAGCTTCTAAAAAAGGAACAACGAGATGTCATTGCACAATTATGTTCGCTAGATGTTTCCACATTGAAATCATCTATTTCTCTAGATCTCCAAAAAGTCTTGGACAATCATTCCAAGTTATTTGAGACTCCAAAAGGTCTATTTTATGTTATTAACTTGTAAATAGGTTTTGTGCCAATATTATGAGCTAACACATAGCTTACCATTACCACATGCCCAAAACCATAACTTATTTAAGAATCAAAATATTTTATAAGTACTTTATTTTGATTTAATTTGATAACTTCTAAAAAAATATTTTATTTTATGTTATTAACTTCCAGATAGGCTTTGTGACCATATTATGAGTGAATACATAGCTTATCATTACCACATGCCCAAAAATGAGTAAATTATTTAAAAATCAAAATATTTTATGAGTACTTTATTTTAATTTAATTGGATAACATTTTGAAATTAAAACTCAATACTTACAATAAACTTGGAATGTTCTTAACCATGGATATTCAACCCAAGAATAGGGCTTAATGGTTAAGAGCATATGTTTCATCGTAAGAGGTTACATGTTCAAAAATGGAGACAGTAGAGTATGTATGCCTTAGTAAATGGGTCCAGCTCATACACGAGTTTGGTGTAAAATTGGATTTTAATAATAACAATAACAACTTGTAAATAGCATTTGTTACAATACCATGGTTTTATCAATTCCACTTGGTAGAAAACCGTAACTCATTTCAACATCAAAATATTTTATAAATATTTTATTTTAATTTTATTTTATAACATTTTTGAAACTAAAGCTAAAAGGAAGGACGACCTCATACACCAATTTGGTGTAAAATTGGATAATAATGATAGTAATAGCTTGTAAATAGGATTGGTTACAATACCATGGGTCATTACCATGGTTTTATCAATTCCACTTGGTAGAAAACCATAACTCATTTCAAAATCAAAATATTATATAAATATTTTATTTTAATATTTTTTTATAACATTTTCCAAATTAAAGCTAGTATGCATTGGTAGTAGTCACGAAGTGGGTCCGCCTCATACACCAATTTGGTGTAAAATTAGATAATAATAACAATAATAATAATAATAATAATAGCTTGTAAATAGGATTTGTTACAATACACCAATTTGGTGTAAAATTGCATAATAATAATAATAATAATAATAATAGCTTGTAAAGAGGATTTCTTACAATACGATGGGTCAATACCATGGTTTTATCAATCCCATTAGGTAGAAAACCATAACTCATTTCAAAATCAAATTATTATATAAATATTTTATTTTAATTTTATTTTAGAACATTTTCCAAATTAATGCTAAAAGAAAAAGGCTACTAGGAGATCTTATTGTGGTGTAAATGCCTGTAAACATTTACATTTGGGGTCAATTAAAAAATAATGAAATGTTAAAAGGAACTCCCACTAGAAATGCTCACAAAAATAAAAAATAAAAAATAAAATTAAAAGAATACTAATAATAAATATCAATAAAATATAAAACTAAAAAAAATAAAAAAATCAAGTATTAAATATAAAATTAATAAATATATTTATAATTGCCCACTAGCATAGAATAGCTGGTAATGGGGTGAAAGGCTAGTGTACCCAAGGCCTGTGGGAGTTGCAGTTTCTGAAGCCAAAGGTCAAACATGTAGGTATCATTTCATACAAAATTTTAATTATAATTAATAATAAAATGAGCTTAGATTTATCTTACCTCCATAAGGTCATGTAGGTATCATTTCACACAAAATTATAAATTATAATTAATTAAAAAACCAACTTAGATTTATCTTAACTAGATAAGGTCACAAAATTATAATTATAATTAACAACCAAACCAACTTAGATTGATCTTAACTCATGATTTACCAAGCCTCTAGAGGGATCTTGAGATGCAAAACCTCTTTTAGAGTGAAAAGCGCCTCTTAGTAGATCTCGATTTAAGCTATTTTAGAGTGAAAAGAGACACTTGGTAGATCTAGAATTAAGATGTAACTAGGTTTGACAATATATATAATAGATGAAGTTAAGTTCTTAAGAGTATTTTTTTTAGTTAATTTTAAGTCTAATAAAAAAAAATATATTTATATTAAATTGTTTAATTTATAAATTTTATTAATAAATCTAGCATAATGGTAAAAAAACACCTCGTAAATTATATAACTTAACTGAATTTTGAACCTTGATGGATCGAGTATTAGTTAGAAATGGAACATTAGAACCCAAACATGCCCCATATTGATTAATGAGGATGTCCACCATACCACATGGACTTGAAAGAATCAACGTATTAAATCCAAAGGGAAAAGTACCATTTGGAGGGTGCTAATACAAAGTGCCAATTGTAGTCCATTTGGTGCTAAAATGGTCAAGCGGTTCTCTCAAGTATTGTTTTCTACCTTTTCGGGCTCGAGAGGCAAAAATGTATGAAAATGGACCATGTGGATTTTTCTTTCCCATGTTATGAAAAAGATACCAAGTTACACCTTTTATGGACTCGTTAAAGCTTTAAATGACATCGGATTCATCACCATGATGGACATGAGCTTCTCTTTCCTTGGGATCATTAAACTTACTAGGTCAGATTCATGCGAAGGATGAACTTACAGTGTAAGCACATGTTATCCATTTCAAGCTTGGGATAAAAAATAACTCGGGTACATGCTAGAAATGGTGGGGAAAAATTGGAAATCCTATTAATCATATCGACAGCTCAGGATTGAACATGACACTTTCTGTTTTATGTCGGGTTTGGATACCCTCACTTCATCATTGACTTTCCTAGGTCAGGCCATTCACTCGACCTTCCATTTGATCTCTACCATGTCATCACGACCACCGATCCCATGGATCTGAAATTTCCAAACTCTGGAATTGGGTCGCCGACATGTTCAAGAGTTAGTCCCTCTGCAGTTACACTTACTCCTGATTCTTTGTACCATCTAAAATCCTTTTCCACCGTTTGTCTAGTGTCGATGATGTGGGATACATCATGGCCCTCCTCTGACATGGTCACTTCCTGTAAACTTCAAATCATTATCTAGGAAGGTGACCGAGAGGCTCCCTTCTAGTACCTTAGAGCTTGCCTGCCCTAATGGCAAGTTCTTCGCACTAGATGACAAGTTCACGTCATTGGCTTTCAATCGAGTGATTTGACAGGTGTTTGACATGAGTTCCTTTATTCACATTCTGTAAACGGTGCTGCCAGTACCTTGAGAGCCATTGTCATTATTGGTGGTTTCTCGCACGCTTGTTAACGATTCACATCATTGACCGTTAATCAAGAGAATTCTTGGCATGTTTGACTTCAACACATTCATTCATGTTAAGATTTGTACTTTTATCAGGTCGTTTGGAGTGCAAGACCATCGGCTAAAATTACACAAGTTCACGTTGCGAGGTGATATGACATGATCATGTTGACATACATGTCTCTTTCACATAGATGGCTATGACCATACCATGAGTTTTTATATGTGATCTATCTCATTATTCAATGGATGTGACCATACCATTGTTTAGTTATGATCATTTCTCCCAGATGGTTGTGCCCATGCCTTGGATCCATTTACATGATCATTCTCTGGATGGCTGTGTCCATACCACGATTCATGTATTATTATTCAGATTTTTCAGTGATGTATATGTATCTATGCTTGCTTGTAGGTTCTTCGACGATGGACTCTCGCTCGCCACACGCACTTGTAATGCATTTCACTCCTTACTCTAGTTCGGCCTTCATGCTTTAGGGGGCATTTGTTACAGAACATTCTTTCACTGTCCTTCTACTCCCCGTAAACAATCCTAGAGGACCTCTACAGTGAACCACACATGCTTCCCCCTCCTCAAAAATCTCCCATTATGTCCCTCTTCATGAGTAGAACAATTCCCTTTTGCATCATTTCCCAAGAATATTTTGTTTACCGCACTTTACAAGACCGACGCTAATGACCCCTATCCTCCTCGCGCTGATATGCAGGGATTACAACTATCCCTAGCGACGATCGGATCGATTGAGCCCTTTCCCAGTCTTGTCGATCCTCCTTTGGAATTTTTGTTTAAATATGGATTCGAAGCTTCGAGCTCTAGAAGCTTTGTAACGGAATTTTGGTAAATGGTTAGGTTGGATGGAGCTGAGGAGGTAAGTTTGTGCTCCCTTCCCCTATTAGGATGGAACTAATCTAAGAGATAAGGCCTTGTCCCATGAGAAGAGGAACCATCAATCAGCAAGACATCTATAGTATGAAGTTTTCTAGTGTATGTGTGAGGGAGAATAATGTGCTTTGGTGTGATTTGAGACTAGAGGGAAAGAGGCCTTAAAACCTCTATTGTTGGGGCTCTTGATGAAGTGCTAGCAAAAGTGCGGGAACCCGAATACGTGAGAGGAGACCAACAACATCAAGGCCTCGGTTGTAATTTCTTTTTGATCTATATAAATGAAACTATCTATTGATTTCCTACATGAAGTTTCATTTTACATCTTTATGGGTTAATTTTCCTTGACATGTTAAGTAGGCTGAATACAATATTGTATGCTATCCTGTTTGTTGTTTGCTGTTGTTTTCGTCTTTCAGTTGTTCGAAGCAAGGAAACAAAAGATGGTCATCACCAAGCAAAATAGTGTTCTAAGAGGTAGGCCCTCTTAATTCATTCTAGCTTAAGGAAATCTTCCATAGATTGTCTATTTGTGACTAGACCCTCTATCTCGGGCTCGAGGAATTATTTGTGTCCGCACTTAGAATTTATGTGCGTCACACCTCTCCACATAGATTTATTTTCACAAATTATATATTGGTCAATTGTAATAAGGCTAAAAGGACATATGCAACCATGAAGTAGGATCCCATGTGGGTGTGTCTCTAAACATCACATCTCTAACTCATAAATTTCATAATCAACATTAATTTATAGGTTAGACTCACTCCAATCTAATCTTTAAAAACTATCTATTTCTTTAAATCTTAAAGAATATCAAAATCAATGGCATACCAAATTTGAGATATATGATTGCACCTTTCTTAAATATAATCTAATTTGATTTCTTACAAGATTTTGTAATAGCATCATGAATGCTCCTGTGCAAACTCAGAGACTTTCCAATGAAAATAAAGTTACAATGATATTCTAAACTAAATAATGAGAGTTTTTCCTTAAGATGATGTACAAGGGTATTTTATTGGAAGTCCTTAAAATTCGTGAATGGGGAAGAGACTCCTAGTTGGTGTCATGTAAATATTAATCGTGCAAATATTTTATTTTAAAATGCTAATTGATTTTTCTAAGCTTAAATTAGAAGATGTGATATTATTAAATAGTATATGAGTATTTAATTTTTTTATAAATAATTAAATTAATTTAAAGATATTTTAATTAATAACTATATGTAAATAATATATTTGTGTATAACTAATAGATTTAGCGTTCTAAGAGGTAGGCCCTCTTAGTTGATTCTATCTTAAGGAAATTTCCAAGTAGACCCGCTCTAATGAGCTTGAGGAATAGTTTGTGGGTGCAATTAGAATTTGCGTGCATCACACCTCTCGACATAGATTTATTTTCACAAATTATATACTCGTCAATTGTAATAAGGCTAGAAGGACAGATGCAACAATAAAGTGGGATCCCATGTGGGTGTGTCTCTAAACATCACATCTCTAGATCAAACATTTCATAATCAACATTAATTGAGAGGTTAGACTCACTCCAAAATAATCTAACCAAAATAACCTTTAAAAACTATCAATTTCTCTAAATCTTAAAAAATATCAAAATCAATGTCGTACGATATATGATTGCACCTTTCTTAAATATACTTTTATCTGATTTCTTACAAGGTTTTGTAATAGTATCATCAATGCTCCCATTCAAAGTGAGAGACTTTCCGCTCAAAATAAAGGTACAAGGGTATTTTATTGGAAGTCCTTAAAATCCGTGAATGGGGAAGAGACTCCTAGTTTGTGTCATGTAAATATTTATCGTGTAAATATTTTATTTTAAAATATGAATTGATTTTTCTATAAAGCTTAAATTAGAAGATGTCGAATTATTAAATAAGATATCAGTATTTAATTTTTTTATAAATAATTAAATTAATTTAAAGATATTTTAATTAACAACTATATTTAAATAATATTTGTGTGTATAACTAATAGATTTACATTAAAATGCAAATTGATATTTTTCAAAAGATATATGATTATTAAAAAATATCATTATTTAAAGTTTAATTCTTTCAAGTAATTAAGCAAATTTAAAGATGTTTTAACAAATACTTTTATTTTTGTACCAGAAGATGCTCTAGAGTATATGGAGATGTGTAAATGTTAGATGTTAAATTTAAACATTTTTTAAATTCAAATTATGTTTTTATTAATAAAATTATGAAGAAAAATAGATGAAAGAAAATGGAAATATATATATCTCATTAAAATATATGAGATATAAATAATAATTATAAATTAAGATCCATTTTACAATATAAATTAAAACAATAATTCCATAACTATATTTAAATGTAATTAATAAACACATATAAAAATTAATACTTATAATATAAGAAGATTTTAAACTACAAATATCCACCCAATTTTATGTTATTAACTTGTAAATAGGCTTTGTGCCAATATTATGAGCCAACACACAACTTACCATTACCACATGCCCAAAAACCATAACTTATTTAAAAATCATAATATTTTATAAGTACTTTATTTTAAGTTAATTTGACAACTTCTAGAAAAGTATTTTATTTTAAGTTATTAACTTCCAAATACGCTTTGTAACAATAGTATGAGTGAATACATAGCTTATCATTACCACATGCGGAAAAACCAATAACTTATATAAAAATCAAAATATTTTATAAATAATTTATTTTAATTTAATTTGATAAAATTTTTAAATTAAAACTCAATACTTACAATAAACTTAGATTGTTCTTAACTATGGATATTCAACCCAAGGATAGGGCCTAATGGTTAAGAGCATTTCTTTGGTTGCAAGAGGTTACACTTTAAAAAATGGAGCTTTGTAGAGTATGTATGTCTTACTAGTCACTAAGTGGGTCCCCCTCAAACACCAATATTTTATAAATATTTTATTAAAATTTTATTTTATAACATTTTCAAAACTAAAGCTAAAAGGAAAGAGGACCTCATACACCTATTTGGTGTAAAATTGTAAAATAATGATAATAATAACTTGTAAATAAGATTCATTACAATACAATGGTTTTATCAATTCCACTTGGTAGAAAACCATAACTCATTTCAAAATCAAAATATTATATATATAACATTTTCCAATTATTGAATTTAGCTTCTGTGATCCATATCAATTTAGAGAAGAATCTTCGGTGAAAGTCACATAGAGATAATTTTTTGTCGATGCTTTTCGAACCAACCACTGTGGTTCATCAGGAGGACAAGTTGAATGAGCAGATCTCGACAGCTAGATTTGACCAGGAAATGGCTAGTTAGACCAAAATATTTATTTATTTATTTATTTTTATTCAAATGAGTTAATTAACTCATTTGAATAAAAATAAATAAATAAATAAATATTTTGGTCTAACTAGGTCAAATCTAGTGTTACAAGCCATAAGTATAAAAAAACTCTATACAACCTAATTGAATTTATTAAATGGGAAACAATGGTCACAAAGACACTTAAATAACGTAACTTAATTGGAAACTAAACTGACCACGTAACTTGAATAACTTAACTTAATTGGAAACTAAACTGACGGACTATTAATTAGAAACCTAATATTCCAACCTAATAAGACCCAAAACACAATAACTTAATTGAAGAAAACCCAAAACACAATAACTTAATTGAATTTTTTTGAAGCTAGCATAATGGTCACAAACACACGTCGTAACTTAAATAACTTTAACTGAATTTCGAACCTTGACCGATCCACTACTAATTAGAAACGGAACATTAGAACCCTAACATGCCCCATATTGATTAATGAGGACGTCGACCATACGACATGGACTTGAAAGAATCCACGTATTAAATCCCAAGCTCAAAGTGCCAATCGTGGTCAATTTGGTGCTAATCCACAGGACGCAGCGTGTTAGCCTCGGCGGGGTCTGCAACTGTACAAGTCTTTGATCTAGCCAGCGTCCTCTACATTGTTGAGTTGAAGCTCAAGAGAAGAGAAAGTGCAGCAAGATCTGCGATACGGAGTAAGTTTATCGCTCACTTTTTCTTTCTTTTAGATTTATCAAAAGGTTAGATCAGTAAAATCATAAGTTTTGTCACAACATCATAAGTTTTGGTGATATTTTCAACTGTACGAGCTGTAACATCTCCACACGACAACAACAACGCAGCGTGTAATAATTGACAAGGCCGACAACAACAACGGTTCAGAGGAAAGTAACCTTATTCCTAAGCTTCAGAAGCCAATCAAACCATCTGCATTCAGGGATTTTCCTCATGGCTGTTGGAGGTATGCATCTCCGGTTCCACCTATGAAACCATCTGCAGTCAGGGATTTTCCTCCTGGCTGTGGGAGATATGCATCTCCTGTTCCACCTATGAAACCATCTACAGTCAGGGAATTTCCTCCTGGCTGTGGGAGATATGCAACTCCTGTTCCACCTATGAGTGTCAAGGTACGACCTAAAATAGAGAAGGCTAATCAAGTGGCCCATATGATCAACAAAGGACATTCTTATAAAGGTATGTCAACCCTAAGCAGCTCTCTTCAAAGAATATCAGAACCGCAGATCCACTCTATCCTTCTAGGCTTGTGACAAATGCCCCAAAGCTTCCCCCATCTAATGCAGTTCCTAAATTTGGAAAGGCCCATACCCGGTCAAAAGTTAAAGAAACTTTGAGATTATTTCAAGTGACTTGCCGGAAATTGTTGCAGAATCATGAAACCCAAGTTCAAGACCGTGCACTAGCTGGTAAATGTTTGCGTGTCGATCTAAAAGCATCCAAAATGTTAAGAGATAATAACCGGTATGTCAATACGGGTAAACAAATTGTGGGAACTGTTCCTGGAGTAGAAGTTGGAGACCAATTTCATTATAGAATTGAGATATGCATTGTGGGTCTTCATCGGCAGACACAGGCTGGGATTGATTTCTTGAAACAAGGAAATGTGACACTGGCTACCAGCATCGTGGTATCAGGTGGTTATGAAGATGATATAGACGGTGGGGATGTGTTGATATACACTGGCCATGGTGGAAATAACTACAGTGGGGACAAAAGGCAGATCAAACACCAGAAACATGAACGCGGAAACTTGGCTATTAAGAACAGCATAGACAGGAAGACACCCGTAAGAGTTATCCGTGGATACAAGCAAAAGAATACTGGAATTCATGAAAACAGAAAAGCCACCGTCAATGTGCAGAAATACTGGCTTGATAAAGGGGCATCTGGATACATGGTATTCAAATTCTAGTTAAAAAGACAACCTCGTCAACCAGAGCTGGGCTTGAAGGTAGTGCAATTTTGAGGCTGGTGCAACCTCTGACTTGGTGGAAGATGGGGGATTCACTATTGATGCAGCAGAGTGTGGAAACGTGGGGAGATTTGTTATTCATAGTTGTTGTCCTAATCTGTATGCACAAGCTGTTCTTTATGACCATGATGACAGAAGGTTGCCACATATCATGCTCTTTGCTGCTGAAAACATTCCTCCTATGATGGAGCTTTGTTATGACTATAATTACGGTCTGGACCAGGTTTGTGATTCTGATGGTAACATAAAAATCAAACCCTGCTACTGTGGCTCTTCATAATGCATCAGGACGATGTATTAAGTGACACGAAGTTCTCGTTGCAACATTTGATATACAATTAGGGATTTTTGCAACATAAGATATCATGCTCTTTGCTGCTGACAACATTCCTCCTATGATGGAGCTTTGTTATGACTATAATTACGGTCTGGACCAGTTTTGTGATTCTGATGATAACATAAAAATCAAACCCTGCTACTGTGGCTCTTCATAATGCATCAGGACGATGTATTAAGTGACACGAAGTTCTCGTTGCAACATTTGATATACAATTAGGGATTTTTGCAACATCCTCCCGATGCATTGTGAAGAGCCACAGTAGCAGGGTTTGATTTTTATGTTATCATCAGAATCACGAACCTGGTCCAGACCGTAATTATAGTCATAACAAAGCTCCATCATAGGAGGAATGTTGTCAGCAGCAAAGAGCATGATATGTGGCAATCTTATGTCATCATGGTCATAAAGAACATCTTGTGCATACAGATTAGGACAACAACAATGATTAACAAATCTGCCCACGTTTCCACAATCTGCTGCATCAATAGTGAATCCCCCATCTTCCACGAAGTCAGAGGTTGCACCAGCCTCAAAATTGCACTGCCTTCAAGCCCAGCTCTGGTTGACCAGGCTGTCCTTTTAACTGGAATTTGAATACTGAGTATCCAGATGCCCCTTTATCAAGCCAGTATTTCTGCACATCATAAAGGCCATCATATGTATATATTACATTGACGGTGGCTTTTCTGTTTTCATGAATTCCAGTATTCTTTTGCTTGTGTCCACGGATAATTCTCACAGGTGTCTTCCTGTCTATGCTGTTCTTAAGAGCCAAGTTTCTGCTTTCAAGTTTCTGGTGTTTGTTCTGCCTTTTGTCCCCACTGTAGTTATTTCCACCATGGCCAGCGTATATCAACACATCCCCAGGGTCTATATCATCTTCATAACCACCTGATACCACGATGCTGGTAGCCAGTGTCACATTTCCTTGTTTCAAGAAATCAATCCCAGCCTGTGTCTGCCGATGAAGACCCACAATGCAGAGCTTAATTCTATAATGAAATTGGTCTCCAACTTCTACTCCAGGAACAGTTCCCTCAATTTGTTTACCCGTATTGACATACCAGTTATTATCTCTTAACATTTTGGATGCTTTTAGATCGACACGCAAACATTTACCAGCTAGTGCACGTTCTTGAACTTGGGTTTCATGATTCTGCAACAATTTCCGGCAAGTCACTTGAAATAATCTCAAAGTTTCTTTAACTTTTGACCGGGTATGGGCTTTTCCAAATTTAGGAACTGCATTAAATGGGGGAAGCTTTGGGGCATTTGTCACAAGCCTAGAAGGATAGAGTGGATCTGCGGTTCTGATATTCTTTGAAGAGAGCTGCTTAGGGGTTGACATACCTTTATAAGAATGTCCTCTCTTGATCATATGGGCCACCTGATTAGCTTTCTCTATTTTAGGTCGTACCTTGACACTCATAGGTGGAACAGGAGTTGCATATCTCCCACAGCGAGGAGGAAAATCCCTGACTGCAGATGGTTTCATAGGTGGAACAGGAGATGCATACCTCCCACAGCCAGGAGGAAAATCCCTGACTGCAGATGGTTTGATTGGCTTCTGAAGCTTAGGAATAAGGTTACTTTCCTCTGAACCGTTGTTGTTGTCTTCCTTGTCGATTATTATTTTCCCTTTCCCTCCAATTTTATTCAGAGGTTAACTATAATTATCATTGACACTCTTACCATACTTGAGCTTATGTAAATGTAGATTTTTCAAAGCATCGTCTTCTTCACTTGGGCATTTACCCAAAATGCTCTTACCAGCAGCATCATATTGGGAGCAATCAGGCTCACCAGAATATCTGAGAATGTTATATTCCGTTTGGTTTCCCATTCCCACTTCAGGGATCCCCTACCAGAATATATTATATATTATTTCGAACAGTTCCTCCTGTCCATATAAGAGAATGATCAACAGATTGACAAATGTTTCAAAAAAGACAGGTGTAGAAATCACTAACACCATAAAAGCTTGCAATAGGATCACCATAATAGGAATAATTTTCATGCAATAGGATCACCATAATAGGAATAATTTTCAAGATTCAAGCAAGGAAAATAATTAAAATAATACCATAAAGGCGTGAAATAAGATCACCATAGTAGGAATAATTTTCAAGATTCAAGCAAGGAAAATAATTAAAATAAAAGAGAATTTCATAATACAATTAAGAAAAGATCAACTACATTTCACAACAAATAATAAATAATTGCATAAAACATCATATCTATGATGTTTATGGCATCTCCAGTACAGGCCAAGAGAATATTTCAGAATGGTCGAAGCAAGGCATTTGACTTAGGAAGCAGTAGTGAGTATTATCGATCCTAGGGTTTCTTGAAATAAAAGACAGACAATTCGGACGGACACCGTAAATTGGATCCTATCGTTTCTTTTAGATTATCATGCTCACCTGTATCATTCTCCAAATAATCCGGTCATCACATATCTATGAATATCATCCACCTGGGTGATGATAACGCATTCAAGGAATGAAATCAACGGTTGAGGTCGTGCAGAAAACGTCAATTCAATGAAGAAGTGGAGCATGGAGATCGGTAAAAGATTTAGGAATATGGGCTATGCAAATGCCAGTTATGATCTAATCGGTAATGCATTTTAATTGTTTCTCGATTGCGGTGACAGAACTTACTATATTTTTCATGAATATAAATGAAATATTTACGCCAATGACAATTATGATTTTTAAAAGACTCAATGCTTCAACTTAAGTATTTCATTGGAATTTTCATAGACCTTTAATGGATCCAAGATTCTCATTTCATAGTTGATAGCCATAAATACATTATTATGGTCATGGCATTAGTCTTATAGTTCATAGTGATAGTTACAAAGGAATTTATTAGTATGATCACTATATTATTAATTTATGGGCAATTGTTGTCCTATCCCTATGAGAAATATTGAAACAATAGATTTGTTGATTGTTTTCTTGGTCAGCAACAAAGCACAATTACAATTTTAAAAAATTGGCAAATCAGAGGAATAAATCACTCATTGTACTATTTTGGTGGCCAAAGGGTACAAGTTGATCCTAGTTCCAACCCTAATCAAATAGTTTGAGAGTTCATAGTGATAGTTACATAGGACTTTATTAGTATGATCACTACATGATTAACTCTATGCACAATTGTTGCCATTTCCTTATTATAGATCTTTAGACATCACATCTCTTAAGTGTCTCTTGGCCTTGTGCTACAAAGCAACAAGTTAAAATCATAATTTTCAAAATCTAGTAGCATGAACCAAAAACTAGTTAGTGTGTTGGTTTGGAAGCTAAGGGGTACAAGTTGATGGTAGTTCCAACCAACCCACCATGTTAGATCTGACATGGATAGGGAAGTCTAAGAGCCCTAATGGTAGTTTTTCAGAGGTGGTTTCCAGGGAAACCAATGGTTCAAAATAACCCCTTAGCCATAATATCAATCTTCGCCCTCCTAAACAAGAAAACCTAATTCAGCCCTAGCAAGTTCATATGTTTATGGCATCTCCAAAGGCATAAGGGAGTGTTGCAAATTGACCTAACCACCACAGTACACATAGGCCATAACACTGTGAATAATTATGAATGGTTCAAGCCAAACATTTTCCTTTTTCAAATGGAAACAAAAATGATGATTATGGATCTTAGAATTTTCCTTGTGTAATTATTAAAAGCTTTGGGGTTATTAATAGAAATCTTTTGGTGGTTTTGATAGAAATCTGACTAAATTACCCACACAAGTTGGATGAAAGCAGTGATGGGAAGGTACTTAAATTTGGAGAAACAAAAGACCGATCAGTAGGCTCTCCAGAAACAACAAAAGTTGTCTCAAGAACTTAGGATGCTTCAAGTTGCACCTCAGTAGGAAAAGAAGGTCAAAGAAGAACAAATCACATATGTGCAATTACACGTAGAGAAATTCAAAGGTTATCTGAGGATTAATGAATTCAAGAAAGAAGCCGTGGAAGTGACTAAAGCCTTATCACCGCAATTGAATATTCTTTTCCATAAAATATCATGGGTTGACCCATTATGCATCATCACTACATCACCCATTTAAAAGGCAGTTGACACCAGGCTAGAATTTGAAAACACAGACGATAAGGTCACAAAATTTCTCTCTTGGAAAATTTCAGAAGAAGGCATGGCTACTATGGGAGATGGCGGGTTAGATGTGACCTATGTATCCTTCCTTGCTTGTTGGTTGAGGCAAAGTCATTTTGGTATGGTGTTTTGGTGTGATTTTGGTATATGTTGCAATATATGTTTTGTTGTATGCTTTGATGATTTTGGTTTATGTACATATGTATATGGATGTAAATATCACTATGAGTATAAAAAAATTCTCTAATACGCGGTATGGATGTCATCTCATCAGGATGTTATGTTGTTATGTTTTCATGTTGGTTTCTCCTCAACAAGATGATCATTGTAAATACTACACCGAGTTAAGTTATAAATCTCCATAGGCACTATATTTTTCTTGTAGTAGTTTTGTGGTTATAGGTGTTTTTAAACACCGAGGATGATGTTCCCTGAAGGTGGAGGGTTTTGCAAGAGCCCTTTTGGAAATTTTTTAATCTTAGGTATGTTCTATGATTAGAGCAATTTATTTCAATTTTCACAATTACCTCAATATCATTTCTTATTAGCAATCACATCAGCATTAATGTAAACTGCAGATAGAACATAAACATAAATCGCATAATACAAGCCAAGATAAGAGGACACAAGATGTGGTGCTAGCCAGGGACAAACTAGAATGTGGGGAAACTCTTGATCAATTCTTCTTACATTTTCTTCAATAGCTCAAGAGAGAGAGAGCGAGAGAGAGAGAGAGAGAGAGAGAGAGAGAGACAGATAGTAAATTTACAATAGAAGTCAACACTTTGACTTATCTAGATAAGAGCATAGATCATCTCTAAGAAGATGATACATGAGATAAGTTGAAGACATGTTGCTTCAAATGATTGTCCAAGGTGACTCCTTCAACTATCATTGTGTTTCATCTCGTCATCATGATGCACCTCACCACGTTGCACCATGTTGCACCCATCATCACAATGCTAGACCTCATGATCATGTTGTACAAATCATATTGTTGCACCTTATGCTCCACCAATGTCCCATGTGACATTGTTGCACCATGCTGCCACAGTTGTCCCATGTGCCATTGTTGTACCATGCTACCACAGTTGTCTCATGTGCCATAGTTGCATCATGCTGCCACACTACTGTCCCATGTGGTATGCCAAACCGTGTTGACATAAATCATGCCTCATGTGCTTGCAGCACCATCTTGTCATGTTGTCCATGCTTTCTATTATCGTATGTTTTCCTTAGCATTCCTTTTTTGTCCCATTTACTATGCAGTTGTAGTTGCTATCCCTAGTAGTCATGTTATACCTTGTTTTTGTCCCCTTTCTATTGTCCCCTTAGCCTTTCCATACCTTGTTGTGTGTCATGTGTCTTAGCACCCCATGTAGCCCAACTGTACCATTTAGTAGCACTACCTTCCTGGGCATGTTTGAGCCCTCAAACTCTCCATGTTGTCCCTGTTTTCTGGTGGTTAGGACTATGACCTATCACAATCCCATGCTATCACATACAACCCAGATTTTGCTACCCCAAACAACCCTTATTCAACTCGGCCTACCCTCTGCCTCCTTCTAGCGGCTCGGTGCCTTGTTTTAGGCCTTAAAACAGTCCTTCCTTTCAGCCGCATTAGGCCTGTGGCTAGGGAACCATTAGTATATTTAGGAAAATTTCTATCCTCATATTAATAGTGGCTAGGATACCCTTGAGATAGCGTAGGTTAGGGCTGCCTTCTTGGAATGCGTTAGGGCTGCCTTTAGGAAAACGTTTAGGGCTTCCTTAGAACAACATTAGGGATGCCTTTAGGAGAGTGTTTAGCGCTGCCTTAGAACAACGTTTAGGGCTTCCTTCTTTGCTATAGCTAGGGAAACCTCTTTTCCTCCAATGTCTAGGGCTTCCCTCCTAGATTTCTCTTCCACTAAAACCCAAGACAAGTGGAGAGAAGTCAAGATAGAAGTGTGTGTTAGAAATCACTCTCAAGTAATCTCCTTTTATACCAAAACATTGAGCACATATGGGGTTTATTTGGTTGTTGGCCGACTTTGACGAATTGTCTTATAACACAAATAAAGTCATAACTCCATGAATACTTATTGAAATCGGATGATATTTAGATCAATCCTACACCTCTCGATGGGAGGGATCCATGAAAAATATCAGCTACCATAAATAAGATGACCCACATGGAGTTTGGCCCTAGTTGCCAATTTTAACAAAATTCCATCAAATAAAAGGAAATAAAGGAAAAATAATAATCACAGATGATGGGACACTTTTTCCAAGCTTAATGTTGGGAAAAATCTTAGTGATGGGCATCACCTGTGATTAGTTATGGCTATGTAAATTGGAAAAGGCAATGGCCAAAGATTTGGAATGGAAAATGGCATTTTTGGCATAATTATTTCTAAAAGTGATGGAAATTAGGATAAAAAGGAGGTGAAAGGTCACATGTTTCATGTGAGGAAAATGAAGGAAAATAATGGAAAATGAGGAAAATAGAGGCCTCATTCATGAAAAGGATTCTAAAGATCAATTGGTAAACTTTTGTCAGTTCAATGTTGGAGCACTCTCTCATTATTCTCTATCTCTCATAGACTTGGAGACTTGGATTTTTCTTGGAGCACTCTTGGAGGGTGTGGAATACTTATATTCTTGGAGCAAGAAGGAAAAAGAAGAGTAGAAAAGCGTAGGAGGGCATCAAAGTCAACAACTCATCATATGTTATTGTAGCTATCGAGTTGGATGTATGTTTCCTTCACTAGTTTTGGCATGCATGACATATGCATGTGGTTTGTTTGTTTTGATATGTCATTAGCATGGAGGATGGAATTTCTTACAATGGATTTCCTAACCTTTCCATTTCGGATAGCCATGGTGATTGTGGGATTATTTTTCATTGTTTTGTTTTTGTTGGTTCTCATGTTTCCTTAGCTTGGGTTGAGTTATTAGTCACGTAGCCTTGGTTGTACGAATGCTTTGGAGCCCTGAAATAACTTGGGTTGATTTCTTAGTCCCATAGCCTTAATTAGACAAACGCTCTAGACCCCTTGGTAGGTTGAGTTACTAGTCCCATAGCCTTGGTTGGAAAAACGCTCTAGAGCATCATAAAGTTATGGGTTGAGTTACTAGTTCTAGATCCTTCGTTAGATAAATGCTTTGGAGCTATGGATGATTGGGATAAATAATAATTTTATGGTGGTTTTGGTGATGTCTCAATGTGAGGTGGAATCACTATTTTATGGATTGATATGGATGGCATCTGGAAGCCCTGGATGATTTTTGATTGATGTGGATGGCCTAAGGAAGGCATGGAGACTATGATTTTGTAGGGATGCCATTTGGATTGACAAATTTACCAACATTTTTTATGTGAATAATGAATAAAATTATTAGAAACTATTTGGTCAATTTTGTCATTAAGGGAAAACCCCAAACCCCCGCTAATGAGCCATAAAGGGAATTTATAATGGTCAGAGAAGAATTCGAAGGAGTATAAAGAAATATTATTATTGTTTTATATGGAAAAAACAAATTGTTTGGGCAATCCATTTACAAATTGAAATGGAAATTGAATTTGAACAATATATTTTGTATACTAATGAATGGAGAAAAAGGGATTGGTGGAGTATTTTTGCAAAACAGCTATGTAGTGAGCAATGTAAATTAAATGAACATAAAAAGAATTATGCCTCATGACTTACAGTTTACTGCCATAATGTATTCTTTGAAAATTTTGAGACCTCATCTTATGGGACAACAGTTTGAGTTGAAGATATACCATAGTGGTTTGAAATATTTATTTGAATAGTTAACAATGAATGCAAAGTTAGATAACTCGCTTGAATTCTCCTTGTGAATCACTATAATACCAAACACATTAAGGGAAAAGAAAACAAGCTGGTTGATACACTTGACAAAAGGGTACATGAGATGTATGCTACATCCATAAGTGTGTATAATACATATTTAAATTTAAAATTTATGAGATTGCAAATTTAGATTAGCACTTTTTACAAGTCAAAAAATAAATATAATGGTTATGAGTTAAAAGATGATAGAACCCTCACATATAGGGATAAATTTATATGTGACAAATTCATAAAAGTAGAAATATCTAATATTACGGGATATGCATAATGTTCCCTATGATAGAAACATAGGTTACTAGAAGACTATTGTAGCTATAAAAGGTTAATATATTTTAATGGGCCTAAAGAAGGATGAAGCATGTTGATTTTTGTAGCTTGGGAGGTACTCCAAGCCTTGAGGATCGAGTGTTTGTAGGAAGGAGCTTGACTAATGGCCTTCTCCACTTGAAACCCACGCTTCGGGTTTCGCACATATCCATGTTGGGGACAAAACCATGGAGATATTTCGACATGTGATGGATGAAGATGATAGCACTCGGAGAGACAAATCCCTCAATTTGAGTTGTGGTTGAAGAGAAATAAATTTTTGAAGTTGAGATGGGTAAATTAGTCTAGTTGGGAAGGTGATATTGAGGTTAATGTAGTTCCCAAAGACAAGTTATGTGGAGCCATTTCATGGCTATAAATATAGGTCAAATTTGAGGCATTTAGACACATCCAAGAAGCATCTTTCATAGTCTAGACATCAAGAAAGATAGTGCAACTACAGGTAGCGTGAGTGCACGAAAGTACAAGTGCATGAATGCGTGAGTACATGAACGTGAGTGCATCAATGTGAATGCAAGAAAGTGTGAGTTAAGGAACGTGGGAGTGCATGAAGGCACGAGTGTAGGAACGCACATGCAGGAACACACAAGTGCAGGAACACATGAGTGCAGGAATGTGAAAGAGCAGGAACATGTGAGTGTAGGATTGCAAGAGTGCACGAATGCTCGAGTGCAGGTAACACAAGTGAGGGTTGAGCATATAGTAGACTCCACCAGGGTGATGCAAAAGCTAGGTAGGGCTATGTTTGTATTTTATTGATGTGTTAAGGTTAAATTGATGCTAGTGGATGGTGTCTTAGTAGATGAAAATTTGGAAGTTTGTTAGTAGAAACTATGAAGGGTTTCCTAGGTGGTTTGAAAAGAAACAAATTGATGGTCTTAAGGAGTAAAAATGTACATGTAATTCCCATAATTATAACATTACCTATATATAATAGTTTTTTTTTTCTGCACATTGCAAAATCATGAGTGCTAGAAGCACAAAAGATCCCTAGATAGTTCTGAGCCATTAAGAAGAGGTAAAAAGCATGAACGTTAGTATGGGTAATGAAGACATAAAGTCTAGTGGGCATGGGAGTAGAGCATATCTAATGAAGATAATAACGACCATGAAGAGTCTAAAATTGAAAGTGCAATGATAGATTTTTGATAAGGATATAATAATGCGGAACATTCTAAAGTTATATGCATCCTTTGAAGATCTAAAAGTTGAACATGAGTTACACACGATGGAGGTGGAAGATAAGGCTAATGTAATTTTAGTTGATTTAGGAGAAAACCATAGTTACATTGATTCTAATTTAGTCGGTATACTTCATTTGAGAAAGAGCCATATTGAAATATCTTGGTAGTTAAACAATGCATTGGAACCAAGAGAAAGATTAGCTAAATTTTCAAGATCTATCCTATAAATGTGAATGGGGTGGACACAATTGCATATTTAAATAGCATTCCATTGGGTGCCTATGATATTCTTGTCAGGAGAAATTGGTAGGAAAACATTAAAGGCTTTTCTTACCACAACCCTACCGTGTGTACTATCTAGTAATAATCAAATAGAGTGGAATAAGCAATAGAGCCTTCAGTACTAGGAATGGACGCTATGATTTTGTAGGGATGCCATTTGGATGGACAAATTTACCAACATTTTTTATGTGAATAATGAATAAAATTCTTAGAAACTATTTGGACAAACTTTTCATTAAGGGAAAACCCAAAAACCCCACTAATGAGCCATAAAAGGAAGTTATAATGGTGAGAGAAGAATACAAATGAGTAAAAAAATATTATTATTGTTTTATATGGAAAAAGGGAATTGTCTAAGCAAGCCATTTACAAATTGAATTTGAATTTGAGTTTGAATTGTCCCTCCGTACTAAATTTGGCCTTATGAGAAAAGTGTTGAGCCTCAAACCTGCACCTTCATATACACCCTCTCAGCCTTCTTTTTCCACTTACTTCATCCACCAAGCTGTTAAATCATTGCATTATAGTCTAAAAAGAGCTTTTTACATGGTTTTCTGACTATGCTTATGACTGTTGTTTGGTTTAGATTTTTGATCACGCAGCTGTGGAAACTTGTCAGTTTCCGCAGCCAGCACAAGTTTCCACAGCCAGCACAGGATTCCGCAGCTATTTTGTTAAAAGCTATGCTACAGATGTCCTATGAAGAAATGAGCCACATGGGCAAGCTACAGGTGACGGGTACATGGAACGTGTCCCTTCAAATCATCCAAATCATCCATAGAAGGTCACGGTCAACAAAGGTCAAAAGCAAAGCCAACCAAGGAATTTAGCGGTGGCAAGTCTCTGTTTTGAGCACGTGAACGTTTACGTGGTACAGTCTTCAGCCCACGAAAACACTGGCACAACTAGAGATCATCCCCGTAACCTGAATCCAACAGCTACCACTCCGAAGATTTAATAGACGTGATGACAGTTACACTAGATCTCGGCTGAGGAGATCTACGTGTCCTTGGCAACACAGTTAATAGCATAGGATTCATTTAGTTAGTTTTAGTACTTTTTCATTGCAAATAACGCGTTGATGAACGCTATGAAAAAGCTTTTGCGATGTAATTTTTGGAACTGTTTCTATTAGCACCCCACTGTACTTTGTTTTATATATGTTGTTGTTTCTTTAATACATGAGAAGACTACTTTGTTGAGCTCGTTCTTGTGACTGTTCGTTCACTGGCTGAGGTGGCAGAGGGCCCCTGCGCACTAAAGCCCTGTATATTTGTCATTTGATTTCATTATGTTTTTGTCTTCATAATCATTAGCTTGTATATAACATGTTGTTTAGATGTTTTTAAATTCACTACTGTTTACATGCTCACTTCCATTTTTATAGTTGTCAGCTGATCAATGCTTTTCTGCAGGTTTTCTTAGGCAGCCAGGGAAAATTTTCATCTTTTTGATAACTATTGACATATGATATCATCTTGTCCTTCCTGCTAACTTTCATTTTCTGAAGTTTAATTCCAGCAATGTTCTTTTTCAAGTTGTGATTTGCTTATTTATTTTTCTGTTACTTGGACATCATACTACTCATCAGTTTATTGTTTCTTTCTATAGTCAAGTGACTCTATTAGTAAGACATCATAATATTACTTATTGTAGTGTGATTTAGTTATCATATTGCTTAAACTCATTCATGATTGCTTCCCACAAGGTAGATTGAGCTGAAGGGTAAAGGATCAGAAGAGTTGAAGTAGTGTGATTAGTTTCCTTTCTGCAATTTAATTTCTTGCAATTTAGTTATCATATTGCTTAAACTCATTCATGATTGCTTCCCACAAGGTAGATTGAGCTGAAGGGTAAAGGATCAGAAGAGTTCAAGTAGTATGATTAGTTTCCTTTCTGCAATTTAATTTCTTGCCATCTAGATATCATATTGCTTGACTTGTTCATGATTTCTTCCCACAAGGTAGATTGCGCTGAAGGGTAAAGGATCTGAAGAGTTGAAGTAGTGTGAACTAGTTGCTTTGTTTTTAGTTTGAGTTGCTTTAACTTCAGTTTTTACTTTCTTTTTCATTCAGCAGCAAGGATACTGGGCCATTGTCATTAGTTCACTGTTTAATACATTTACTTCCCCTGAGGAATTGATTTCATTATAGTTGTTTTAAAGCTTTCTTTTTGAGCACTTTTAAGTTTTGGGAAATCACTGTAGAAATCACCATCACCATCCATACTTAACTTTCATTTTCACCATCACACATTAGGGAAAGCTAAATCCAAAAACAAACTAAAAAACTCAAAAACGACAAAAGACTAAGGAAATGGTTATCTAGTACATATAGTACACTTCACTTCGTTAGTTTACGAACCCCAGATTGACATTTTAAATAGCAATTTAGAACACACTAAATTGACCAAACACAAAGGCCCTCCATAGATTTGTATAAATATAAGGTCTCTATGGCTCATTTGATTCATTGTATCATTTGAGGAAGATGGCTTTGTGTTGGGTTTTTACATTGTCTCTATTGTGACGCATTATTGTGGCTCGTTAATCTTTGTGTGTGGCTCACTTCATATATTAATGGAAATAAACCTATGGGTCAAATTTTTACCTAGTGAAGGCTCATATTTCATTGTGATATAACTCACATACTTTCTATGGCATACAATATAATGTTCTTTCATGCACTCGGTTTATCTCACCATATACATTTATCTATGTGGCTCAATTGAGACTACAATGGCAAGTATATATAAATGCTCAATACTCTAACTTGATGACTTTCTAGAAAAAAGAGATAGCCTTGACTCATCACTAAGTACACTTTGATTATGATTATTTACTATTACATTATTTCTATTTCTTTTGATGTAGGATTGACACGTCCTTTAAAAGATAGCAATAAGTCTCATCTTCAAGGAATGATCCCTAGTCAATGATTAAAGAAGCCTCTTGTTTAGAGGGGGTATATTGACAAATTGAATGCAACAGTAAAATGATATATTATGGGATAAGGATATTATAAGAGTGAAACATCCTTCATGCAAGGACCATTCCAAATGAAACTATTTTATAGTGTCAAATTCTTTCCCGAAATCAATTTCATAAGGAATATGGATTTAGAGCAAGATGACTATCGCTCCTATTTCCAAATGCACTAATTGGATGTATATGAAGTTGGTTTTTTCCATGATGCATATAAGGAATAAAGTGTACTTGGAGATACCTAAAATCCTTAAGCCACATAGGATTTGCTTCATGAATACAGATGGAAGAAATTCCCATATGGACTTGAGAAAGCCCTTTGGTGTTAGCACACATGGATTAATGGTCATGTGATGAGGACAATAACCGCCCTTCAAGGTTGCAAGTATGTCTTTGATATCTAACTATATATGTTAATAATTTATTTATGACACCATTAGATCAGGGAATGTCCAAAATGTAGAAAAAAACATGCTCTCAGGAAATGTCCCTTGGATGCGAAAGTTGTAGAAACATGTGTGATATGTTCAAAGAATCATGAGACCAAGGATTGTCCTTCAATTCCTGGGCTCAAAGCTGTCTTTCAAGAAGATCCAAATACAATTGATTCTCTCCATTTTTTTGTAAGGAGACCTTGGTAGGGGCAACAAAATCAAGGGTTTAACAACTCTATGAACTTTCAATCCCCACCAAATTGGAATCCTTGGCAACAACCTTGGTCCCAACCTCAGAATCCTTTTCAATCATGGATACAAGGTATGCAAAATCCTTATGGGAGATTTGCTCAATTTTATCAATATCCTCCATCTTTTCAAAACCAACAAGCTCCACAACTTCCAAATCAAAACCCGCAACTATCATTGCCATTTCAACAACAACAACCTTCTCAACAAAACCCAAATTCTCAACTCTTGCTTCCATTCCAACAGAAGTCAAATCAACTTCCTTCTCAGCCATTGCCAAACCCGAATAATAAAAACCCTCAAAATGCTTACGTGATAGAAGGTCAACAATTTCCTGCCTATATGATTGTTCCTCTCAATGATGTACAACTCAGATCTGGTAGAGTTCTAGATAATCCTTCTATAGATGCCAAAAATCAAAGCATTTCTGAGGAAGAGTCTCTTGAAGCCAATAAGGGTTCTGAAGCATCTCTTAAAAACCCAAACACTAAGAAAGAAAAAGAAAAAGAGCTAACCCCCACAACTCCTATAATTGAGCAACCTGCATCTTCATCCACACCTCCTTTTCCTGAACGATTACAAATTGACAAAGGGTGGAAAAACAAATCTTGTTGCCTGACTATGATTTTCTAGATGAATTGAAGAATGTTTGTATCAAGATTCCCTTGTTACAAGCCATTAAAGAGATTCCTATCCTAGAAAAAACAATAAAGGAGGTGAGTCTTAAAACACCAGGAAGGAAACCTACAGACACAAGAAGAATCCACCTGGTAGGGAAAATTGCAGACATCATGATGGGAAAAATTACTATGCAGAAGTATGTAGATACCGGTAGTCCAATTGTCAAAACACATATCAATGGGGTTGAAATTCCAAATACTTTGATTGATTTAGGGGTTGCTATCAACATTATGAGTAGACAGACTATGGAACAACTGAAACTTCCTAATCTTCTCTTTACACCTACTTTACTGCAACTTGCAGATCGATCAATTATTAAACCAGATGGTGTATTAGAAGACATTTCAGTCTCCTTAGACTCTTGGGAATATCCAGTGGATTTCATGATTTTAACTCCCAAGAATAATTTAGGAGGACATCCTCTCATCTTAGGAAGACCTTGGCTAGCCACAGCCGATGCTTTCATCAGTTGTAGGTCTGGGGATATGTATATTTCTGATGGTAATTCGACAAAAAAATTCAATCTGTATCCTCCAGTAAAAGAAATTACACAAATATGAGATAATGAGTGGGTTGATGATGAAGATACTATACAACCTGTCTTTACCATTTCTGAAGTTAGTGAAGATAGTCAAATTCTGAACACATTAGAAAATTTTGAAACATCTTCAGAATATGGCCACACACAATTTCTGTTAGATTCCGACATTGAGTATCTATCATCTAGACAAATGTCTCTTTTCTCTATGGATGAATTTGGTAGTTCTGCCATTGAGATCTTTCCAGGAAAAACATTTAATATCAACAAAAAATTGGCAAGATCACAATAGGAAGAACTAACCAAAATCTTGCAAAAACATTCTACTGCATTTGCATGGGAGTATACCGATATGAAAGGTATTGACCCTAAGACTTGCATTCACCACATCTACATTGAGGAAAAGAGTAGACCAATCAGACAACCTCAGAGAAGGATGAATCCAAACCTTATGGAGATAGTGAAAGAAGAGCTCCAAAAGTTACTTAATGTGAACCTCATTTATCCAATTTCAGATAGCCAATGGGTTTCTCCTTTGGTGATAGTACCTAAAAAGAATGCTAAATGGAGATTATGCATTGATTACAGGGAATTGAACAAAGAAACTTTGAAGGATCATTTTCCTTTACCCTTTATCGATCAGGTATTAGATACTTTAGCAGGAAAAAGTATTTTTCATTTTTGGATGGTTTTAGTGGCTACAATCATATTCAGGTAGCACCTGAAGATCAGGACAAGACCACATTTACCTGTCCATGGGGAACTTTTGCTTACCGAGTACTTCCTTTTGGATTATGTAATGCACCCGCAACATTTCAAAGGGCAGTACAAGGAATCTTTTTTGATCTAATCCATGATTATCTAGAGGTTTATAGGGATGATTTTAAAGTTTATGGTAATTCGTTTGAAGAGGCATTAGAGAATTTGGAAAAAGTCCTTATAATATGTAAAGAAACAAACCTATCATTAAGTCATGAAAAATGCTTTTTGATGTTTACTGAAGGGATTGTTTTGGGACATCATATTTCAGGAGATGGGATTAAAGTTGATAGATCAAAAGTTGAGGTCATCTCCAAGTTGCCTATTCGAAATTGTCAAAAAGATGTTAGAAGTTTTCTTGGATTTACTGGATACTATAGAAGATTTATTGAAAACTTCACCAAAATAGCATCTCCACTCTTCAAATTACTTACAAAAGACTGTGAATTCAAATTGGATCGTAATTGTCAATCTGCATTTGAAACTTTGAAAACAAGAATATATGAAGCACCCGTTTTGAGAGGTCCAAATTGGAAACTTCCTTTCCATATTTCTACAGATGCTTCAGATACAGCTCTAGGAGCCGTGTTGGGACAAAAGGATTTAGTTCCCTATGCCATTTACTACACCAGTAAAAATTTGACTCCCATTGAGTTAAACTATACTGTGACTGAGAAAGAGTTCTTAGCTCTTGTTCATGCAATCAATAAGTTTAGACATTATATAACAGGATATGAAACTTTTGTCCATACTGATCATTCTACAATTAGATATCTCATGAACAAACCTGTTACTAATGGCAGAGTTACAAGATGGCTTTTACTTTTACAAGAATTCAATATTACTATGTTGGATAGGCCAGGGAAACAAAATACAGTAGCTGATTTCTTGTCCAGAATCCAAAATACTAACGAAGATTCTCCTGTAGAGGATAAGTTTCCATATGAATATTTGTTTGCAGTAACTACTAAGACTCCTTGGTATGCAGATATTGCTAACTACTTGGTTACAGGGAAGCTACCTCCACATCAATTTCCTGGTGAAAAAAGAAAAATTATTCAGGAGAGCTCAAGTTATTCATGGATTTCTAATGAATTGTTTAAAACAGGGCTAGATTGTGTGATTAGAAGATGTGTTCGGGAAGACGAAATGCCTGACATCCTCAAGGCATGTCAAGATGAACCATGCGGTGGACACTTTGCTGACAAAAGGACGGCCTATAAAATCCTTTCTTTAGGATATTATTGGCCTTCCCTTTTCAAAGATGTAAAACAATATGTCAGAAGGTGTGACAGCTGCCAAAGAGTTGGGAGACCGACTCTTTCGAATGAAATTCCATTACAACCACAGGTACTCATCGAACCCTTTGAAAAATGGGCTTTAGATTTCATTGGACCCATTAATCCACCATCTAAACAAAAGAAGTACATATTGGTATGCACTGATTATGTCACTAAATGGGTAGAAGCTAAAGCATTTCCTTCTACCACTGAAAATTCAGTTGTTCAATTTCTTTTTGAGGATATTTTTACTCGTTTTGGTGTCCCGAGAGAAATTGTGACAGATCAGGGAAGTCAATTTACATCTAACTTGATGGAGAAGCTGATGGAAGAATACAAAATCAAGCACAGAAAATCTACTCCTTACCATCCGCAAGCAAATGGCCAAGTGGAATCTACAAACAAAGTTCTTGAGAATATCATCACCAAAATTGTTCACCTACATAGAAGAGATTGAGAAGAAAGGCTCCCTGAAGCCTTATGGGCCTATAGAACTACATGGAGGAACACAACAGGACATTCTCCCTATGAACTTGTTTACGGGAAAGAAGTCCTGCTCCCCATTGAGTTTCAAGTCAAGACTTTCAAGATGGCAGTTCAGTTGGGGATGAATCTATCAGAAGCCTAAAAGCGTAGAATGAAGCAGCTGAATGAGCTAGATGAGATCGGACAAGATGTAATTTTAAGGACTGATCTAGTTCAACATCAAAGAGCTAAGTGGAATGACAGATATATCAAAGAAAGAAAGTTTCAAGAGGGAGATTGGGCGTTACTGTTTGATTCCAAGTTTAAAGACTTCAAAGGAAAATTTCAGACTCATTGGCTTGGGCCATATGAGATTGACAAAGTATTTAACAATGGAGCGGTAAGAATCAAGGCCATTGATGAGTTTCAAACTCCTCTCATTGTTAATGGCCACCGATTGAAAATTTATCATAAGCCACTCTCAAAAGAGGAATTTGTCAAAATGTTCCAAGAGAATTCTGCAATAAGGCTGGTGGAGAAGAATCCTTCTCCCCCATCAGCCTAGCCTTTGTTTCTTTCAGATAAAAATAAAATAAAATCGTATAGGTCTGAAAACCAATCATAGATTGGCAGTCTTATACAGAAAATATAGAGTGAAAATCAGGGACACCTGACACTCTATATTTTCCAAAAAAATCTCCTCTCCTTCTCTTTCCATCTTCACTCCATCTCATTTGCCATTTCACTTCACCTCCATCTCATTCTCATTTCCATTTCACTTCATTCCACTTCATTTTCATTTCATTCCACTCATTCCATTTCACTCCATCAATAAAAGTCCCTTCCAGGACTATTTTCATTCATTTAGTTCTTCTCTAACTATCTTTGTGCAGTTAAGGGGGTGTTGTCTCAGTTTCCGCAGCTAGAAACCGTTTCCACAGCCAGAAGCAGTTTTCGCAGCTAGAAACAATTTCTGCAGTCAGCATCACTCTGTTTTCAAAATTCACAGTCAACTATTAGTGCCATAATCATGAAATGCAGGTGTAATTGAGCTAAAGACATGGGGCATCTCCAAGACATCAAAGAAGAGCAATTGGTTAGAAGCCTTGAGCTAGAAATGACAAAGTTTCCAAAGGTATGATCAAAAATCTTTATAAAATAACAATACAAGTCGTAATTATGCATAGTTATTAAACCATAACAAATTCTACTATGTGTAATGATTTGATATGATAGCTTCACTACCACTCCTATTCTACGATATCACTCCACACACCTTGCATTCATTTTTCCAATGGTCTCATGATTATTCCGAGTTTAAACTCAAGAGTGACTACACTTCTATTTATTACCCATACTCTTGAGAGGTGACCTGTTGTGTTACGACTCCTCTTAGCCGTAATTTCTGCAGCCGTTTGTTGAGACGTGTAAAATTTCATACACAGTTACCCGATTAGAAAGAATCCCCCCGTTATTCCACTCGTTTACCAGTCCACTAATACCATACTCCTCGCATGCATCCACATTTTAAACTTGTTCACTGCTGCTCACCCTCTGTTCTTCCAGTAATTTGAGTACTTCCATTCCCTGTTCTCCATTTCCGACTGCAGTCACTACAGACATCCTAAAACCCCTACTGCAGTCACTACAGTCTATCTTAAACCCTGTAACATAGCCGTTTTTTTTTCTGAACCCTCACACGCAGAAGAACTCTCAGTAGGAATTTAAAACAGCAGATGGGAAAATTACTGAGTGCCGAGCCAGAAGGACTGAAATACTTGGAGGGTTATCCTCAAACTAAGGAATTGGTAAAGAAAGCCAGATGGCTACGATTTATCCAAAAATTTAAAGGGCATAACAAGGAGGTGACCATAGCTTTTGCGTGGTCTTTTGATGGACAAACAGTGGAGATTGGAGACTTAAAGTTTACGGTGACTGAAGCCACAGAAGCAGCTGCCACAGGCCTACCTCAAGAAGGTGAAAGGTGGTTTAAAAATAGAAGTGTGGACGATCAAATATGGAGAATCATGCTACAAAACCAAGGTATGGATACCAACATATTTACAAGAGGCATCCCTGTTCATGCACTAAAAGAGGAATGGTCTAGTCTACTGTTAGTCATCCAGAAATTTATCACGTGTGAAGGTCGTTTTGGTTCTATGTATATGTATCATGCCAGACTGATGATGAATTTGATAGAGGGTCACACTCTTAATTTGCCTCATTTTCTGCTATTAAGTTTCAAAAAGATGAGTTTTACAGTTCAAAAACACATAGGCAACATTGAACCTCATCTTTACCATCATGGATTCATAAAAATTCTTATTGAGGACCAGTTAAAGTAAACTAAGGATACTTGGGAGAAATTCTTGACAAGGAGCTACTTCCAAGAGTTGTCTGAGGCCTCTAGAAGCAGTCCACCAAAAATTCCAAGGAAAAGTAGGAGGAATGAAAAGAACATTACAGTCCAAGACTCCCCTACAATAGAAATTCAAGAAACTGTACAAAAAGAAGAAGAAGATAGAGCTAAAAATAAGAAACAAAAGAAAGAAAAAGGCAAAAGAACCATTCAAGAAGTCTATCCATCCCCTGAGCAATCCATAGAAGAGGATTATCAACCTCTGTCAGAAAGATTAGTACACCTTCAGGCTGATGCTATAGCCAAGAAAAAGAAAAGGGGAAAGCCGAGTGCACAAGAGAAGAGTATTAGTCCATACTTAAGGAGGAGCACTAGGCTAAAAGGGAGAGGGAATAAAACCCAGGAAAAAAAGTCTCACTTTATTGATTTAGGTGAAGAGACACTTGAGAAATCTCCAGCTCAGCCAAGCATTGAATCAAGTCCTCCACGTTAGGAAAGCCCTTTTCGGCCAGAAAGAGAGAGCAGTCTTCCTCCTCCACCAAATTTTGAGCCTAGTCCGAGAAAGACACCTGAGGTAGATCCTAATCAGCAAGAGGTATATAACTACCTGGAATCCTTAGAATAATCAGCTACAGGACCGAGTACCACTTTGCCACTTGATGCACAAGTTCAGTCTTTGAAACAGGAAGTATTTGAATTAGAAGTCCTAAATAGGCATATCAAACAGGAAAATGAAGCACTCAAAGAGCAGAGTAAGGTAGAAAAGATTGTCCATGATAACACTATGCTCCATTTAGGACTGTGGCGAAAGGAAAACAAGAGGCTGAAGAAAAAGTGCAAAAACTTAAGCAGAGCATTGATTAATTTCAAGTTCAAATGTCTAGTCAGGAAACCAAGGATGATGTTAGCATCGAAGAAGAAGAAAAGAGGGCTAGATGTCCTTGCAAAAGCCTCAGAACATATGAATTAGAGGGAAATAACTAAATTTTGGTTTCATGAGGACATGAAACACCTTCACAGTGGGGGTATGTCGAGCCTCAAACCTGCACCATCCTATACACCCTCCCAGCCTTTTTTTTCCACTTACTTCATCCACCAAGCTGTTAAATCATTGCATTATAGTCTAAAAAGAGCTTTTTACATGGTTTTCTGACTATGCTTATGACTATTGTTTGGTTTAGATTTTTTATCAGGCAGCTGCGGAAACTTGTCAGTTTCCGTAGCCAGCACAGGATTCTGCAGCTATTTTGTTAAAAGCTAGGCTACAGATGTCCTATGAAGAAATGAGCCACATGGGCAAGCTACAGGTGACGGGTACATGGAACGTGTCCCTTCAAATCAGCCAAATCATCCATAGAAGGTCACGGTCAACAAAGGTCAAAGGCAAAGCCAACCAAGGAATTTAGCAATGGCACGTCTCTGTTTTGAGCACGTGAACATTTACGTGGCACAATCCTCAGCCCACGAAGACACTGGCACAACTGGAGATCATCCCCGTAACCTGAATCCAACAGCTACCACTCCGAAGATTTAATAGACGTGATGAAAGTTACGCTAGATCTCGGTTGAGGAGATCTACGTGTCCTTGGCAACACAGTTAATAGCATAGGATTCAGTTAGTTAGTTTTAGTACTTTTTCATTATAAATAATGCGTTGATGAATGCTGTTAAAAAGCTTTTGCGATGTAATTTTTGGAACTATTTCTATTAGCACCCCACTGTACTTTGTTTTATATATGTTGTTGCTGCTTTAATACATGAGAAGACTACATTGTTGAGCTCGTTCTTGTGACTGTTCGTTGACTGGATGAGGTGGCAGAGGGCCCCTGCGCACTAAAGCTCTGCGTAGTTGCCATTTGATTTCATTATTTTTTGTCTTCATAATCATTAGCTTGTATATAACATGTTGTTTAGATGTTTTTAAATTCACTACTGTTTACATGCTCACTTCCATTTTTATAGTTGTCAGCTGATCAATGCTTTTCTGCAGGTTTTCTTAGGTAGCCCGGGAAAATTTTTATCTTTTTGATAACTATTGACATATGAGATCATCTTGTCCTTCCTGCTAAATTTCATTTTCTGAAGTTTAATTCCAGCAATGTTCTTTTTCAAGTTGTGATTTTCTTATTTATTTTTCTGTTACTTGGACATCATACTACTTATCAGTTTATGGTTTCTTTCTATAGTCAAGTGACTCTATTAGTAAGACATCAGAATATTACTTACTGTAGTGTGATTTAGTTATCATATTGCTTAAACTCATTCATGATTGCTTCCCACAAGGTAGATTGTGCTGAAGGGTAAAGGATCAGAAGAGTTGAAGTAGTGTGATTAGTTTCCTTTCTGCAATTTTATTTCTTGCAATTTAGTTATCATATTGCTTAAACTCATTCATGATTGCTTCCCACAAGGTAGATTGAGCTAAAGGGTAAAGGATCAGAAGAGTTGAAGTAGTATGATTAGTTTCCTTTCTGCAATTTAATTTCTTGCCATCTAGATATCATTTTGCTTGACTTGTTCATGATAGATTGAGCTGAAGGGTAAAGGATTTGAAGAGTTGAAGTAGTGTGAACTAGTTGCTTTGCTTTTAGTTTGAGTTGCTTTAAGTTCATTTTTTACTTTCTTTTTCATTCGGCAGCAAGGATACTAGGCCATTGTCATTAGTTCATTGTTTAATACATTTACTTCCCCTTAGGAATTGATTTCATTACAGTTGTTTTAAAGCTTTCTTTTTGAGCACTTTTAAGTTTTGGGAAATCACTATAGAAATCACCATCACCATCCATACTTAACTTTCATTTTCACCATCACACATTAGGGAAAGATAAATCCAAAAACAAACTAAAAAACTCAAAAACGACAAAAGACTAAGGAAATGGTTATCTAGTACATATAGTACACTTCACTTCGTCAGTTTACGAACCCGGATTGAAATTTTAAATAGCAATTTAGAACACACTAAATTGACCAAACACAAAGGCCCTCCCATAGATTTGTATAAATATAAGGTCTCTATGGCTCATTTGATTCATTGTATCATTTGGGGAAGATGGCTTTGTGTTGGGTTTTTACATTGACTCTATTGTGACACATTATTGTGGCTCGTTAATCTTTGTGTGTGGCTCACTTCATATATTAATGGAAATAAACCTATGGGTCAAATTTTTACCTAGTGAAGGCTCATATTTCATTGTGATATAACTCACATACTTTCTATGGCATACAATATAATGTTCTTTCATACACTCGGTTTAGCTCACCATATACATTTATCTATGTGGCTCAATTGAGACTACAATGGCATGTATATATAAATGCTCAATACTCTACCTTGATGACATTCTAGAAAAAAGAGATAGCCTTGTCTCATCACTAACTACACTTTGATTATGATTATTTACTATTACATTATTTCTATTTCTTTTGATGTAGGATCGACATGTCATTTAAAAGATAGAAATAAGTCTCATCTTCAAGGAATGATCCCTAGTCAATGATTAAAGAAGCCTCATGTTTAGAGGGAGCATATTGACAAATTGAATGCAACAGTAAAATGATATATTATGGGCTAAGGATATTATAAGAGTGAAACATCCTTCATGCAAGGACCATTCCAAATGAAACTATTTTATAGTGTCAAATTCTTTCCCGAAGTCAATTTCATAAGGAATATGCACTTAGAGCAAGATGACTATCACTCCTATTTCCAAATGCACTAATTGGATGTATATGAAGTTGGATTTTTCCATGATGCATATAAGGAATAAAGTGTACTTGGAGATACCTCAAATCCTTAAGCCACATAGGATTTGATTCATGAATACAGATGGAAGAAATTCCCATATGGACTCGAGAAAGCCCTCTGGTTTTAGCGCACATGGATTAATGGTCATGTGATGAGGACATTAACCGCGCTTCAAGGTTGCAAGTATGTCTCTGATATATAACTATATATGTTCATAATTTATTTATGACACCATTAGATCATATTTGTGTTCACTCCTAAATGGAGCTCGCTCCTGAGTCTAGATGATCAATAGCTTGAGATCAGAAGAGGTGATGAGGACTTCCTTTGTTAAGAGAAGTAAGTTTTCAACATCTTAGCATGATGAATTAAACTAAATCAGTTGAGGGAGACTCAGCTTGACATCGAAATTCTTACGCATGTGAGGATGAGAGGACAATTATATAAATTCTTACTTTGTAGCATGGGAAAGATAGAGGGTGGATATGTATATTGGGTTGTTGGTAACTATTAATCATCGACTAAGAAAAGCTACCGAAAACTTGATTTATACATTGATGTTGATTGATGTTCATAATGTTATTGAACGGAAGAGCACATTTGAATGTTGTCTTAGGTCTACTGTATCTTCCTATGTGATTTCCTAGCATAGAAATTTGTTTTGTTTAGAGGCAATGTCAATTGTTGCTAGCATGGTTGATAATATGGCTAATAAATATATTCATAGATTTGTTTGAGCATGTGTTGGGAAAGAATATACTATATTGTGACATGTTATGAGATATTACATGTAGAGAATATTGTGTTCCATGAGAGGCTCAAGAACATTGAGATCAAATATCACTAGCTCCTCATGCAGAGAGGAGCTATAAAACTCCAAAATATTTTGATTGATGAATAGGTAGATAATTGGATTCTTGAGTTCCAACATGTAAGCTTGTGGTTGACCCAATATTCTCTAGGGGTCATACCTTATGGACAATACTAATAATCGCAAGCCTAGTGAAGGTACTAATGAGATGAAAGGGTCTCGACTACTTGAGTAAACTGAGCTATGCATTTCCCCACTATCTGAGCTCCCATGGAGAGGAATTGAGTGAGAGAGATCATAGGTTTGGAGTAACTCTCGATAATAGGATAGTTGTGATCTTTACCTCATGGTAAGTAGTATCCTACCTATTGTTTGAAAATACAATAACTATGATCTTTACCACATCGTAAGTAGTATCTTACCTATTGTAACCTCTAGGACTTGGGAGAGTATACCCCAGTCAGCATCCTACCCACAACTTGGGCTTGATGTGTTTTCCACCCATCCAGCCAATGGTTGAGGAGACTTAGGATAGCTACTATCCTTACAATTATCGTAAGCATTATCCTTCCAAAGAGAATGGATGAAAGTATTATACCATTGACTCTTGAGGGTGTAGTTGGGAATATCATATAAAGAACCCGCCCGACTAGTTGGTGAACCCGCCTCCCATGTGCCCCGACTTAAAACACACAATGATTACAACAAACCATGTACCAAAACTGTAACCACCTCCTGTTCAAACTTAACACGTAACTTTAAATGTAATCGTTGAGTTTTATCTGCTCTAAAATAAAACTATCACATGCCATTAAGGGGATTCAACCCCTGTCCTCTGTCAAGTGAGTCGAGGCTGTTGCCAATAGGCCACTTGAGCCTCTTGGGAAGCTCCACCCACATCCACTATTTTAACCTTCTTCCACAGCGCACCCAAGGGAGGTTGATAAAGCTGTGAGCAGAAAAGAGCTAGATTAGAGTGCCAAGCACAACGGAGTTGTGACAGAGTTCTAGGCAGGGAGAACCATGACACAGTTCCAGTTAGCAGAACCTTGACATGATTTTCGAGATAGGGAATATTCTTTTGATGCCAAAGATTCCTTGGTAGATAATTTTCTTAGCATTAGAACGTAATCAAGGTTACAATCATCTTTCTTAGATTTGTGTAGGGAGCACAATGGTGAGCTTGGATTCAAATTTTGAGTAACGGATTTGCAGATCCCTAGTAAAGGAGAATCTTTGAGAATCTTGAGGGAATCTCCCAAATTCCTTGAGGGTTGAAATTTCTGAGATCTAGAATGCAGCCAACTTTATACTCATTATTCTAATAATTTCACAAGGATCTAAATGGTGAGATTAGTTTTCCATATTAAGTTGCAAATCTCTAGTCAACATAGAGTTGAGAATCTTTGGAGAATCGTTTGGGGATCTAAAAGATTGCTACAGGTCAAGATTTTGTTGGTGTCGAAATTCAGAAAATGGATAGTTGATTTTACACCTCTAGATGACACAAATTCAGTGGTTAGTGAGTTTTTGCACCTGAGCCTTCTATTTTAAGGCGATTTTCCAAATTGGAGTGATGGTGTAATATTTCAAAGGATGGACAGTCGATTTTATGCCATTCGATGCCACGATTTCAATGGTGCATTCACATCCATCAATTGATTATTATATTGTTCAACCAGCATTAGAGTTGAGGTATGCAAAGTGTTGTTATCATGTACTTATTTTATCATTTGCTGTGAGATGTACTATATTGTTTTCATTCCTACTTGACGTATGATGCAGAATATTTGTGTCTATTTCATGTGAGATGTATTCATCATGGATTTTTATGTATGTTTTGATTGAGATCCCTTTGATGCCGTGCTGGTGTGATACTCATTGTCACCATGTGTAAGATTATGTCATGGTGATAGGAGGTCTATTGTGAGTGATAGTTCTTGTAGCGGAACTTCTTGTGATGATAATTTCCCACTCATGTAGAGGGCACATGTCCTTGTATGATAGAAAACATAATACATGTACATATTCACCATTTCCATCACTAAGTGAAGTGGCCGCACCATCTTGACATCTGGACCAGAGACATAGTCGGCACTGCACAAACTCCATTATCAACGTCTCATGTCTATGATTTGATGATTATCATTATGTTTCCATTTGCTTAAGCATGCATATATGTTCATTTATGCTCTATTGAAATGCAATTCTAACCACATCACAAGAGTAAAATATCATGGTTAAATCCAGGAGTTGAGTCAAGAACGATCAGATGATTATCTTTGTCATCATGTTATTTCTATTTTGATTGACCCTAGATCTACTTGCTAGATAAGTGTGGTTTGAGTAAGGAATTGCATGCAGAGTCTTGGTTAGTGAAGTTAGATACATATATGAAGAAGAGAGGTCACCATTGGGTAAGATCTTGTGCATTTGACTTCAATGGTATGCCTACTGCAACACGCTTGAATGTATTACCATTGGGTTCATACATCTTTTTGCTGGGAATGGACTCGTTGTATCTTCATAGAATGAAGGTAGATTATTATGACAAAGCCATTGAGTGTATTGATTACAATGGAGAACCAAGAGTTTTACAGAGTAAGGAAAAAGTTACATCAGTTAGGATGGTGACAACTATGCAAGCAAAATGTAGTCGAAGGAAAGGGTGTAAGTTATTTGCAGTGCACATTTATTGTGATAAAGGTAAGGAAGTTGAAGATGTAGATTTGTTGATCACGTATCGAGTTTTACAACAATTCATGGATGTATTTCCTCAGGACATTACAGATTTACCACCTTACATGGAGGTAGACTTTTCCATGAACCTTACATGATGAGCACACCTGAGTTGGTCGAGTTAAAGTTGCAAATAAAGGAAATGTTGGAGAAGGGGTACATTAGGCCAAGTGTATCACCATAGAACACACTTGTATTGTTTGTGAACAAGAAATATGGTGCTCTTAGATTATGCATTGACTATAGGGAGTTGAACAAAGTGACTTTCAAGAATAGGCATCCATTGCTGAGGATTGATGACTTCTTCGCTCAGCTAAAGGGAGGAGAAGTGTTCCCAAAGATAGACTTGAGATCGGGATACCATTAGGTAGGCATCAGGGAGGAAGACATTTACAATACCACTTTTTGGACAAGGTATGGGCATTATGAGTTTATTGTTGTTTCATTTTTCTTATCTAATTCTTGAGCTACATTTATGTTCTTGATGAATAGTGTATGGCATCCATATTTCTATAGGTTTTTTATTGTGTTCATTGATGATATTGATGGGAATCTAAATTAGACATAAATTAAGGGTCATACCTCTAAGCTAAACAATAATTTAAGGCCTATTACCATCCTTCAACACATTAAACCTCTCTTTCTGCATTAGATAATTTATTTTTAACTTTAATATATTCATTAGGAAGGCTTATGAAGAATTGGATATTTGTGCCTAATATTTATATTTTTGTGGAATATTATGAGAATATATGGGGAAGATTATGAAGATTTGGAGGAGATAATTTAGGGACTTGTTCCCTACTACAGGAGGATCAATAATAAATAATAAATCAACAATATACTATGGAATTATGGAACAGATTGTGGGAATCCAATGATTGAGAAAATCTAGGAATCTGTTCCACTAATCATGGGACCAGATCCACTAATAAAGGGATTTGGTGGGGAAAGCTTCCTCCATTCATGGGGAATGATTACTAATCTTTTTGTATAAGTACCAAGTCTAATTTTCCTCTAGAGAGATTTTCATTAGTGTTGTTGTGGAGAGAACTTTTATTTCTGCAGCTCCATTGTATTTTCTTACAAGGATGTAATTGTATTAATGAAATAATGAAAATTGGTGCCATGTTCAGCTTCTAAATCATGTTCTCCTCCATAGGTCTCTGAGTTTCCTTGGGCTTGGCCATCCCAAGAGCTTCCGAGCCCTTTTGTGTCATCTTCTTTCCTTCTCTTCACTTCTTATTCACATGCATCTCTAGTTTTTATTTCTTTCTATTTCTGCATTTAGTATTAATGATTTCTTGTTGTAGGATTGAGTTAAATGGTTGATGTAAGTTCTTTTACAGGATCACAAGGACTATTTCATCCTTGTAAAATCTTTGGAAGTTCATAGTAATCATTTAACTACCTGGATTAGTCTTCTTATTCCCAAATGTAGATTGTTGGACTTCTTTTTTAGCGAAGAACAATAAATTTCTTCTACTTTTTAGAGCATGTTATCATGAGTCAATCAAGTTGGTTCCACTTGCATTAGATCACAAAAAGATTCTAGTTCATGAAAAAGTTACCCCATTGCATTTGCACTTGATTTGGTTAGGAATTTTTTAGATTTACTAGCTCACTAGTTCTTGAATTTCCAGATTTTCGACTAGTAATGTTTCTTTTTTGCATGGGTTAACAGAGGTCTTTTTGAGTGATTCCACTTGGAATAGGGACCTAAGACATCCTAGTTAATAAAAATTTCATCATTTCATAAGGAAATGAGTCATTACCTAATGCTTTGAGGCCATCATCTGATACAAAGGCATCAAAGTCACACGCTACACCTCTTGTTGATGGAATAATTGGTTCAGTGTCCCAGGCGCCTGCAAAATCTTCTTCCAATTAGAAGTCGGCCTCAAAAACTACTTCCAATAGTCCCTCTTAGAATCCACCTCACCCTGGTAAGAAATTAGAGGTCCACACTTTCATTCTACCACAGCAGAAAAATCCTTGAAATGTAAGAAGAAAGGAAAAGGAAAAGGTAAAGTTGATGCCCCAAAATAGGGTCATCCTAAGTCATTTGCTAGTTATCCTTCCCAATGGAAGCCTAATTATCCATGCCTCATTTTTGAGGAAGATCACTATAGTAAGGATTGTCCCAGACAATCCGAAGTTAGTCGGTTGCTCAAAGGGACCCCAACTATCTTGAAATAGCCCATTCCATCCCAACAGACCCAAATGGTAGACCAGCCTCAGTCATCTGCTTCCTCAGGTTCACAAGTTTTCATGATGAGTACACCGATTAACATGGCTACCAGAACAAAATATGATCAAACTCCTACTAAGGACAGGAGGGAAAGAAAAAGAAGGTGCCCTTCTCTTCTACCCTGTCAAGTTCTAGTCCTCTCTATATAGAGTGACCTAATCCTAAGTTTCGCTGTTCAACCACCTTCTCAGGGTGTGATATGAAAGTCCTCGACAAATCCAAATGCTCAAGCTGCTCAGCACTATAACATTGTTGAGGTTTTGGCTCAAGCGCCATCGGCTATGTCTTCTCTCGAGGTCCTTCAAAGCTGTCTTTGAAAGCTTTCCTTCTCAGTGAAATCGTTACTATCGGCTATTATGGGTATTCATCCTACTAATTCTAATCCTATTTGGTTTTGGACTTGGAAACCCATGTTCCATGTTTCCCTCATCAAATTTCCTTTCTCTTCAGTCATCATCAATGAGAAACCATTCACAGGACCATCATCGATGAAGGTTCTTCCACCTGCATCATGTCTATTTCTTGTTGAAAAAAAATTTGTCCTCCACTCTAAACCAATCCCCTAACACTTTAGAAGCTTTTGATGGGAGCAATTCGTGACCATTTGGTGTCTTACCCCAACTTGCCATTACTTTGGAGGGAAAGATAGTGCACATCAAAGTAGAGATTGTTCAAAATAATCTCAATTATAATATTCTACTCAGATGGATTTGGACCCATGTCATGTGTGCTATAGCCTCCTCCTTGTTCTACGTGATTCGTTTTCCCCGTCAAGGGAAGATAGTCACAGTTGACGAACTGTCCTTCTTTGCCTTTTCCTCCTTGGATGGAAATGTTCTATATGTCAAGCACACTGATGCTCCCTATGA